>JASSRZ010000074.1:11222477-11248829 GCA_032164315.1 Malacoctenus gilli | reverse complement strand
GATTTAATACACGGGTCCAAAATGACCCGCTAACACCATAGATGGCAGTAGAAAGCTAACACAGGAGGAAGGTTAAAGTTGTGCAAGAAAACAACACCACTGCATGATTTTCTTCATCAGATTTCTGCTTGATACCTGAATTAATGGTTTATATACAATAGTGTTTTATAAACTATTACAATTAGCAAAAAGTTAGGATTGCTCTGTTTATAATCAATTGCTAAAAACAAATCCCCGCACCTGGTATGTGAGCGCGTTAAAATCTACACTTAAAACTAGATTGTGAGGGTGTATTTAAAATTGTGGCCATTGTTGGCTGTTGCTTCTTATTTTGCAATTGATAATCTTTATGTACACCGCCAGGATGTTTTGATGTTTTTAGCCTGCTGTCATTGAGAAAGTTGTTGTTCAACACTTTATTGGCAAAATGTTACAAATGAGTGTAAATTAACCTCATTGCACGCCTGTAAGTAGTTTAACCTGTGAACATGTGCACAGCAGCCACTGTGATGTCTGTTTGTGTTTGTCAACAGCTCATTTTGTTTCAGCCAAAGAGCAAATCGACACGCTGACACTTTGTATCACTGATCGTTTGAGAGAAACTTTCCCTATTTATGCAAATACCATTGTCAGGAATGGTACAGGAATAAACAAGCAGTTAAAAAAAAACATAGGTTGAAGTTGTAATTTAAAGCTTTCAAAGTCAAAGCTGATGGGAAGACAGCGTCAATGGATGAGCGACATGGTCACTCATCAGACACACGCTGGAGGAATCAGTACATGAAGTCAAGTCGAGCCGGCAAGTAGCAACCATCAGATATGAAGTGTCGAGACCTCTAATGAGCTGAAAATCGCAGGCCTTATCTCCAGGTTGGCAGATGTGGGGAACATATTATAGATAAAGGAGCAGCCAGCTGATGGTGACACAGTCTCGATGAGACAGAGTGTGAAAAGATCTTTAACACGCAGTTGCCTCCGGAATGAGTGTCTCATTAAAATCCATTAAAGGTATTTAAAGGTATAGGAGTGAAAAGGAGCGCCGCCGCAAAACATTTATGCCCAATTACTCTCTGACTGTGTTTAACTGAACCCTCATCGGCGCCTGGAAATTTGATCTGCAACAGCAAATATGTTCGAGGCTCAAGGCTGAACGAATTATCCTTTGAAATTCATTACAAGTTGAACAAAATGTTTTAATTACTTTTTTATACGTTCCATCTGTATTTTTTCTCAGTGAGGTGCTGGAGAGATCTATGGCACAGAGAAATACAAGTTTGCTCATAGACATCAAATCAATTAGTCTGCTGTGTCGGTCAAGCCACTGATCTATTTTTTTTTTATTCTGCCATTTTTTTCTTTGGCTGAGAGAAAAATCAGAGTATTAAAGACGGACCTCTTTGATCTGAACTTCTCTATAAGTTTTAAATTGGGATTGTCAGTCATTCTGCTTCAGAGGCCACAAACAACTCAATGCATAAGCTTTGCGCTACATCACATTTCACAAAAGTTGCAACTGAATCCAGTTTTGTACAGAACGTCAAGAGAAACACTTGGTATTTACTTGAAAGGAACAATTTTTCGCCACTGCTTTTGTTTCTTTAAAGTTGGTTAGTTTTTACCGCAGCACCATTCACATCTCAGTGCTGTTTTGGGTCTCAGATTTGACCTTACTGAAACACTGACACCCCTCGTGTTGAAATTAGATGGCAGTCCTTCCTTTCTTATTATTTCGACCTGTAACAAGTCGTTTGACAACTCTATATTTTGATTAGTCACAACATAAAAGCTGGAAGAATACTGAAGCCCATCAGCAAAAAGTCAGAACACCAACACTTCAACCGTGTCAGCTTCCACGAATTTATTAACTCCAGTTAAACTTCAGCTCGATATAATTAAAGGCAGGATTTTTTTGACACCAGTGTCTATAATTATCACGCAATCATGCACATTGTTTTTTGTGAATTTTTTTTTAATTCATTTATTCATTTTCGAGACCTTTTTCCAGCTCAGTGGTTTGCGAGGCTGCTGAGTCGATTGCAGTTCACACTGAGCAGCAGCAGCAGGAACAGCCTGAACAGGTTGCTGGTCCAGAAAGGCAGTCAGAGACACACACACATGCACACGCACACACACACCTACACCTGTAGTGGTATCTCAGCAATTGACCTCGTGCATGTTCTTAAACTGCCTGTCAGAAAACCCAGTGAATGCACAGGGAGAGCAAAAAAAAACAAGCTCCAACTCGGTTTGAACAGCAGACCTCCGCGCTGTGACACCACGCTTATTGAAAAGGGGGCATTTCCAGTGGGATAAACTGCTTGGAATGTCAAGCAAGTAGCCTCCTTTCTGAAGAGCAACAGCCATAAAAACAACAACAAAAAAACATGCCAAAGTTTGTCGTGCATATGCTGCCAAGATGCCAGGAGGAAGCTGCGGCGAGCCGTTTTGGGTGGCACAGACGGCCCCTCTGCGGTACAAGAGTTGCTTTTAATTTGGCGCGCGCAGATTAAAGAGTGACACACGTCAACAGGAAACGGAGACGTGAGAAACAGAGAGCCGACTGAGATTAATGATACACCACTTGTTTAATCTGTGTCCCGGCAACTTTCCTTCAGGCCTCTGTCTCGTTCCCGCTCTCTCAACTCTGTCACTGTGTTACAACAGCTAATGTGGCATAATGAGAGTGATAAATCAGCTCTGTCTGTTGTGTTTACCGCTTCTGCATGCAATACTATATCAGTGGATTTTTCCTTTTCTTTTTTTTTTCGGGTGGTCTCGAGCAGAGAATGAACGGCTTAAAAATTGAGGCTTCCTTCACCAACAGTTCAACAGTGTTGGCTCATAAAATACCCCAAAAAAAAACAAACAGGGAGTTTAGGAAAAAAGGAAAACATGTATATGAATCAATAAGATGACAAAGCTGCTGCGAACAGATTTGAAAGCGTTTGTGAAGTAAATTATTTAAAGTACAACATTTGCCCATAATACTGATAGTGGGGGGTTCCTCACAAACAGAGATCAGAGGCTGCGAATAACTCGTACAGATATTCTGCGTGTGAGTGTCAGAGCATGTCGGCATCATAAATAAATTCACCCTGTCAACAGCGAACATTTTTCTCACTCAGAGGGGAAAAAAATCCTACTTGACAAGAAAGCGCATATGTCCTCTCAGATGTGATGTCAATATGAACCTATACAAACAGCTTAATCCCCTGGAGGCATGCTGGGAATGTGCTGCACTATATGATCTGATCACTTCTGAGGATTGCACGTGGCGAACTGCTCTTCACTTTCTCATGTGTGCTCATACGTGGTAAGCACAGTCAACCGCAATACCTGTTAGATGAAAAAGGATTCAATACCTTGTAAATATTGGGGATGTAACGGAGGCGTTTGGAAGCAGCTCTGAAGTTGAAAAGAAGTCATCAGAGGAGTTTTCCAGCTTTTTTTTTTTTTTTTTTTACTTCACTGTAGTGTTTTTCTGTTTCAGTTTGCAGCGGCCCTACTGCAGCCACCGTTCCACTTGCAGCTCTCTCTCTCCTTTTGTTTTCCATTCGTCAAAGGAAAGAAATGCGTGGAAGTGGTCTGAGAGCCGCATGGATTCTTCAAATTACTGCCTTTTTCACTCTCACATTTGGAGCCCTTTGAGGCGCCGTGACAGGTAATTCACATAATCTCAGGCTGTAGCATTAGAGCAAAGGTAACAATTTTTTTTTTTTTTTCAAGATGCACTCAAGCTTCTAACTCAGTCAATCAGCAAACGCTCTTAGGCACAGAATTGGAATTAATGAGGGAAGCGGAGCGCTTTGCCATCAGCAGTGACGAAAGTGTGCCTGTCTGAAGAGATTCATTTCAACAGCAGGGAGAAAATGTTTGGTGACATGAAAATGAGTCTTCAGAATGTTAATATAGCTCAATAAGAGAGGGGGAGGAAATGGGAGTGACTTGGAGTAAACACCGCGAGGACTGTGATCGCATCCGCGCAGCCTCCTGACTGCACTTGTGCTGAAGCCTCACTTAGTTCACGTTTAGCCTAAATATCAGTGGAGATGGCCACAAGTACAGCATCGTGCTCACAAAAATGAGCCCTCGCCCCTCATTATAACTCAAATTAAATGTACACATGCCGATGAATTCCAGCTGTGATGTGACATCGCAAAGGCGCCGGAACAAGACACAGATAATTAGAGCCACAGGCCATCGCTAACAAAAACCTAATGAGCTGGCTTTGAGGTGTTACCCGCTATAGAAGGAACTGCGGATGTTATATTAAGGTCACTGCTTTGTGGTGTCTTTGAATAAATGGGAATCTTTATTAGGATCCGGTGGTGGTGAGCACTCTCACATGTACAGCATCAAGACGCGTTTGGTTTGCATGTAGTTGAAGCCAAGGTGTGTCTTCTCAGGTTGTTCTGACTGTCGTCTAATGCACACACAAGAGTGTGTGCTTGAGTGCTGCAGTGTTTTCAGCATTCAGCAGTTTTGTGTGAACAGAAGCTTTTCCTAAAACGGCGCCACCTGTAGGGAAACGCTTCAAAAAGGGCTTACATTTTTCATCTTTGCGTGGACAGGCCCTGAGACGCGTGTTGTTTGCAACCGATGTCTGCGCAGCTTGCTGTGACCCTTTCTACTTGGAAGGTTACCAAAACATTTCGACAGACCCAGAAGAAGGTCGGTGCGGATCGACTCCACAAGAAAAGTGTCCGCATAAAAATGAACCGAGCGCTTTTTACAACCCAGTAAGAAACCCAGCAGAAAGCAGCAGTAATCTCAAAGGCAGCAGAACAACACAGCTGCATTAAAGCAACGCGTGTAACCATCATTGTCTTTATTGTGTTTTCATTTGTACTGTTAAAGGCTCGAATAACTAACAGGCAACAATACACAGCGTGTAATTTATCGTACCAGCTTCCGTTGTCTAGACTGACAGGAATGAGTCGAGCTTGCAGTGCTGAGAGAAGACGAAGCGGGGAGGATTCCTGAGGGGGTTTGCTCTGCAGGTCAATATACGGAGAAATCCCTGGACTGTTTCATGGAGAGAGAGAGAGAGAGATAGAGAGAGAGCGAGTCAGAGAGAACAACAGAGAGAGAGGGAGAGAGAGAGCGTTGTGTGTTTATTTATGGGTCGGTGTGTGAGAGAGCGATGGGGGGATTTCTCTCTCCCTAAGAGAGAAATAAACATCAAGAAATGAAAAGATTTATGTTCATTTCCCCTTCACTCGCCTTTCCTCGTGAATGGTGCATGAATAATAAATGTTTAGCCAACATAAACCTGACTTCCATTGTTGCACCACATGATGGATTGGTTTGACTGGGGCGTGCCCTTCCTTTGAACAGTGTTGCTCTTTGATTTAATCTGGCAGCTGGGGATGTGTTGGAACACAGAGAGGTGTACAGCCTTTCATTGTTCTACACCGCTGCCTCTCGGAACGCGAGGCGTCGGGGGACGCGCTTGTCGTTCCAACCAAACTCTTCCTCACTAATTACAATCCCCTCCAACCACAGAGGAGAACTCCTCTGTGAAATCACCTGCTCCGACTGTGCGGCTGGAAAGGGGTTGGGGTGGGGGGGGGGGGGGATCCAGAGGACGTGCTGGCCCCCGTCGTACACGCGTGGCGCGACGAGCCGCGGTGAACAGAAGAAATGTGCAACCAGGCAAGAATAGCAGTTATCTTGTCTCTCACGGCGGTCCTCCTCTCTCTGGCACCAGAGGTAAAATAAATAATGAAAACAATAAATAAATAACAAGTTGTGGGCATTTGTAAACCAGCCTGAGACGGCACTGTCTCGCAAAAATTCTTCCAAATGCACACTGAGAGAGAAAGAGCGGCCAAATCTGTGTTTACTCAGAACAGTTTTGTTTTGTTGTTTTTTTAACATACCATCTGCTTTTTTTATTCAATTTAGTTTTTGGTTTTATTTTTTTTCCTCACGAAATGATTATTTGGAGGTTGAGAAAGTGAATGAAATGAGGAAGCAATATTCTCTGAGACGTGGTGACATATTTAACACCCTAAGTGCTTTATTTGCTGTAAATTATGTCGGTAACAATGACAGCTTTTAGTGTGGACGGAGCCTCTCGGTGAGACGATTTAGCCAATGTAATGTACATGAGTGGAAGCACTTCACCTTCCTAGAAGTAGCAAAACAAGCAATTTTCTTGTTATTGTTGAATTTTCTGACATGTGAGTGGAAAAAGAACCTTTGTCTGTGATTTTCAATGCAAGCAAGATGGAATATCTTTACTGTGTTTTCATTATGAAAAGGTGCAAGTCAGTCTGCATATTTAGGAGTCTGACTTGTACCAGTGGACCCCCATTTAATGGTACGATGGTCTTCACTGATGCTTTGGTTTAAGCTAAACCCCCAGAGACTATTTTCGGCACCTGGCCGGGCTGCCTGCAGGAGAAGCCTCCTGCCAAAGCTCTTGGGCGTCGGCTAAAGAGATGCTCCGGCAAGCTTCACTCAGAGCTCAGGGAGCAGGCGGGTGTTCGAAGGTTTGATGGTCTTGGCAGGATATTGAAAACAGTTTGCACCAGGGGTAGGACCCAGTTTAAGTGTGCCTGCATGATGTCTGCAGAGCTACCGCTGTGAAGAACACCAGTGAAATGCTGAAATCGCACCAGAAGCCTCGGCGGCAGAACGTCAGCCGCAGGGAACCAGGTTCCTCCTTCAGCCCTCATCGGTGTTCAGATTGTTGTGTGTTGGGAAGGTCAGTTGGAGACGCTTTGGAATAATTCACCTGAGAATGTGCCTGCTTCTCCCAGTGGAACATTGTGCCTTCATCACTACGTCCACATCACAACCGACGGCCTCGAGCCAAAAGCTTTTCACAAGCTTTTTACAGTATTTGCAATATGCTGGCCAATCGTGGAGCGCGAGATGCAGAAGAAATAGACGACTGAGTGAATGCAGAGAACATGATGTGTTTCTGTGCAACAGAAAGGGCAGACTGATGCTCACTGACTACATATTGACTTGACCTTCTGAACTAAATAAGAGCCGGCTGGTCCAGTCTTCGCTGGACATTCATAGACTCTCCGTTGCATATGTAGCCCTTTACTGACTTCCCGTTATTTCACAGCGGCTTTGAAAACACGAGCCCCTAAAATACCAGTTCACGCTAAGAAAACGGCAAATATCGATCCGCTCCCCGAGGAACTTGCACGCGTCTCAGCTTCAGCTGAGTTGCACATTATGTCAGCGCCGCCGTCTGGTTGATTGAACGGGCTTCGCTGGCTCAACAGTTTGATGTAGTGTCCCGAGAGCGCAGCCAAATGTGCCTCTGAAGTGACGGGTTCCCAAGCAGGGTTCAAACAGAGTTCATTCAGTGTCCATCCATAAGAACGCACTCAGCTGAACAACTGTTGCTGTGCTACAGTCACACAGCTTCTCATCAAGCAGGCGAATCATTCTTTATGTGATTTTCAGAGGCTCTACACTCTTAGTAAATATACAACTTGAAGGAAAAAAAATGACATTACTGATTCTCTACACTCACATATTTGGGCACATCTTGACACTTCTTCGTTTTCAATGAGTGTTTTCCATTTTCAAACTTTCTTTTAACCTCAGACACTTTCTATCCTGTGCTGTATGTGAAAAGCAGAAGTGCTCATCGATGCCAAACTATATTTCTGTGATACAAGATGTCAGCAGGAACAAACAAGCCTCAACACATTCTTCCTCAGCAGTGTGACACGAGTGACGAAAATTGAACCAATTCACTGTTATTCACTTTTTCCATTCTTCAAACATTCGACAGCAGGTGACACGTCGCTGCTGTCTTTCTGGCATTTCTCACATTTGAGGAGAAACGTCAGCATTGATTGAGGTGACAAGTCATTTGTCAGTAACAAGTGACAGACCTGTTGTCTCCAGCTTATTTTCGTATGTGTCTGATATCTCTGTCGAGCACGCTGAAACAACCTCCAGTTTGGGTGACATGTTTGAGTTCTTCTCTGAATGTTTGATCAGTTCTGGCAGAGAACAGATGAAGGTAATGAACACAAATTACTATGTGCAACTGAGAAGTAGCAGCCACAGACAGAAGCTGCACTGCCACACTTCTCCATGCTGATCATAACAACTTTACATCCGTCCAGCCATTCATCCTTCAGTTCTCTACGACACGTTGTGCTTCAACAGAGCCCACTCCTTGTTCTGCAGCACCTTTGATGGATTTACAGTCTGTTTGTACAACGATGTCTGTTGAATATTCATTAATTTGTCATGAGCAATGTGAGAAGACACACAAATCTTTTTTACAAACCTCTGACGCCGACTGCAGCCAACCGTCGTGCCACGATGTAATGATCTGTCTCTCAGACCTCCTCAAAAGAAGTCGTGCAGGTCTCCACATTGGTTGAGGCCTTTACAGAAAGTTAAAGCAGCATATCGGGGTAGATTTCAAACACTTTCCAGGTTCCACTTTCAAAACTGTTAATGTCCAACCACATGCAGAGAGATTGCAGGGATTTGACCCGTCGGAGGGATGTGCAAGGGTTAAACTTGTCAAATGAAAAGGCAAGAAGTAACTGTGGCATGAAAAGGGGACTTTAGTTAAGACCAATCAAAAATCTTTGTTTCCAAACAGGGGCAGTGCTCAAAATGTAGGGATGGATCCAAAGAGAGTCAGTACACTTACAGCAAATGTTCTGTCGACCTAACACAAATCTGCATTTAGCTCAGTACTTTTGCAAGTTTTTTTTAATGTACTTTTTGTTTACACTTTAAAGTTATCCGTGCTGCAATCACCTCTGCTCTGCATCTTCTGAGGAGAGCTGAAAGCATCTGAGCATAATATAATAAATGACAATGTTCTGGTTTCGCTGCCTCTGAACACCTTTTTGTTGTTGGACTATATTCTGTTATCTCGGGCACCTCATCTCAGCCACAGGTATTTCAAAGAGTCGGGTATTTGCAGGTCATCCTCTGTTGGTTCTTGGATTTATGACTACAATCTCCAGCCTCATGACATTTCATTAGATTATAGCCAGCGCCGAATACATTCCAGAGGATTGGATAAAGAGGAGGCGTGCTACATCCATCTTGCTTTTGTGTTTTTAATTTAGACATATGGAAATACAGAAGACAAAGAGCTGTGGAAGAGATGCGTCTCTTGCCAGAAGACATACATGAGGCTCCAGAGATGGTTGTTTAGCTATGTCAACAAATGAAAGTCAGATGAGGAGATCAAACATTTAGTGTCTTTGAAAATGACGCGAATAAATTATCTGCAAATCTGGTTTTAATTCCTCGTCACAATCTCTCAGCCTCTGCATATCTGCGCCAGTCTTTGTACTTCTGAAATGAGGTTATATGACTCCGATTTTTGTCTCCTCTCGTTTCTCACAGCAAAAGTGATGATTATAGGTCCATGATGCACTATTCAACATCATTTGGGTGATGCCTTTAGGGCCATAATTGGTCCAAAATTTGTTGTGTGTGAGCGTGTGGTTGTATGCGTGTGTTTCAAGCAGTGTGCGCATGATCAGTTTGTGTGTACATGTGAACACTTATGCATGTGGACACTGATCTGTGGGTGTGTGATTCGATTTCTTAGTGTAAATTGAGATGTGCGTGCGTGCGTGTGTGCGTGCGTGCGTGCGTGTGTGTGATGTGACTTTGGTCTTTCCAGTTAAATTCTTACTTGTGTTGTGAAATGTCTTTATTTGAAAACATTTGTGTGCGCATATTGGCATGTGTATGTGTATCCATGCTGGTTTTTCGAGTAGTTTTTGCCACATTGTACTGCGCTGTATTTTTTTGCTTGGTTGTGAGGAAAAGAGGTACACCTGTTCTTACTCTTCTTCACAAAAGTCTTTCACATGAGATAAGGTGTTTTATTTTGAAAATTGTGCAGGTGGTCTTTTGTGCTTGTGTCTCATTTCCTGCTCAGGTCAATCTGCTTTGTATGGATTGTATCAGTTGGAGACTTGGAGATTTTTTTTTCTCTTATCAACACAGCGCAGGGAGCCACCGCTGGGTCACGGTGGGAACTCGCTGCGGTGCATCATGAGCCTTGTCGTGGCCTCAATCAGCCAGAGCGGGACGCAGTCGGCCCGGCTGGAATCCGGCCCCAAGCCAGTAGACCCTCGATACAGCCCTGTCATGATTGGAGATCTTTTTTTTTTTTTTTAAATTTAATAATTCATTCTCTTTAGTGTTATCAGAGAGGCCCCTCCCACCTGACCTGTTGTTCCGCCGCTGCATCACCTGATTCCTTCACCTGTTTAAGCTTGGCTTCAGCCGCACATGTACACATCTGCACACCACCCATCCGTCATGTTTTGCTGTGTGTCGTCCTTTGGCTCTGCTCTTCAGCGTGTGACTTGTTTTTGAAGTTATTTTTGATGGCTTTTGCCTTTTGCTTTGGATCCTGTCTTCCTCTGCTCCCGTGTGGTTGTTTGCACACCTGCTTATACAACCTTGTACTTTGCTGGGTTTTTTTGGCCCTCCCGCCTTGTGCGTCATGCTCTTGGGTTCCTCTGAGCGGGATCTGTGTGCGTCAACGTCGACTTCAAGAGTGCACCTCAAGGACAGATGTTAGGATGAGATGTTGTCTCTTCACGGCCAATTCAAATCAACATTCCTCTGGTTGGGGCGCGTTACATGTTGCTGTCTTGGCGGCTTGCTGTCATGAGTGTCTGTGTGAAACAGGAGCTCCATACAAATCAGTTGCTGTGGAGACCTCAGTGTGTTGACGTTGCGTGCAGCCACTATTGATGCTCTTCCCACACGTGCTCACACATGCACCACTGGATTAATTAACAAGCTGCGGCATTGGGGGGAGAGTCAGTGAATTTAGAAAATTGCATTTGCTTTGTTTGCATCCAATCAACTAAAAAGGCATTAGCTAATTTGAACAAAGGAGTCAGTGGAGAGACATTTGCGATATAATTAAAACATCTTCAGCTACTTTACTGTAAACAGAGTGTGACATTTGGCAGAGAGTAAACAAACTCGCTGGAAAGGTTATGATTGAATATCTGTTTGACCTACAGTGCTCGACTGGCTGAGGTAAAACCTCCAAGTAGGCATTTCTGAGGCGCGTTCCAGCCGCCGGTGCCAGCCGGTGACTTGGCAACCTTGCAGGGAGGGTCAATGGCACGACGCAACGATGTTTAAGGCGAGGTCAAGTGGTTCTCAACGAAATCCATCATCTGATGTAATAGCAAAAGGGTCAGTTTAAGCTCTGTGAGCATTTTATTATTCATGAATGGGTGAGAGGAAGTGCTCACGTCTCACAAAGTAGAGGACAAATGAATATAAACATCCCCACCTCTCCCTCTCTTCTTACCTTTTTGTCTCAGAGGGGATTTTACCCTTGGATCAGTCTCAGACATGCATCAATATATTGACTGGAATAATGCATTGAATCCCCAAAGGACTTCTACCCCCCCCCCCTCTATCACTTGACAGCGTGTGGAAGATTGAAGCCATCCTCTTTCTCATTCACCAGAAACGGCACTGGCGCTAAGACATTTCAATCAGCGCGCTTTGAAGACAAGTAGCATTGAGAGCATCCGGCTAATGAGGATTTTGCTCGAAGATCAAATAAGCTTTAAAATAGCTGACACTCATCCTAAAGTATTTCAAATTAAATTAAAACATTCTCAGAGAAAATTAATGGACGTGCACGGACAGCAGTGCTTTTTCTCGCCGGGGCGCGCGTCCAATGGGAGTTGAGATACAGTGTGTGAATTCTGCTCTACATTCTTTATCTTGACTCAGTGTGGGTTTTTCCATTACCAAGGAGGAGTGGGAGCAGCCAACCTCAGACTGTCTCCCGGTGGCTTTGCTCAGTTGGCTGGAATGATAAATTTCCAGAGCGCCCCCCCCCCCGCCTCCTCCTTTCACTGGGATCACAGGAACAAGCAGCATCCATGTTTAATTTGGAATTCACCAAGCTGTGAGAATATGAAAAGGAAGAAAAAGAATTCTCAGATCCAAACTGGCAAAATAACTGGGCAACAATTAGAAGATCCCCCCCCCCCTTGTGGATGTAACTTAAAGCTGGCACCAACAGCAGGAGAGGGCTGGTGGTCTGAGAGGGAGGACAAAAGGTTACTGATGTGCACTTGGGCTCGCCCATTCTTTAACTGCACTTTTGCACACGCTGGTGTGCTTCCTGCTGACACTTTGATGCGGCGAGTCTCAATTAAATGCTCTACATCTGCCACCATGCTGTGCCACCCACTTCAATGCCACTGTTATAAATCATTTCCACCACAGACGCAGCGAGCTGGGCAGTCCCGTTCCTGGAAGAAATGTGGTTTGGCCTCGCTGCTGTTATTAGAGAGTTCCTCTTCTCTCTCTCCTTGTTTTTCTACATGTTGTCTTTTTCTGTGACAGTAAAAAAAAGAAGAGAAAAACGATATTCCGGCTTTGTGGCTCACTTATCCTGGGGTGACTTGTTGTATTTCTCTAACTCTAACCAGTTGTCTTCCTCCAAATTTCTGTTTCTTTTTTTGGCGGTAAAGTTTGATTCTGGCGGTGTGGTTTCACAGCAGGAACACCAACCACGCTTTATAAGCAGACTGAAGCCTTCTTGTGTGGAGTTTGTGTGGCGGTGCTGTGCTTGTGAGAGAAAACGAGATGATTGGTTTATGAGTGTGTGTTGTGAGTGGAAAAGGCTGTGTGTACTAGCCTTTTCCTGGTCGGCTGGCTGTAGAGAATCAACACCTCAAATATATCTTGTGAAGTACTTCCTTTTGTTTTTTATAGATATTTAAAGTGAAAATGTATTGTACCACTAAAGAAGGAGTACATTTGACAATGTATTTATGGATTTGATTATCTAGGATGAAGACTTTCTAAAGTCCTGCATATACATGCCAGTTCATTAGTTTCAAGTAATTTTCCTCCAAATTTAGTATTTACACCCTATTTTGGAGCTCCCCGCTTTCGCAGACAAAAGATGAATTTTTTTGGTTGTGAAACTTCTCGCTTCAAACACGGTCTGTTTTTGGTGGAGCTGCCATCTGGCTTGAACGGTAAAGGGAACGCAATCATCAGGTGTTGTTGGCTCCTTATTGTGCTTTCACTTCAACTTCCTGCTCATCTCAGGGGACTTCCTCAATTCTAAGCGATTTGTGCTGTCACAAGCTGCTTCTTGACCTTTTTGAATTTCTCATCATCAGTCTCTCTGTTGTCTGTTCACAACGTCACCACCAAAGTGGATCGAACATCTTCCCTCTGACTCCCAGTTGGTGCAGTTTGGCCACACTTTCCAATGACTAAGGAACTGATGCAGATGGTGAAAAGCCCGCCCTTGTGTCTCCACTTTGCCTGACTCAGAAGGAACCATTTCCAAACCTGCTTCAGTTTCTGCTCAGGCAGCAAATGAGCCAATCTGCAAATGTTTGAAGGGACTGAGGGATTAGGGGCTTCGATATAATTACTGACTATAAAATGGTAATCCTTTAAATTATTCATTACCAAATGAAATCAACTATGACCATGTAAAGCATTCATTGTAAAGGTTTGTTATATTAGCAATTAACAGATATTAAAGTCTTTCATTGATTGTATAGTTGAGTGATTGGTTGTATTTATTAGTAATTGATTAACCTGATTTTTTTTCCTGCACTATTTTTCAGCTCTGACAGGTGCTTTCACAGTTCCAGATGGCTCCAATTTCTCTGAGACATCTTCAATTCACTCATGAAAGGTGAATTTTTTTTTCTATTGCAATAATGCCACTGGGCCATGAAATGTCACCCTCCCCAGCATGGAGGCTCCCCCAACCCCACGGGGCAGCAGTGACTGAGGAGCAGTTTGACATTATGCAGCCAGATTTCACAAACGGGCCAGCTCTCAACAACCGTATGTGTTCTCAATTGTTGTTCTGATGCAGAGAGACAGTGGTCGCAATATACATACACCAGAGAACAGCGATGCAAACATCAGGAATTATCTGGATCTGCTCCACTGGCAACAAAATGAGGTGTGTGTAAGTATAAAAAAAACAACAAATCTGTAAAACAAATCAATATGAAAAACACACAAGACACATATGGTGATTTTGAGTAATGTATCAATCTTTATTACGACCATTGCAAAAAGGCAGCAAAAGTCAGACAAAAATAGCAACAGTACATGAAAAAAATTCAATTTATTCAAATGCAGTCTTGTAATATCAGCATTCAGGGTCAGATTTCGCTTTTGACTCGTTGCGACTGAGTGCGAATTTCCAGAATAAATGTCCTGTGAAGGAACACACCCCTTGTATGTCTTTATGGCAACCAGGCGCACAAGCCCGCCTCTGCCAGGCAGGATCAGCGCGGCTCCTCCAGGAGGTGTCAATCAAGAAAAGTCATGGGATTAGAGAGAGAGAGTCATACAGCCCGCGCCGTGTTCACAGGTGATGGGCTGACACGCTGCGAGACCTGGGAAGTCCATGTTCACAGTCATTAGCCTGGAGCTGCTGTGAGGGCTCACAGGCTGTTACAGTGGTGGAGTCACAGAGGTGGAGTCACAGTGGCGGGCCTTTGTCAAATGATGAAGGACAGCAGGGGAGTGCTTATATGAATTTCACTTGCATTTTATCACACTTAGGGGACTCTGTCAATTATGTATAACAGCAAACCCCCGTTCATATTTTCTGTCCACACAGAGTGAACTGCTATCCTAAATCACACCTCTTCACTTTCCTTTGCTAACCCCACCCAGAACGGCCTTGTCTGGGTTGGAGTGAGTCATGCTGTGAAAAACACAGTTCCAGTAATTCTGCAGGTACACAAACTTGTCAAAGTTGTCACTTTCAGACGTGACTCTTTTTGGCTTTTAACAGAAAAAAACCCCCCAAAACAAACAACTTCACCTTCACCAAAAAAACCACCCACTCAGTTCAACTAATTGTAAAATATTGAACAAAAATGACACAACAGTGAAATTGTTTGTAATTGCTTAAAAAAAAGTTTAACAAAAACAGACATTTTGTGAAAAAAACTTTAACTGTGTGTCAAAGAACAAATGCTCTTTAAGATAACTGTGAAAAGTGGGAGAGAAATGTGTGGCGTATATATATGATGGTTCCTAATTATCACGGCTGTACAGTTCGAAGATGTCGCGACCGGAAGCTACGTGTAAAAAACGTGTGACGCATAGCCGACGTCGACGTTGCGGCGCAAGTAACTGCGCACTTTGCTGTGTGAGCGGGAGAATTTTCGCTAGCTTTCGTTGATTAGCCACTGTGGATATATGCAAGTGGTTTGAAAATAAAAAAAACAAAACACCGCCGAACTTGGTCACCACTTCTGCTCAGTCAACCACCCCAACGCCTGGCGTTGTCACTGCCAGTGGAGAAGAAAGACAACCGTCGGAGCCGGAGGCTAGCTGCTCTGCGAAGCCCGGTCCTGGCAGCAGCAACAGAGCGGAGGCTAACCCCAGCAGCAGGTCAAGTGTATCCGTTACAGGACCACAACTGCCAGTCGGCACGGACAAACCTAAATGTGGTTGAATTTGAACATACTGTGGCTCATGACTTTATGGTGGGAAACAACTGTCTGATACCCCAGTTCCCCCTGAAGATGGAAAATGGACTCAGGCAAACATCCCTAGGACATTCAACTGGGCACGCCAAGCAATGCCCACTACTGTCAGAGCAAACAACCTGGCCCTAACCTCTGCTGCATCGACAGCAGGATGTTAGAAAGCGTGTTCTCCGAGCAGAGTAGCGAAGCACCATGCTCCAGAAACGCAAGGCCCCACTTATTCAGCTCACTTCTGAAAAGGACCTCGCGCACAGATTCATATGAGTGGAAGGAACGCCCTGATGAGGAGGTTCAGCCAGGGGAGACGCCTTCTCCAGCTGTACTGACTGGAGAGATGACAGCGCTGCCGCAACTCAAAGTAGGTTCAAAGTGACTTAGATAAAGTTAGAAAAATATTCACAGCTTCGGCTTTTCAAAAACTCATCAGCAGAACATCGTATCTACAGAACCGACACGTCATTGCAATCACGGCAAGGTAGACCAAGAGCTACAATCGCAATTTTCTCCAAACGAGCCGTTATTCACGCTGCAGGAATTGCACTGGGCTCTATGAAGAGCCCGAGTGTCTGCGAAGGCGCAGGGACCGTCTGCAAATAGCAACACCAGAAAAAAAGCATAAATTTAATACCTTCGCCAAGGACAAGTGTTGTGAAATCCAAATCATTTTATATGATCTCGATCGTCAGATTATATTTTTAAGGAGGGGAAGTTAACACTTTTATATGATTTTTTTAGGATTTATAAAAGCTAAAGTAGCTGATGCCTTACCGCTTGGCCCTCCAAAATAAAAGCACACAAACTATCTGCTTAGTCGTAAAACTCTTATATTAGTAAAATATTGGAAAATGGGGCGCCGCGTGGCATCCAACCTTATTGTGAGCAGGAGGGGGAGAGGTGCTGTTTAATTTATCATTCTTTTTTTCTGGTGTTGCTATTTGCAAAGAATATCGCAAAGACGCAGACTCTGCTTTGAGCCCTATGCAATTCCTCCAGCGTGAATTACGGCTCGTTTGGAGAAAAATACGTTTGTAGCTGTCAGTCTACCTTGCTGTGGTTGCAAATCGACACGATGTTCTGCTGATGAGTTGTTGATACGGAAAGGCCGAATCTGTGAATATTTTTCTAACTTTACCTAAATTTCAAAGTGTGTGTGTGCGCGTGTCTCTCGGTTTAAACGTTCTGGGATGCACCCGCCGCGGTGCTTTTTCAGCTTGCTTCTTGTGTTGCATGGCTTTTGTATAGACTTATATTTTTTCTTTCATGTAATTAGTTCACATTGTGAAGGCTGGTGTAGGCTGTTGCTGGATGTGCTGTTGGTAATGATTAACATGCATCAGTGCTGCGCAAAAAAGATTATATGTAAAAATAATAGGGGTCACGATATGTGGCCATGATATGACGACATGACGAGCCGTTGATATCGAACAGGCATGGCTGCTCTGCCCAGAGCTCAGTGACTTGTTTGCGGTTTGCTCCCTTTGTCCGTCGACATGTTTGTTGTTGACTGTCTGACTTCCTGGTCCCGCCTTTTTTCAGTGCTCATGGGTTTTTGGTTTGTGACGTCACTGCGACTTGAGATAAATACAAACACGTTTGATTTTATCGCAAGCTCAAAGACTTGAGTAGACTGGTACAGAACGCGGTCGCAGACTGCAGATTACCATCTCAAACTTAACGATCGAGATGACGGGAGCGCGCTGCGACTCCAGTGCGACTCATAAAGACTGTCAGTCATTAGTCTGCCACTGTGAAAATCGGTAGGTGTGAGCCCGGCATAAGACTGAGGTCTGGCGACAGGTCTGCTTACAATCCCAATGTAGAAATTGTGAAACAGAAAAGCGTCAAAGGTAAACATCAGTCACCCCATTGACACCAACTGTCAATGTCTCCCTTTATAACCACGGATGTACTCACTAGCACATTATTTGTAACCCATTAAGTTATTGTCAGCTGTAGCTCCGGTATATTTTTCTCGATTCCTTCGGAAGAATCTCGACATTCAGACACAAAACTGAAGCATGGCGTCTTGAGGAAAATCACCACAGCTGCAGTTCACATGCTAATCATCGCAGCGACCTGTGCGTCACCACCACTCGCTGATTGTGAAGGAAGTGGATAAGTTTAATCATGAAGTGAAGCCATTAAACGGGAAAGTGGTCACGAGTCGAGGAAAGTACTTTGAGCTAATCAAACTTAAATGCAGACTTTGGAGAGTGCCGTTTAAGGCGGCGTGGTTTCCGACTGCCAGCATCACCCTGGGGGGAATGTTTCTGAAGTGGCAAAGTGCTTGAAGTTCATCAGTGATCCCGTTGTATTTCCTCTTCTATTTGATTTAAGGATGAAATGATCTTTGAAGTGAGACTCTCTCAGCAGCGAATGTCCTTTCAGAGTGACTTCAGAGGTCTTACAGTAATTTAATTTTTCCCCTCCTTTTGCTGACAGTTACAATTAATAACAAAGCTGGAGTGAGTGCAGATCAGCAGTGGCAGCAATGATCAACCAGAAAGTGCGCAGGAGTCTAACTGAACCTGAACAATTATTGCGGTCCTGCTGAGCTGTAATCAGTGGAACCTGTTAGGCAGGCACCATTACTTGGGATCATAAAGTGTAGCCTGTGAACAAGAGGTTGTAAATGAGTAGAAAACTTGACGGGTAGAGAGGTGAAGAGGTTATTTTAAGTTTTGCGGGCAAAGTGTTTTTCACGTCAAGAGCGAAAAGTCTCTTGGAAAAGTAGACGTGTGTTTTAATCCTAATACGAATGAGAGGGGGGGGGGATACTTAATTCAGCTTTATAATTACATCCCAGCCTGAGAGTCAATTAGAATGCATGGCAAAGTTTTGTTGGATTCGTCTGAATTTAAATGATTTGAGTCAGCTTCATACACAGAAATAGGAGTTGATATGTGTTTCAAGCAAATGCATTTGGATAAAAAATGGCTCCATTATCTGTGAAGAGAAAAAGAGGGATGCAATTTCGGAAGGATTTAGATTAAAGGGTTGAAACTCTGGTGTGTGCAAATCTTTAAAGTTTCTGTGTGAGTAAATGTAGTTTTTATTCATGTATTTCTGCACATTGCAACATACATCAGCTGTCCGTGCAGTTTGCAAAGTGGTGCAGCCGTTGAAAACAGAAGGATGCATGACACTCCTAAAAGGGGATGAAATAATAATAGTAGTTTTACAATCTATGTTGTGTTTCCTCATCAATTGACACTAGAGAAATTAGCTTCATGAAAAAAGAATAAATATCCTTGCATTGCATAGTGTAAACAATTTAAGAAAAGAATAACATTTGTCCCACTTTAGCACCTTGTGACAAGGAAAAATCCTGCCATTCCAAAAATCCAGCTGGAGCAGAAGAAGGTGGTGAGGGGTTTGCAGAGGAAGCATCAGAGCTTTTGCACCACATGCCAGTAAGAGTGACTGCATGGACTCGCTGTGTCCTTCCAGCTCCTGTTATCACTGGCCGATCTGGAAACCTGATCTGTCAGTTAAGCGACTGATAAGAGTGATGTTAAATCTTATCAAGATAAAACTATCACCGTCTGATTGAAGTTGGTCACACCAGCAACACAGGCAGTTTGCTGCTTATCCCAGACCAGACTCATTCTGGGCTCCTCACTGCGGCCCTGCGATTACCTGAATGAACAACTGTCTGTCTGGTGAAGAGCAGACTGCCGTCATTGGTTTATCATTTGCCACAGTGCGTCTTGGCTTCCACACATTGTCCACATGTCATTTCCTGGTTGGGGGCGCAGGTGTTTGTTGGAAGCGGGCTGTTGTTCAACTACCAGCAAGCGCTCCAGCAGCCAAAGGAGAGAAAGACACGACCACAAATAAAAATGATTGTCGCGCAATCTAATTAAACAAGCGACATGGTAATTAGTGCGCGGTTGGATGCTGGCAGAAAGTTTTCCTTTTGACTGAGTTACAGTTTTTTCCTACCTGGTAATCAGTTTCTGGATAGAAATACTGGACGCAGCAGCATTATTGGTTCATGCAATTTTAAACTTCTCACTGAATAATGTGCAATAAACGAAGTACAAGCCCTTAAGTATAAACATCAATAACAATTAGACCGGCTAATTTATATTGTGCCATCTCTTAAGACCATAAAAGCCTTTTAACACCACTGAGCTGATGCAGTGTTCTTATGCTGCTAATGATTACCGGTAGTTGTTTATGTCAGTTTTGGGAGCTGCTTTGTAAAGGATTGACTGGCAAAGTGAGAAGTCTGATGGCTTGGTGGCAGCTACCAACAGAGCCTTTTTTATTGCACATAACATAATGCAAAGTACAACTTTGACTCTTCATTTTTCATTGGATGAAAGAAACCCGCAGAGCAGAAAAGTTCTTAAAGGTGTGTGCAGTTTCTCTGATGTAATAGATCAAGTACAGATAAGTAGTGTCACATAAATTTTGTCCCACCTGTCCAGGAGAAAAAAGTTACCTGCTCAGCAGTAGTTTGAATTCCAGTGGAGGGACTCAGATTTATTCCCCTTTCAACAGTGGTTTCTTCATGCCCCACGAAAGTACTTTTGGTGCTAAGGTTAAATCATGCTTGTACACAAAATATTTTTTGAAGTGATTTGAAGGCAAAGCATTTTCTATGTTAAAAAGGAATGATATAATGAATTGTACCATGGTGGGGCAGTAGACGCCTCAAGTGGCCTTTTCCCACATGCAGGAGCATTTTCCATTCACCCGAACTTAAAATGTTTCCATTGCATTTCCACAGCAATTACCTGGGTAAAGAAACTCACCCAAGTTGTGCAGGAATGAAGGTAAATCACTGAGAAGCTGAAAACCAGTTCTATTTTCCTTGCGTTTTTGGTGCTAACCTCAATTTTTGGTTTTGGCATCAAAGAATAATTGGTTTTGTCCCTAACGGGTTTACTCTGCAGTTGGTCTTCAGATGTCTTGTTTTGCTGGCTATCCAGAGAATCCCCCTCCTCTCCAGGGGCACTGTTAGGTGATTGTCTTGCATTAGGTCATAGCGTTAGCATAGCCCGTTTTGGTAAAGTCACTTAAAAGGGGCATGTTGGAGGTTTGCACTCTTCCGAGTGCCCTTTTGTCTTTAGGTGTGCAGCTAGAATACTTCAACACTGACAATTTCGGGTAAAGCTGGTTTACTTATGTTTGTGTTGAACCTGCCGTATTTCAAACTACTGGAGCCAGTGATTATTAAAAATGCAGCTTTATCACATTAGTTGAGGCTTTAAGCCCAATAAAATTTATCATTTCGATAAAATGTATAACATAATTGTTTGAGTCTGTAGGGAGCATCACAGCAAACACATGTGAGTTTGTGTGTCAGTGTTTTATGGCCCAGTGCCTCACAGTGAAAGCGCACAGTCGCAGGCTCAAGACTGTTTTGGTGAACCCCACTAATGGGGGTGAGGGTGCTTATTTAGCAGCCAGATAGAGTCTCATTTAATCCCACAGATGTGCCTTATCAGTGTTTTCCAGTTTTTATTACCTTACTTCCTCTACTCTGTATTCTGAGCTTATTTTCCTCCTGTTTTTCCCCCCTCTGGCTGATGGAAAAAGAGGGCAGTGAATCCAGAGTCTCAGTCTCAGATTATTCTATTCATTTTAATCGTACTGGTGGCCTCTTGAAGTTCAAGTTCAATTTTTTGGCAATGGAACTTTGTTTGTCTTGATCATAACGCAAAGTTTATCATAAGACTGTAATTGTTCAGGGCTGACAGACAAAATGTGTAGAAAACAAAGGAGAAGTAGCAGATTTATTTTTTTAATGATGGTCGCTGACAAAAGATGTCCTCTAAATATAAAATTAAAACCCCAGCAGAGCAAACAAAAACTAACGAAGAACATACTGAAAACGAACCACAAAGACAAGAAGGAGGAGTAAACTGAGGGGGCCCAAGGATAAAGCAATAAACACATAAAACATGAGGACTGACGAGCTGAAGGTGAAGAAACAGGTGAGACACATTGACGGGGAGCACCAGGACCAGAGACATGGGAACAATACCAGAAATGAACTGTAACATGAAACAACCCACAGAAACTGAACCTAAAGCACAGAGAAACAACAAACAGGATCCAAACTACAGCAGGCAAATGATCAAGTCCAAGCGTATTTTGAAATAAATTGAGAGGAACTCCATAGTTTTTTGATACTTAGCTGACCCAAATCTCTGTGTTGGTTGGTTAACATGCATGACTGTGAACAACTGCAGAGCTCAAACTAAACAAATGGAATTGCAGATTTATCCAGTTTGAGTGAGAATCGTCAACAAAAAAGGAATTAGTTTTATATGGTTAAAAACTAGTCACTCACAGGAAGAACATGCAAACGAGATTTGCTTCCCAGAAGGCAGGAGCATCAACCACTATCCCTCAAGTCCACTTACACACTCACTGAAAACTCGGTTTATAACTAATACTTTTTGCGTACGTGCACTCATTATTTAGCCGATCTGAACAGCTCTTCTCAGTATGACAGTCTTGGAAATGCCAAAGGGTGGAGTTTAATGTTGCTGAAATGTATGTGTGCTGCATAGAGGATGTGATGGAGCGCGGACCCCCTAAAGCTGCTCCGGCTTCAAATCTGCAGCAGTGGCCCCTGCACAACGGGGAGGGGGAAAAAGTGAGGGATGTGGTGGTCTGACAGAGAACAAAGCAGAAGCCATCTCACGCGTGGGGGAGTTGCAGGTGGGAGAAACGAATGTAAAAGGGGAAAAAAGTGGGAGTTGCATCTCTGAGGGGGGTCAGGAGGAAAAAATAACATGAAAGAGGGAAAGAAAAGAGAGAAAAAAGGAAAGTTCAAGGAAGAAACTAGAACAGAGGGCCAGGTTTCAATAAACCTGCTTCACCTCCTCTTCTTAAACACATTCAGAGCCTATAGAGACCTACGTTATTTATCACACGGCAGCACCCAGCTGAAGCTGGCTTGGCTGTCATCTGATACACACCCCTCATCAAGTCGCTGAAGTATACCTCCCCGCTTCATACATATGCATCCGTGTCAGCAGCATGCGGGGAAACTGCTGGAGACGTGTACGTGAAGCTGATTGTGGATGCACGCTGTAATCCAATTTCAGAGGAAAAGAAATATTTGGCGAGCTCGCGGCACCTCCATCAGGAGCGCGGGTCGTCACCTCCCCAGCAGAGGCTTTGTTTTTCTCCCTGTTTTACCCACGAGCTGCAAAGTGCTGCTGAAAACACAATAAAAAGCCAAGTGCTCCAAACTACAGATGAAACACTAACTAGCGAGGTGACTTGAATATTTAGATGTTTTAGCTTTTGTCAAGGGTTTTTTTTTTATTTTTGTGGCTCCTGAGATTTTTGTGTTTTAAGTTGTTTTGAGATTGAAACTACAGGAGAGGACAGAGAAGCAGGATTTGTTGTTCCAGCAAACTTTGTCAACCTACATCTGTGGCATCTAAAGCTGTCAGTAAATAAACAATACACATTCAAGCACATCAGCAACTTCTGCTTCAAAGCATTGTAACACTCAGCATCCAGCTGTCCTTTCGGAAACTCCTCTCAATTAAATCAATGAATAACATATTGCCAGTGAAGCTTCAAAATGTTGATGGAAATTGGGAATTACTTCAGTTTTTCAGCAATATGCGCATCTATCAGAAAGACTTCTGCATTCATTTTTGAATTTCACACACACACACACACACACACACACCACACACACCACACACACACACACACACACACACCACACACACACACACGCACACACGCACACACGCACACACACACACACACACACACACACACTGATGGGAGGTACTCTCACCTAGAAAAACACTGAAATCTGAGGCGAGTCAGGTTGACTCCTGCTGAGTAGATGCAAATAGAAAAGCACCATTAGAATTTTACATTCTGAAGAAAATGAATCCAAATAAGAGAAATGTAATGCCTGAAACCAATTTTTCATAATGTGCTAGCCAAGCCAGCAATTACATGGGTCATTTTCCCTCTCGCTTACAATTTTTCAATTTTCACCATAAATTATGTCCCAATTAGGACATAATAGTTTTTAGGAAAAAGGGCGCCAGCATCCAGATTCTGGAAGGACTGATTTACCTCAGATTAGGAGCCGACCGGGGACATTGTAGATTCAGACACATTTCACTTACAGATGGAACTGCAGGATGTCTGTCTCTGGTTTGGCAGATGCACCCTTTGAACGTCCACCATTCATCGCAGTCACCTCGCACATTATTAATCCGCTCTGTGATTATGTCGTGCAGAAACATTATTGGAAAAACAATTTAGCTGTGTGGAAATGTAATTTCGACGAGCAGGGGTCATCACGGGCCCGGATTAAACCCTGCTAAGTAATCTATAAATGACGTTTTAGCGATGTTGATTTACTTGGATGTGTGGCTGGGTTGCCGGACACACTGCAGACAATAGACGGGGGCAGAATTTGTACCAGTGTAAGTACACATTGTGCTTGATAATTACTGAAATGATGGCCATCATTCAACAATGGCACTCTCAGACCATTTCAGTTGCGATAGAGCTTTTGGAGCTATTGTATTAACAACCCTTTCAAAGGTTTGGCTGACATTGGCAGCACAAAGGGCAGCTCGGTTTGACAAGGGAAAAAACGTCACCTCCGTGTTTACTGAAAATATGTCTCTGTTACATCCAGCGAAAGCTTTTGAATCTTTTGCACATATGAAGAAAAACAAGGCTTATTTTCTTTGATAATATACAAAATTTAAGAAAATTAGTAGTAACAGTCTTTTTTAGATTCATATTTTTTGCTTTTGAACATCATGAATTAAACTGAATGTAATCAGTTGGTCCTTCACTGCATTGCCAGACAGAACAAAGGTGAAGGAGGACGAAAAGACAAATGCAAGTAAATAAAATGCATTTTGGTTTTGCCACAAGTAAACAGAGAGGCAGCAGAACCAATTCATAGGGATGAAATGAATTCCATTTTTGATTCAGAGAATATCGAGTATATATGTGTTCACTGCGGTGGTGATTTGTCTGTTTGCATTACGGTGTTTTCAGGGCGACTAATTGAATGAAATCAGATTCAGACCTCCACCTCCACCTGATTTAGCCAGAAAGCTTTAGTGTGGTATCTATTTGTCTTTTATTCAGATTTGTTTTGTTAGATACTTTGGTTCATCCACGCCAGTGCCTGTTGAGCTCAGGTTCACTCCATTTAGAGGTGGCCTCTAATTAACAGCAGGTTAATTGCTCTGAAAGACGACTCCCAGGATTTGTATAAATGCACAATGTTCTCAGTCATGTGACTTATTTTGCAAATGCTGAGATGAGTCCAAAGCTGAAATAAGGGGTCCTGGTGTAAACTTGCTGCATATTAATTGGTGTCATTTGGTTACAGCAAATTAATTAAAAGCAGTTAGAGATAAAGTTTGGCTGTTTGCCACCAAGCAACCTGCAGAAACGCTCAAAATATCATCGGAAAAAAACTAACTAAAGAAAAAAACTAAAGATTTTGTTATTAAGTCAAAGAAATACTTTGAGTTTCAAAAGTTATCTGCCTGAAATATTATCGTGGTTTTATAGTAGTACAAGTTGGAATGTTTTGTCTGATGGACATAGTGCGACTGTGAAATCTGATTACAGTGTGTGTGTGTGTGTGTGTGGTCTTGTATTTCTGTCCTTGTGGAGCCTGATCACTCAAGGCAATCTACGCTTGTGAGGTCCAAAACGCAAAACCCCACATTAGATGTGGTTTAGGAACCAAGGTTGCAGTTAAGGTTCGGCAAATGTTAGAGAAGGATTACGTCAAGTCAAGGCCTGTGTGTGTGTGTGTCCAAGGCTTCACGTTCTGTCCACAGTACATTTTGTACCCAAAGTAATGATGCTTTCAAAAGGCAGGTCTTTTTTTTCCTCCTTTTAAAACCTCACCATCAACATTCGATGGCCACAGACAATTTTCGTGTGAGTGAGCATCCTTCGGTCCATCATTGCTGTCCGGTAATAAAACAGGGTCACAGGAAAGCTTAGAGTGAAACTCTCCCAGCCAAGAGAATTCGGACTGGATTTTAGCAGCGCTCAATATGACAGCTTCATACAATGTACTCATTTCTGCAACAAGATGACTGATAGATTTGAATGTGGGATTCAAAGTAGAAGTCCCTGCAACAAAATGTTTTTTTCAGTGGGCAAAACTGATGGGATATCTGACAGAAGCTTTGCAAGAGATGATTGTGTCCCTTAGTCCAATGTTTATTTCTCTCAATCTTTCCAACCCGCTTAAGACCACCAGCCTATAAAAACGCTGTAGTAGCCATGTGATAATGATCTTTTTGCTTCGATTTTCCTTTGAAAGTGTCCCCTGCACTCCATTGATTGACAAAACTACAATCTGTAATTCAAACTGATATTTTTATCAAAAGGTTTATTTTTTAAATGTAAAATAGGTATAAGTTGTGCTTTGCTCAACAGACTTTCCCTCTTTGACACTATGTTTCATCATACAATGACACAGAAGGCTATCAGAAGAAAGATCAGTGTCAAATGTGTTTAAAATACATGTGGAAAAAGTTTGTTGTCCTAAGATTCTCTTTTTATTATCCATACTATACATGCAAGAGTTTTACCATAAGCTGCTCAGTAGTTGAAGAGAAAATCATCATGTAAAAAAAAAAAAAGTGTTTACACTGTAGTTGTGAATCCAAGACTACACATATCAGCAAACTCAGTCAATTGTTCACAATTATCAACCACCGGATGCTTCTAAATACTTTTTCAACAGAAAGAAGGTGCTACAGAAATAATGGTTCCCTCAAATACAGCTTTGTGTGTGTGTGTGTGTGTGTGTGTGTGTGTGTGTGTGTGTGTGTGTGTGTGTGTGTGTGTGTGTGTGTGT
>JASSRZ010000074.1:11195570-11212658 GCA_032164315.1 Malacoctenus gilli | reverse complement strand
TCCCGATAAAACTCCTGGGCCATAATTCTTTACCCTAAAAACCCGGAAATACCCTGATTGAGTCATTGCTGCAGAAACACTCATAAACACCAGGCAGGTACAGTGGGCAGTGTTTAGCACTGTGGTCTCACAGAGAGAAAAGACCCTTCTCTCTATGTGCAGTGTTGCTGCTCTCACTGGGCCTGGTGGACTCAACAGATTTCCTCTTCAGGTGTGAAGAAATGGCTCCAGGATTTTCATTTGTGCATTGAAAAATCTGTATAAAAATGAAAAATACAATCATTGAAATGAGAAAGGAAAAAATGAAGTTATGTGTCTTTACTCAGGTTCACGTTTTACCACGCACAAGGTGTGTTTCAAAATGAAGGTATGAAAGAAAATCATATACAAACTACAGATACAGAAAGGTGTTTTTTCGTTTCTTGAGTTCAGTCTTGGGTTTTTTGACTTTCTTTTCTTTTGACTTTGACTTGTGTTTGATGAATTTCTGTCATTGGTCTGAAGGACTCAACATGAATTCGATACCATGATTTAAAAAACAAAACAAGAAAAGTACTTTTCAATTCACTCCTTTATTGAAAACCTTTTATGAACTGTCAAGTATTTGTCACCACTATAAAAACGATTAATGCTGTGCTTCACGGTAATAAATCACAATTTTCAACTATTTACATAAAAAAGAGAACAGCAGTCAAACAGTATCAGTGTAATTCTATATTTAGTCGATCTTGTGGCAGCTATGGTCCATATAAAACTGCAGGTACGGAAGAGAGGCTTCAGTAAAAGCTCCTGAAAATCAAGTGGAAGTTGGGATCAGCTACAGAAGAGTCGTCGGGAGATTGTGACTATGTAATGATTGTTGAGTCCCAATAGAGACAGTATTTCTAAAAATGCAAATCCATCAGTTTTAGCCAAAAGCCCCCTCGAGGTGATACTAACAGATTCACACAACAAGCTTTGCAGATAAAATGCATTGTGAAAGGAAAAGGTCAGGATTGCTACGGTAACACACTTAACCACAATTTACCACTGTGGTGAGCAGAAAAACATGCTGGCTCTGACACAAATAAAAAATAAAACGTGTTGGGTTCGTCTCCTTCCTGGCCACAGCTGAAATTAAGGCGGCAGTGGGCACATGGCTCATCAAAACTGGGCAGTTGTAGACTGGAAAAATGTAGTTTGGTCTGATGAAGCTCCATTTGTGCTGAGGTAGCAGACAGTCAAGTGAGATTTTGCTTTGTTTGAGCAGTCTGGGCCAGTGGCCGTGGTGGAACGGAGCGGGGGGAATACTTTCTTGGAACACTTTGGGTCTCTTAATATCGATCAATCATGATTTTAATGCCTCGCTGAGTACTATTGCTGACCAAGTGCTTCCCTTTATGGCCACAATTTACCATCTTGTAAATGCTGCTTCCAGAACAATAATGCACCGTGTCACAAAGCACAAAACGTTGACTCAAACCGATTTCATGACCATCACAGGGCGTCCAGCTGCCTCCACAGTGATCACATCTGAAACTCCTGCTGAACGCCTTTGATATATAGCGGCATGGGAGTCGCAGCGTGGATGTGCTGCTGATAAATCTGCAGGAATGATGTGGTGCAATTGTGTCACCATGGGCTCGGCACTCGCTCCACAGAAGCTGATGCAATTTTCCGAAAAGGATGACCGAGTAATGTCTCGCAGCGAATTTAACACGTCGTCTTTCATCATGTCTGGAGATTTCACAGATTTAGGTATGCATGACCTCTTTCAACCAGTTGTTTAGATTTTACAAGCAATTAGATAATTTTTATTTCCTTTCTGCGAGGAAAGCACGGGCCGCTGTGTAAAACGCACGCCCCTCAGCTTGGAGGCTTTTTCGAATCTCCATAGTTGTTGTTTACAATTCAGTGTTCTGTGATTTGAAGAACAAGGCAGCGAGCTGTCACTTTGAAACAAAAACAGCCAGAGACAAACACAGCAGCATGACAGTATGATCCCACGAAAACATCCCAGGGGAGACAAACACACAGCAGCAAAGACAAAGAGACTTTGTGGCGCTATAACATAATGTCAACCACCCGCCCGCACTCCCCCACCCCCACCCCCTGCTCCCTTCATCCTCAATCTCGGCCCACCCCTCCTGAACACACTGAGACTGGATAGGCATGAGCAGGCATTAACCTAAGTGAAATGAATTGACTCTCGAGGTAAAAGGGCGACATTAGAGATAAGTAAGCCTGCTATAATATAGCGCGACTCTCCCAAGTTTCTCTGTGCGACTGCAGACAGATGCTGGATGATCGGTGCATTTGAATTTCACACGAGTGCTGCTCTATTCCTCACTGCTTTTCTTCATTATTGTCTTCTTCGCTCCACTTCCTGACCAAATCCCCAAAGCGTAGAATACACAAGACTTCAGAAATCCTGTCTGCACTCCTCACAGAGTTACTCTGCTTTTCATGCTTTGCAACCACATTTATAACGATCCCTGTATTCAAACCTCTCGTATCCCGTATCTCCTCAGCCCACATTGGGCATTTCATATATCCTGCTAATATAAGAAATACAGTATTTCTTTTATCAAATTGAATCAGTTGATTTGTATTTTTCAACTTTTTCTATCTACAGAAACACGTCAAAGGGTTAATCCTCTTAGATAACACTCAGCCTGAGAAGAATATTGAACATGTTTTGTATGAAAAGTTTCCGTTTCATACCTGTGTAAGAGCACTGATAAAAATCCTATTTGGTGTAGCCCAGCTAGTTAAACCAATCCAAAGGAGGGATATATAGTCACTCTGAATGAGCAGAGAGCCGTGGTGTTCGCCGTATCCAGTCTTTTCACCTCTGAACATTTCTTATCCAAACTCCATGAATGTTTTTTTTTTTCTTTTCTGACTTTGAAGACGATGGTTTGGGTTTAGGTTGGTTTTTCCTCTGTGAACTTTTGCTTCCGCTCACAGTCCAAAGACACGTGCAAGAGGTCAATTTGGAACTCTGAACTTGATGCAAGTATGAAGTTCAGGTTTGCACAGTGATAGCCTGATAACCTGTCCACAGTGAGTTAACCAATGTCAGCTGAGATGGTCTCCATCAAAAATTTTCCCACAAAAACAGTATAGATGATGAATGAAATGATTCAAGATAACTGAATATTATTTTGCAGCCAAAGAAAACCTAAATGCATAAGGAGGACAAGTTAAAGTGCTCGCACATGGGTGCATCAACTCCTATCAGAGTTTCATGCACATATGGCTCTGGAGTGAAAACCTTTTCAGACTGTTTTTTGGTGTTTTCATCATCATGTACCTCCTGCCGATCTGCAGCACATTGGACGGACTATGTCCAAGGTGGGAGGCGTCTGTTTTTCTAACCTTCTTGAGGCAGCACCAGGTATACAGCTCCTCCTGTGAAGGCAGGGGGACAGACAGTAATCTGCAGCTTCACTGCAACAGAACCACACAGATAGTACACGAGGAAGCTCTCCATGGGGCAGCGATAGAAGGCCACCGGCCGTCTCTGTGGGAGGTAGTTATTCCCGAGAACTCTCAGGAAATAGACTCTGCTGCGCCTTCTTGATGGTGGCTTCTGTGTTGGCAGAGTGGTGAAATACCTCCCAGATTGTTCACTCAAGGAAGTGGTAAGAGGCTTTTACTAAGGGGTGTATGCCAGTGTCACGAGCAGACCCAAGTGTCCTGACTGGCCTTGATGGGGTGGAGGCTTCACCCATCTTGATGTCTGAGAAGATTTTGTACAGTCTCCTTTGGATTCACTTCAAGTTCTGCAACACCAAGTAGCAGTCCGTCCGGCTGTACGTACGTATGGTCATGTGATATCGCACCTCAACTGTTAAGAATAATTAAGCCTCTGCGCTCCCCTTTAGTTTCCGTGTGAAACTACCCATGAAATAGACAAGTGATCTCCAGAGACTCTGCCTTCACTGTGGAGGAGATTAACACATTATCTGGATAGAGATGTACATGACTCGGGGCAAATTGCAGAGAGGGTTTGATGGAAACTGCAAACTGTGAAATGATTTTTAGCGCAGTCTCATCAATGTTTATGGTGTTGAAGATGTGAGCAGTGACATTTAGTGGTATACAGGCAGCGCGGGAGTGCAGACTGAACTGTTCCAGTTAGCTGCCTCCTCCTCTGACTCCTGTCTGAGCAGCATCTGTAATCTCAGGAGTCAATCTGAAGGAGGCCTGCAATGTATTTACATACAGTGCATTTGAAAGGACAGTATAGTGCTGCACGCATTGGTGCGTTTTAAACAGCATGTTTTGTGTTTTTGTTCTCTGGTTTTGTGCCTTCTGATGTTTCCTTCGATGTTGTCATGTGTTTAAGTTAAATCTAAGTCTTGTTTTTGCTCTTTTTCGTTGTTTACTCCTTTAATGAATTGTTTGCCAGCAAATTCATCCGTCTTCTCCTCCCACTTCTAAGATGAGTCAGAGACCCAATGAAACGAAGCACACAAGTTTGTTAAAGCCAGATGATTTCCAAATGTGATTGTAATTTTTCTTTCTTAAACAAAAGGAAAATCTAAATATATTAATGCTCTGATCTGGAATCGAATTCGGCTGCACGCCACCTCTGAACTGAAATGAGTTTGACACCCCTGTCCTTAAGTCATACGATCCTCTCACTGAGTCTTGATGCCTTTTGACTGTGTGACCAAATCTGTGGTTTTAATGGGGCACATCAGCATTGGGAGTTTGGGATTGTGAGAGAAGAGCTCCACACACTGACACACCCAGTTAGAATCACAGACCAGAAAACCTTTCTGTAGTGAGGCAACATTACAAACCACCACACAAGCAGGGTACCCCCTTGAGACCCAACATCCAAATTTCTTCCTGAACCGGATAGTTTTGTTTCACTGACTCATCCAGATTGCCTCTCTTCTTGATGATCATTCCTACAATGTCCTCTGAAGGCAGAAGGTGGAAATGTAAGGTAATTACCGTCAACCTACAATGAAGTATGATTTTATTTTAGTACCTTGTTGTGGATTATAGATTAATTACACAGTAGCTCAAGACCTGAAATGTCCACAGGAATTCAGTGGGATGATTTAATTACAATCATATCCGCCCTGTAAAACCTCTGAGTAAGACAACAAATCATGTTTCCAAAAAGATGTTAACTTCATGTTTATAGATAACTCGTGTAAAAGTGTAAGCACATGCTGCTTTGGGAAGAAAACTGTAGTTTCCTGTTTAGGCATCATTTTCACCACAGGAGGCACAGAATGCAGTTGGACGCCCGTGCTGTCTGTGCATGCTCAAACAAGTCATACAGCCAGATCTATATAAAGACGACCACAGTTTGTATGTATAGATTTGTCCTGAATCAAAACTCACAGCGAGCGGTCTGAGGCAGCAGGAGAACTGTTTGGTTTAGAATTTCTGACTTTGCCTCCTCCTATGTGGGAGATATCGAGTCTGTGTGACCATGAAATACAATGAAGGATTCTTCTTCAAAACGGCATGTTTTTTCAGTCTGGCAGTGGCAAATAGTGCGATTTTTACATTGGGGAAATAGCAGAGATGCCTCCAAGTATTGGGCAACTGCACAATAACAACAGCTCCTGCCTCCTATAATGAGCACACTGGTTTTGTCCCTTGACTGGGTTCCTCTGTATTAGAGGTGTCGTCTCTTTCTCTTCCTCGAGCCGGCTAAGCCCCTCCCCCCTCTGAGGGCTGCACCAGCCCACACCTGCACCTGTAGAACTTTAGGCAGGAAGGAACACATGTGCCTGACTGGAAGGAAACTTGTGGCCATTTGTCTTTCTGTGATTTTTTTTCTTTTTTAACCTGCGCGCTCCGCTCAGATGCTGTCACACCAGGATGAAGAAATAATCCAAACACGAGAGAGAAAACTGTGAGCCAGGACCATAAACAAGAGGGGGGGGGGGCAACAAGTGAGCGCCATCTATTCCTACCTTTGGTCCATTAGTCACTTTGCCTTTCACATTGTATATGATGATTGATTTTCTGATTGATTTCCCATTTTGTTCCTCAGCTTCACCACCGCTTGTTTACCCTTCAATGGCAGCTTTGTGGTTTTCATATAGCCTATGTAACATCTCGAACTAAAAATTGCACATTGTGCACCTGCAAAAACTGATCTGAAACTAAGCGTTGAATATAACGGGACACACGTGGATAATAAAACATACCCCTCACTTGTTTCAAAAATTTGGCACATCTGAAATATTTGCACTTTAAAAGTTGCTGCAGTCTGAACTGTTTGTGAAATCCAGATGGAAATACCTGAAAATATAGGCTCAGCTGTTTTTCTTTTGACACCTATTGGTGTTTTGTTGTCAGACTTGAATGTGTTGAGTTCACAGCGAAGCAAAAAAAAGAGAAAAATGGATTGGCCTCACTGCTAGAAAACATTTGAAGAGGAGCATCCAGGTTCTTTACTTGTTTGTTTTGCACACATTCTTCCAAGACTGCTTAAAAGGGAATTTGAACAAATATTGTGGGAAACTGCCACTTGAAAAAAACCCTTTACAATTCAGCTTTGGTTGTCTCTAAGTAAGAAAAAAGCTACTGTGATATAATGAAAAATCTGATTTCATTTTTCGTACAATTTTTGTTTTGACCTCTTTTGGGATTTTTCCCCCCAAAAATTCAATGCTTGATTTCATTTCAGCGTGTCTTCGTTATTTTTATTCAACACAATCATTACTTAGCCAAGACAGTAATCTAATGACTGAATCAACGCATAACAAATACCCACAAGAATAAACTAACTTATGAATAACTAAAATCAGCAGCAGCTTCCACTTCAGTGTGATATTTTCCCAACAGTCCTTCCTTAAAATAACTCGGAGCAGTCTGTTCATTGCATTGTGCATCATCACGAAAGGGAACAAAGCGACTGCTGACTCTCAGAAGATGAACTCGCACAGATAATTTCAAAGACGTGTTGTTTGCACTGAGCGACCTCAGAACCACAGGTCTGATTCCTTTTGTTGATTGGTGAATGAAGCTTCAATCCGTGAAGGTTGCAGGTTTGGTCACTTTCGATCTGTTTCCTCAGAAAGATCAACCCAGTATAGCTGATTTTTTTTTCTTGTAAAGTTGTGTACAGCTGTTGTGGATTAATGGGTAGGTGTGTGATTGGGTACTTACTGTCTGCTTTTGACAGGATGCAACACAGAAAACAGTTGTGTGGTTTCAACAAAGACCTTAAAACGAAACATCGAAGGGAATTGCTGGAGGAAGCCGGTTTTCTCTTCCACTTGGGCCCAATTTTTTTTAGGGTCGGCTGTTTGAATCTGATGACACTTCTCCTCTTGAGTCCTCCTTTTCATCTTGCACTTTCATACTGAGGAATACAATGTGACCAATTCGAAGGGCCGTAATGACTACCGGGACACATTTGAGGTCGGCAATTGGATGGTAGCGGGCTTCTCTACTTTTGGGCTCTTTTGAGAAAAACCTAAATGTCTTTTGAATGATTACCTGAGCCGTGGATGACAGTGAGTCTTTTTTTTTTGTCTTTGGGCTAAGTGGTTCCTCTTCCTTGAAAGGCACGTGCACACTGCAGACATTCTGTATTATGAGGATGGATTTTATTCACAATCCCTAAAAATGGATATAAAGAAAAGGCGGTGAATATTGCCTTTTCACAGAGAAGCGGATGAGAAGTGAGAATTTAAAAGGGACGAGCAGGAAGAACAAATAGCACCGCCGAGTGTGAGTGAGGGGGATTCATTTAGTGACAGAATGAAGTGTCCTTTAGATCCATCCATTCATACTTTGGGTCGCTCATCTGGACTGAAATGCAGCAGTGCATCAGGAAACAGTGCTGATGGGCTGTCCTCCTCACACTGAAGAGACATTTCAGAGACATCACATCATGTGGAAACATTAGGTTCAAATCATAATTACATTATGAATTTGAGGCTTCCAAAATATTATTGCCTCCTCATCAATAGTGCCATTTGCATTCACTTTTTCAAAGTGAGGGCTTGCTGGGAGGTAGCGGGGGGGGGGCGGGGACTGTGGTTTATGTAGCGATCTCTGACCGGAGGGTCACTGGTTGGAGACCTTGACTGGCTGGAGGTTAAGGTGGGGAAAGTGAGAGTGGCCACTTGTTTCCACCCTGGCGGACCACCGGTCTGAGCGAGGCCCTCAAACCCTGATGGCTCCCCAGGCGCTGCACCTCAGCTGCGCACTGCTTCCAGTATGTGTGGTTAAACTTACCTGTGAAGAGGAACCAGTAGATGCTGAGAAGCAATCTCCTTTGACTGTTTTACACATGAGCAGAGGCAAAAGAACAACATTAATCAGATGCAGATAAAGTCATGCGCAGAGACGTCAGAGCGCAGTGCAGAAAAATAGATGTGTCAATCTGATTTCTCAAGATCAGATTAATGCTTTTATCCAATGAAGAACATCAGATTCGGATGTTAATATCAACTCTTCAATGATGAGGAAACTCTAGAAATCCGACTTGCTCACACTTTCAGGTGCATTTGAACTGGCTACTTATTTTCTGCAGAAGCATTCAGATTTTTTTTTACCCTCGATTGTTAGAGTTTTCTGAGGTTGGAGGGCACTCACTTGGGCTGTCTGTGTTAAAGGCCATGTTCAAGTACTCCATGTCGTCTTGTGAAGCATGCGGGCCAGAAATTCATTTATGATGAAGTTCTCCATCACGTGCATCCTTCGTGAAGCACTGTCCACTGGTCATGACGGATTGAGTGTCAAAATGTAATTTTCTCAAGTGAAATCAAGAAGTGAAGGGATAGTCAGTAGCTTCCACAACTTTTCATCAAGAAATACGTCCGCAGGTATAATTTAGTCTTGGCACACACAAGCATTGACTGATAATTGGCCGCAACGTTTAATTATCTCGACCAACCGGTCTGTCACTATTTTAAATCTGCCATGCCGAGACAGAAACAAATTATTAGTTCCACTTGTGATTGCTGCTTGTCATCACAGCTTCAGGCTGTGGAAAAAAAAATCTCAGAAAAAATGATTGCCTGAACTGAGAGGGAAAAGTGCTTTGTCTTTAATTACAGCCGTAACAAGGTGAATGTATGTCTGAGTATAGTGCACCACTGCAGGCACAAGGAGGTCCTCAGGAGGATTGAATGCACCACTCTGCTGTTATCCGGCTGCATTACCGGTTTTTTACACAGCACAAGCAAACACCATCTTACCAAAATACCCCACAGTTTCAAAGACGACTTTGCTTATGTGCAGGCTGCCAACGATACGGGCATTGACTGTGAGCCGCTCCCACGGGCTCTGTCCCATTAACCTCATCACGGTGGAGTCTGAAATGCAGCTAATGTGTATCTATCTGTAGGCACTTTTGAAATTAACATATGCTACTGCTATATTTGTCCGTTTCTCCTGAGAGGAGACAAAGGCGTTCATTAACGAAGGGGGTGTGTTGACACATAAAAGTACAATGAGTCAACATAATGCAGTGCATGCTCATTATATGTTAATGTTAACTGCTATTAACTTGCATCGAGGCCGCATGACGTTTCACAGTGCACGACTGTTTTCATGGCGTTAATGGTCCCTTTTTTCCTGATGTGAGAGGACATTATAATAAGGTGTCCATTCCTATCTTCAGCCTCACTGTAATGTTCGCACTGCTAATCCAAAACGAAGGCAACGATGGCACACTGCTGATCTGAGGGGAAGTTGAGTTAATGAACGCAGTCCACTGCAGCACATCCAATGGCAATTTAACACATCCAGTCCTGAATGTACAGCCTCATCTGATCTTCACATCTCGGCAATTAGTTCCTGTTAGAATCAAAGGAGATCTCTCCCCACATCATTATTACATGACTTTACATCAGACAGTGTTTTGGCCCTGGTCGATGCGTCTGTGGCACGCATCATGAAACCTTGATGATGCTTAAAAAATGATGTTCCTTCCGGAGGAGGTGAGCTCCTCGCTCCCCTAAGTAAAAGTGAAAGTAGCACTCAGATGCCCATGGATGCTTTAAATGATAGATAGCCAGCTTTTGTTTCTGCCTTGGAGATGTGTTACATATTTGTCAGAACTCGGTGCTGGATGACGAACAGGGAAACAGCAACTTGTGGCTTTCTGGTGTGATGCTGTTTGACTGAGTGTGGATCCATCTGTGCATGACCCATCTACAGTCAGACACACTTGCAAGACATCAGATTGTGTTGATGAATTGAGGTCACAAACAACTTCCACTGCGCTGCAGGATATAGTGAGGCCTTACTGCACTGCACGTGTCAGGGTGGTTGCAGAAATGCTCAGTGAGACAAAGCACTACAGATAGAGTCCATCAGCTTACTCGGAAAAAAAACCCCACCACCCGCCACCGGTACCAATCATCTTCCAGAGCATCTGTGAGAGACAAAGATGACCCCTTGCTTGAGGAATCCACCCATGATAGTTGTGTAATGACCACAACAGAGACATGGTGGGCAGGGTGCTAAATCCTGTCGCAAGACAGGAGCAGTGACCTTAATAAAAAGCAGAGGGCGTGTCTGTATTTACATCCAAGCTGCCTGGATCACTGGCTGCTTTTCTTGGCATGTGAACTGGGGTTGCTCAGTGTAGACTCTTCTACCTTTACAGCCACATCTCCTCCTGCAGCAGCAGTTTACAGGGATTCATCACAAGGATATCAGGGCCAATCCAATACAGTATTTGTTTCTTGCACAAATATGATTGAGGAGTCCAGTTTTGCAGGAATTGTTCATCTAATTCAGTGCATGAAATTGACCAAAATCCCCAGTTTTGCCAAGAAAAATGGTATTTTTCTGGCAGAAATTTCTCCCAAACTCAGTGACACTGATTTTATAAAGAAAACCCCAGCATCAACAACGTTTGAGTGTGCTTGAGTGTCTGATTGTTCAGTAATGACACGATTGCCACATAAAGCGCTAATTTCCGAGTCCATAAATATAATTTCTTGGCACGAGGAGCTGGAGACCATTAAAAAAAAAAAAAGTGCCCAGAAGAAATCTGCGGTAATTGCAGGTAAGCAAGACTGATTGCAGAGAAATGTGTTGATCACGTTGCACCTGTAGCGTTTTCTACAGCAGGCAATAATTTCTATAATTGAAGTCCACTCTCTCATGCACTTCCTTCCCAACTGAACTTTTCTTTTAAAGGACTGAATGTAGAGGCAAATAGAGGCATGTTTGATTACCTTCAGAGTCTTTGAAAGGCCCCTTGTGACTGAATAAACACAAATGAGGCAAAAATCTTGTTTTAAATCCTTGGGGACTGGAGGGACAAATATAAAAAGGTGAAGTTTTTTTGAGCTTTCAACAATACTCATTGTTCAGCATTTACATGCTGACCGCAAACGACAGTGTCCATCATTGGAAGTTCAGACATGGACTTGTTCTGGATGTTTGTTCAATCATATTGGCCAAAGCAATCAGTCTGATGCCCACATGGCCAGTATCTGCAGCATCATGAGTGTATACGTGTCAAATATCAGCAATCAAACCTAAACTAATGTTTCCTGCATTGGTTGTGTGAAGAGTGAACATGTCGCTCTAGTGACCGAATTAGGCAAAGACAAAAGAAAAAAGTTTCTTCATTCTTCATATTATGCAGACCTGAAATTGGCTGTGACTCCTTCCCCTTTGGTGACTCCTCCTAATACGACAATGAATGGCTCCATCTGAGGCTTCAATGTGGACCAGAATCTTAATGCTCCCCTCATCACAGCTCTGAGGGTCACGAGGGCATCGAAATCGCTCCAGCTCCAGTGGCAATTCCTGCCTGAGGTTTTATCTTCTTTCTTTTTTTTTTTTTTTTTGGTCTGTGTAAATCCCTCGAATTTTTTCTTGCCATCACGTGAGGGGCCAGGGTTTAAAAACGGCTGTTAAGCTGAAGAGAGAGGGAGACATTATCGGGGTGCTGTCGGAGATGCAAATCTTCTTTTCGCTCTGATTTAACACAAAACTGTGTGACCCAGTTATGAGCAAAGTGATGAGGTAAGAAATGTGCTCAGGTGCTCGGAGAACGAGATTAGAGTTAGAACATATCGTACTTTTTTTTTAGGAAAGGCTTCAGAAAATGTTGGTGTCTCAGTACGTTAAACTTGACTGTGTAATATACATGCTGGAGTGATGAATGTGTGCGGGAAGTGGGTGGTAATTATATTGACGCTCCAACTTTTCCCCCCACCTAGATCCAGAGTCTGATACCTAAACTTTAGATGGCTGATCTCTATCTAACACCGCTCTCGTTCACACATTTAAAACTCCGGCGACGGCTTTGGACGGGAGGAAGTTTTGCATGGAGGATTACAGTGATTTAGCAACTTGCCTGAAAGAGTGAGGGGGAAACTTTTAAACTGGTAACTCTCACTGGTAGCCTGGAGGTTAGGCTTACGAACCTGATCACCTCTGCTTTAACCAGCGAGAAACTGCAGAAACATCTCCGCTGTCCTCTTTTCAGCTCACAAAATACATAATTTGTTAAAGGAACGGAGGGGTTGTGAAGGGTCCGGGCGATGACATTTCCTTGGCAGACGAAGTGACGGTCTGTTCATTACAGCAAGGTTACTGGGATCTCAGCGCCCGACTAATTACTGGTGTCACTCTGCTGCTGGTCACATGACTGAACTGTTGTACAGTATTTATCTTGTTCCGGGGGGGGGGGGGGGGGGTTATGTCACAGCGAAGCTGATGAATGATTTATCGTGGTGAATTTTCCAGTGAAGCCTCACTCTGTGTTTATTCAATAAGGCTCTGACAGAAAATGGAAAACTTTGAGCTTCTCTGCTGAAATTCGCTTATTGGTGGAACTCACTCACAGCACTCGACACTCTTGTTCCCTCACTTCGTGTGCGTCTGTGCTTCTGAGTCACTTTGTGTTTGCATTATCTGGGAAAAAAACAACCCACAAAGAGAGTACCGGAAGTGGACAGACAGTGAGGTTGAGGGATTTTGCTTGAATTTTCCAAGGAAGAAACTGAGTGCTTCTGAGTGTAATATAATCAATCTGAGAGTAGTAAAGTTAATAGCCCGATTTGAAAAGATTCTCCAGAATTGTAAAAGCAAATAACACAAATCTCCCAGAAAAGATTCACCCAGACAAATCCTGGTTCCTGGTCGTCAAACTTCTTTGAAATGACGATAGGAAAAGACATTGAAGCTTCAACCTCTCTGTGATGTGAGGCCAAAGCTCTTTACTGCCAGGTGGGATTAACACACTGGGGTTCCCCCTCGTCATCTTCCGACACACTCACAGTGGAGATGAACTGTACCACCAAGCTGGAGGTATTTTTTCTCGCTCGATATCCCACCGCGGACATGGAGAGAGAGGCACTCGCTGCAGATAACCAATCACAGACATAAATAAATCAGTGGATGTTTTATGCAGGCTGAGCTATCATCTTGAATATAACCTGGAGCAGGCCGGGTTTCTGCCTAAGTTACCACGGCAACGTGCCTCAATGAAAGGAAACCGCATTTGTCGTTTCTACAAGCTTGTTAACCCTGATGTCACTCCTTTGAGCTGAAGTTCCAACTTGGTGGTGCGAGTCTGCTGATTTCTTATTGTTTTATATGAGCACCATTATTTCATTAGTGCCCACATAAAATCAACATGTTTAATGCAGAATGCCTCTTGATTTTGTTTGACTTAGGAATCAAATAACCTGGTTAAGTTCAGGAATAGATATCAATGTGGGTGGAAATGTGAACCGCAATTTTTTTTGTATTCTACATAGGAGATTATAAGGTGCTTTGTTGAAGTCGTCAGCTGATCTGTGGATGGGTTTCTCATCCAGAGGAGTGGGTGACATTTACTTTGGCTTTCCTGCATTTTTTTTTTCTTACGGTAGCTCATGAACACTGTTTGCTTATAGTTTCACATCAGTCAAACAGTGGTCAGCCTCAGTTCCTTTCCCAAGTGTTGCTCCCTCCCTCACACAGGCTCTCCTCTGCTTCCCACTCCAAATTCATTCTTCATAATTATTCAGAATTCTTTGGAAATTTGTAAAGGTCACATAAATCCTTTCAGACGCGCTGCGTTTGGTTGCTTTTAATCTGTTTGCTTGATGAAAGCCAACAATGGCTATTCAGTCGCCCTGACAGTGTTCAAATCCACAGATAGTATCATGCACTGTAATGCCACAGCTGTGCGCAAGAATGCTGAGATGACAGATATGGCTTTGGCAGTCAATAATGGTGTAGCTTTTCATTGTTTTAGGTGTGAAAACTTCTGATTCTTGATATTCTCGCATGGAGGGCGATGGGAAAAGAAATGAAATTCACACACAGAGAAGGTGCTGACCCAGAGCCGCCACAGTGCCCCCACTGTGTTTCAGCAGACCAAGTGGCATCTCCATGCCAAAACTGCAATCCTGCGTGTTTCATTTTTTCGACTCACAAGAATGTGTGTTGCAAGCATAAACGAAGTCGGCCTTTGTTTGGGGTGCGAGGAGAGATGAAAGGGTCACATCTCACGACAATTGTCGCTTCTGATCCTGTTAACCCCCTGGAATTTGTCCCCCTACATTGTCAGTAGAGGTCTAAAGGCCAGAAACACAATAACTGCAGGTCCTGCGGAAAGAAGATGGGTAATCATAAACGTCACTTTTAGCCACAGAACTCAAAAATGCTGAACTGAGGCTGAGTAAGTGGTGTTAATTTGGAATATAGTGGAAAAAGTAGTGTCTTTTTTAGGATATTTGTGCTTTTTGCAATTTTTTCCCAATATTTAACTGATTTAGCTGACATCTGTTTTGGAGCTCATCCCACAAATGCATGTTTCACACAAATTGGTGCTAATTCAAGAGATGATGAACCAGGAATTCAACCAGGTGGATTCTAAGTCCACGACCAGGTGGTTGACTCAGTCAAACTTCCTCAGAAACATTGACAAATACAGCAAGTTACACCCCTGTTATTGTCACTCACTCCTCCTTCCACCTCTTCTAAAATCAGGACTACTTCCTTACAGTAATATTATGACAGAAAAACAGAATAAACCAATACATATTCGAGTAAAAAGAAACCAAGGTGTTAACTGCACCAAAATCAAACAGCTGTTTGAGTGTGAAAGAAAACAGCATGCATAACAAAACACGGCAGCTCTGTAAATTGCAACAAGCTGGGTCGTAAATAAAGCTTTAAACCCCCCCTGTGAAGTTGATTCATGGTGCAGCAGACTTTGAGAGACTGTTACTCAGAAATATCTCTGACACATTTTCTGCTGAGAGAAGTGTAAGTGGAGTCCAAACTGTTTTTTTATCTGTAGGTGCGACGTGTCGTTGCCAGAATCATTCCAAGTATCACATTTCATAAGCAGCTGCTGATTTTACAGAGTCGAGGCGCAGAGAGACGCATACTTTACCGAACCCTTTTCTTTTCAGGTGCTTTTTTAAATGAGCTTTTTCTTCAGCCATGTCCAAGCGTGACACACTTCAAAGAAAGTAAACAGGCAAAACAAAAGCAGCAAGGCTCAGTTTAACAGTCAAGACACCTTTGGCTATTGTGATATTCAGCAATAACTGACCCAGGACTCCTTCCAGGAGCTGTGGCCTCTAGCTTGGTGTTGGCTGCATGAGCTCCCTCATGTGTGCTGTTGTCAAATCCTGCATGGGAGACCTTGGGTTTACTTGTTTGTTTTTGTTTGTTGTTGGGGTTTTTTCCCTTGTGAAGGCTTATTTAAAAGTGCAAGTGTTTGAATGGTGCGTAATTGGGTTGCGTTATAGACGGTACAGCTGGGATGCTCCACGTTCAGTCAGGATCAGGTCAACTTTGCTTCGTTCCAACGTGCCGTGTATGCTACAGTGTTTTTTTTTTTTTTAAGAGTTCAGTTCAAATCTGGGGCGTCCACACAACAGCCTGCAGTTACCCTTGTCGTTACCATAACAACCAAATTGTATCAGCACCTAACTTGGAGGTGGAAGTTGTTTGCTTAAAAAATGAACAGGGTAGTTACATGAAGAAATGGTGAAAGAGTAATGGGTGCGAAACATCGCACCATTTACTTACTGTCAGCTTAAAGTTGCTGTTCTGAACTGCACTTGCAAATGCTCTGGCCTGCAGGACTGGATCACCAGCCTGCAGGGAGCACCACTGCAGAGCCACCAGCCCTGACCGACGTCATGTCACACCTGCGACACATAACGACTTGCATTTCAATACTGTTCACTCTTCTCATTCACAAATACGGTAACACAGAAAACTTTCACAATGCCGGTCATTTTGAGTTGCTGGTCACCAGCCGGTCGTTGTTTTGACGTTATTTTGATCCCACAGACAGATTTGTTGTCTTTTTTCAGGGTCATCACATTCAACTCCATTGATAAGACTTATTGTCATGACGAGCTCAGAACGGTCTAAGTTTTTTGCAAGACTAGTGCAGTTTTCGACCACCTTCAAGGTTAATCGATAAACTGGGCAGACTCTGGACATAATCTTCACATTGACCATCTAAATGTTGCTTTGAGTTCCTCGTTCCCTCTGCTTGTGTGTTCTTCAACTCTCTCTGTTTTATTCCAGCCAGTCATTTCTGCATTGATCCCACTAAACTATTTCCAATAGAGATTATGGCTTTCACAGAGGACTTTTACTAATCTATAAGGACAGAGTAAAACAAAGAGAAGAACAAATAAATGAGTTGTTGCTGAAAGACCCAGAAGTAAACTGAAAAAGAAGCACTGCAGAGTCGCAGAGGTTTTATTCCTCTGTTTTTAGTGATGTATAGACCGTTTTACCACTGCAGCTCTATAAGCTGATGTTTTGCAGAGCCGGTTTCTCAAGGGCACGCTGCTCTCAGTCCTAATTAATTAACTTTGTTTAAATCAATTCGACTTCACAAGGGGTTAACTAACACACTTTCCTTTGGCCCCTGTGGTTGAGATTACTTGAGTGATTGGTTTAGCCCAGAGCCTGATGACCACATGAATATTGAGTGTGTTCAACAAGTCCTGATGTGACTCAATGTCAACGCACAAACATCAAAACAGAAAAAGATGTAAAGATTTAAGAAGTGTTTTTTCCCCACATGGTATTTCAATCCCAAAATCCGCTGTGTGCTTCGGTTCCCTTCTAATCCAGGTAAGAAAATAGTCTATAACAACGTGTTTGGCTGATATTTTT
>JASSRZ010000074.1:11169553-11195470 GCA_032164315.1 Malacoctenus gilli | reverse complement strand
AACGATTGCGTCACTTCATTTCCTTTGATGGATCAATGCAAGCAGAAGTAAAAAGAAGGAAATGATTCAGACCATCATGTATATACACACAAAGACATCAGAACATTGTGGAGTAAATGAGATTTCTTAGTGTTATTTCTCATCATAGGAATCAGATTTTGCTGTTTTACACAATCAGTTTAACTGCTGGAATATTTCAGGAATCCAACAATGATTAGATTAGCCGGTGCATGTAAACAGGCCCAATGATTTTGTGAAGGTTTTTTTTCTGCTTGTCAAACTTCTACTCGTATCATTTCCACAAGAATGAGCCTTTGTATGAAATTCAGATTTAGAAATAATGTGAGGTCACAGTGACCGTTTGGTTTTGACTTGAACACGTGGCCTTGAAAAAAGGACTTTTTATGGTTTCAAAGTTTTTAAGAAATGACAGACAGACCAAAATGATGAGAATGAGTTGGACAGTGGACGGACAGTCCAAGACATTTAGCTTCCAGCTGTCTCTCATGTGAAGGCTTAAAAATATTTCTATCAGCGTGTGATGTAAGAAAAAACGAAGATGTGGAGATTCGCGAAATGTGACAGTGCCCGGATCCCAAAACGTGGACGGACGAGCCGTCTCGTACTTCGAAGTGATTTGAGTGTCCCGGAATGTGAGTCCTCTGGTAAGACATAACGTAACTTAAAGACTTGTCAAAAACACCACATTGTGCTTGTCAGCGTGACCATCCAAGAGACAGAGACGCGAAGGAAGAGTGACCGTACGCTGCCGTGTTGTCAGTTCGCACTTATAATTGGTGTTTTTTTGGACAAACTTCACCTGACAGTGTCTGCCAAGTGAGAGGAAACGTTACCAGTGCGCCATACAGCGGCTGTCAATACTCTCACTGCGGTGTGTGTTTTTACCTATTGCTAATTATTTTCTATTGATGCTCAAGCAAAATGTTTTTCTCAAGTTTGAAAAGTTCCTTTAATAAACTTTTGCTTTTAATGACCGTCAACTTGACAAGGAAGACTTTTGTATAGCTGCTGGCCGTCTGCCATGAAGGCTCATACTGGTGCCTCTGAATGATGTGCAATGTTCATGCTCTCCCTTCTTTTGGCCTCAGGTGTGCTGAGAATTCGTGCCGAACGTTTTCGAGAACATCCTTCTCACGCCAGCGTGTGCGCTGTCTCGTGGCCTGGCATTGCTAAACTCTCACCGCTGCTCCGCCGCCAGTCTGCCAGAGACTGCCGCTCGGGGCCCCCTCAGCTCCCCATCAGTCAACCAGATAATGTTGGTGTCTGCAGCCGTCTGCAGGCCCCCCCCCCCAGCGTGTCTGTCTCGTCAACACTCCCACTCAGTGCGAGTGTGTTTCTCTGAGTTTATCAGCGGCTCGGGCAGTGTCCAAAGCTGATACACATAGACTGCCAAATTACGAGGGACTTTTATTCGGAAGGCAGCGAGTGGTTGCTATAATTGGCAGGTGAGGTGTGAGCGCGCCAATGACTCAAGCTATTCTCATAGTTTCTGGTATGAGTGCATGTGTGCTTCACTGAACTCTTTGGTCATATTAGCAATTAAACTTTATAGGCTACTTGTGTTTAAAGACTGTAGTGGGAACTCTGAGTGTCGCACAGTTGTGTAAAGGCTAATTCTTGTGATCATGTTGACAGTATTGCTGCTTTGGTGAGATCTCCCCATCGGGAGTTTACATTTTCTTCCCGTGCAGACATGTACTTTAGTGCACAGGTTATCTTTTGTCTTTGTGTTTCTCAGCCCTGTCTCTCTGTTTCCGTATGTGTCTCGGCGAGCGTATCGATGTCTCTCACAGCCCTTCTGAGTTCTAAACGATGGACGGAGAAAATCGGGACAGGTCTCCATCTGTGTGTTTACTGCAAATATCCAGTGTTTCCCGCAGCTCCATTGAAGTGCGCTACAAAGCCGCATTTAAGAGATTAAACTGCGTTTAAAGGAAAATACAGTCAAAGATTTGTTTGTATGCAGCTCATGAAAAACATTCACAGAAAAAATCAAACGTGTCTTTGAGGCGTGTTTTTTCCTTCTCAGGGAAGACATCCACTCATGTTCTTCTTCCTGTTGTTTTCTGTTGTCGGCCTCAAGTAATTGCTCCATTAGGAGAAAAAAAAGGAGTGAGAGAAATCTATAGCGAGAGAAAATCACTTTGAAGGAAGGATTGTATTGGCCAGGGATGTTTTAGCGCTGCATCAACGCCAAACCTCGAGGAACAATCTGAGTTTGGTTTACAGAACCAATGAGGAAAATCAGCAATCAGCATCTGAAATCCCACGACGACAAATTCACATCAGCATGCGCGCGCACTTTGCAACGCGACTGGACCGCTGCAATTATTTTTCTGCCCAGACTGTGTTATTGGCAGCGTAGTTGGTGAAATAATGACTTGAACTTGCAGTACAAAGAACATATTGCAGCATTTATTTGATTTTGCAGCCAGTGGAAAATAATCACCCAACCTGTCAAGAGTGATAAGCGTCAAAATGTAATGGCTCATGACTTCCAGAGTGCTGTCATGTTTCCTCTGAGGACTTGCCACAACTGTGTACTTTGCTGTCAAACTGATGCAGTGCTGTATAGCAGAGCTGCCTCTAAATGTAGGCGGCTGTAGTGCTGACACTTTGGGTTAATGATATCTTTATCTGGCTGAAGGAAAAAACAACGAACCTGTCAGATTGGAGAACTTATATTCTAAAGTTCAGCATGCTTGGCTCATTGAAAATGAAAATATCATCGTGATGATTTATCTGCCATATGTCATTATCTGGTGCAGTTATATCTATTATGTTTTCAGGCTTGGCTTTGCCAAATATTGAGAAATTGCCCCACGGGGCTGCCCAGAGCACACGGTGACATGATGGAATTGTGTAATTTGTCAGCATCCTGAGTCCAAACTTTTATCAGTTTGGTTTTTTTTTACCCATTAAAAACTGTGAAATTACACCGTGGTCACGTGGTGGTGTGACTGTTTCTCGCCTCAAAGTGCAAAGATCCTAGGTTTGAACTGGGGTGGGACGCTCCTGCGTTCGCATGTTCTCCCGTTGCGTCTCTGAGCTTCTTGTGGGTGCTTGGATTTGTTTAGTTCAAAAACATAGGTAGGTGTGTCTGTGTGTCTGTGTGTGGGCATTTAGTTCACCTCCATTTATTCCTATATTTCCACCTGATGCGTCTCCTCCCTGCTGTCTAAGCTCTCCTCTCTCTTCTCTTGTTTTTTTCTTCCTGGATATTCTGACTTGAACAGGATGTTTGCATTCAGTGTTTCCTGCTCCTTCAGGTCTGCATCATGAATCATCTCTCCATCTGTTCCTCCCTTTTTTTCCCCCTCCCATCACACAACCTCGACCAGTGAGGGTAGCCTCTTGCTGGAGACTACTTCCTGCTAAAAGGCAGTTCTACCAAAGCAAAAACAATAATCAGCGCATTCCTTCACTTCATCTGCAATTACATGACCTCAGGATAGCAAAGTGCAGGTAACAAAGGGATCTGTCTTTTTATGACTCACCTTTGTCCTCTTCAAGAAGAGATTTCTTAAGAATCCTATGTTATTTTGAGTTTTGTGCATGATTGAAATAAACCGGTAACAATGTCACAATCATCATTCATAAAGTTTTTTTTAGTTTCCAGTTTTAAGTTTGGTTTTTCGCCATCTTGCATGCAGTCAGTTGCTGCAGATTGAAATTCAGCCACCTCAGCTCAGTAGCTTGATTTTCAGTGAAGTTGAAAAGCTCCAGTTGTGCTGTGGAAATTATCAGCTGGATTTTTTTATTCTATGTAACCGAGCGGGGGGAAAAAAGAAAGGTGCAGCTGCACGGCGAGGCTTTCGTAAATTGTCCTGGAGAGCATTAAGTTGTTTCGTTGGAGCAGACGGGACCTTCACTGTGTGTGCTGTCGTGAGATTGGGATGGGAGGACAGTTATTTGTTTTTTTCCCCCGAAAACACCCAGCTGTTTAATTTCTCTGGCACCACCTTCACATTTTATTATTTTGCATTTCAACAATGAGAACTGGTGAAAAAATTACTGCCACTGGTCAACACATACTTGCTAGGTGACGAAGTCACAACGCAAAACAACCACGTTTCGTTTGTACATCGCTGAGGCCACAAAAAAAAGCAAACCTACAAAGAAAGCATCTTTCAGAATTTACACAAGAGGCTGTGAAATGACAGAAATCGGCTCATCTGGTGATTTGTATCGATTGACAAGCCAGTCAGCCAAACACAGATGTATCGCGCTCGTTCTGTGCTGCTGGACAGTAAAATCATTTGGTTTATGAATGGCGCAGAGGCACAATCAATGTCTCTGTCTCTCTGTCATCTTAATGTCCATAAAGTCTTCCCTCGTTTTAACTGTCTCGCCCAAGCAGCAATGAGATACGTTGGACCCCTAATTACACGGCGTCGTGATGGAAGATGCAACAAAGAGGATATTTTAAGTGGAAGGAGAAATGTCTCCGATTCGAACAAATGCGATCAGTTACATTGTGATTGCTGGGGAGCGATACCATCTGGTTCTCCTAAACACTGAGATCAGCGCACGAGCATGAAATTATGTTCATTATCTCCGTACGCGGTGATGTACAAGAGCGACTCTTTTTGCTTTATGCTTGACGACTTTATGTGATTAGTGAATTTCTATCAGTACATTTGCAGCACGACGAGTGTTAAAGGAGAACAAAAAAACATTCAACAAGAATAATGTGTAATTGCTGGGTGTGAATTTGAAATCCATCACAAGATGCTCAGTGTTGCACTCGTGAAGTCCTCATTTGCTGTTTGATGTAGACCCATAAAAACTGTAGGAGGGCTCCGGTTTTTCCTCTGATGTCTCCATACAGGAGAGCTGCTAATGATCTCCTACAGAGAGACACCTGCTCACCACATTTTTCCATGTCGACATATTTAGCGAGACACAAGCAGCTCTTTTTTTCCACACTGCATAATGTAATTCAGAGCTGCAACTCCATAATGGTATAAACGAGGAATACAAACTGAATTTATTGAGCTTACAAACACATTTTCATGCAGAACTTGATCCATTTGTTTCCTTCTTTTACCAGAAAAAAGGTCTTTTGTTTATCACATAACTTTTTCAAGTGCTCTTAGGATTTCTACTACTCTGTCTGCCTTTTTTCTGTGATGGTGTCACAAAGCGAAGTGACATCAGCTCAGGCACCTTCACCCTCAACTACACCAGACGTGAGAAAAAGACGGAAATATCGGAACTTCAAGCAGACGACTTGTTAATCAAGGTGCATATCAGAGCCAATGAACCCATTTTCTCTAATTATGGAATCGACCTTTTGTCAACCAGCGCTGCGGCGCTGAAACACTCAATTAAAATCAGTGAGCGCAGGGTTGATTAAGTTTGCAAAATTCATGTAGAAACTTAAGCGCTGACCTTTAACAAAAGCGCGGTTACATCTCACACTGAGCCAAAACAAAAACAGTCATTCGGTGAGATTCATCAGATAAGCAGAAGCATGCAAAACAAATTTTTTCTCCCCTTTCCAGTATTGAAAGAAACGCTAGGGTGGTAAACACTTTTGTTCAAGTATTTGCATATGAAATCAAAGTTGCTTTTTCTTATTAGCCATCCCAAAGGTGAAAAGTTCGTATTGTAAATTTTGATATTTAGTATCGTTCGCTCCTGCGTTGATTATGTCTGCGCTGCTGACAACTGTTTGTCGACTCTGAAGTTGCTGCCCCAGTTTGGAGGAAAGTTTTTCCTCGAGACAAACGAACGCTCAGCGACACACACACAGCGGGAGAGGGCGGATCTTTACTGCGGGATCGATACTTCAATACTCACCATCCGCTCGTTTTTCATCGATTCCTCAAAAAAAAAGAAAACAACTGAAAGTCAGAAGAAGTGTGACTCTCCTGCAGCACCAGCAAAACCCGTCACAGAAGGGTTTTTGTTGCAATGAAATCTTTGAATTCAGGCCACACAAGGACCACTTTATAAAGCTTTTTTCCTGGTGGCCATTGTCCTAAAAAGTCACAGCATTAAATGTCAAACATATGGGAAATAATTTGTATTTGTCTGTTTCAATGCAGTTTAACTGAAACGAAGGCTTAACAAAAATTCTCCCTCACTCAGTGTCAATCAGAAGCACCACTTGTGAAGTACATTACTTAGTACTAAGTAAGTACTGACTCTGCAAAAGCAGTTTCTGGTTTCTTTAGAATCCTATTAAACTGGACAAAGTAAAAACCAAACACAAAGGAACCACTTTCTTTGCCTTAACCAGTGTTTTATAAAGACGGAGTGAAAAGTCTGTGACATTTTGGCGGGGGGGGAAATCTGAGTGCGATTTTTTTTTTTTCCAGTCACCTTTCAGTTTTTACAGTTCAAACTTTCACCAAGAAAACTCAATTACTTTCACTCTGATTCTTTCCCGGAAGCTGTTTCGCTACTTTTCATGTAATGTTGAATTGGACTGCAAAAATCTGGGTAATCGTTTCAGTGTGATGTGTGCAGGTGGGAACCTGGAGGCTGCAGGTGATTTCTCAGCCAACACCTGGTTCATTTTTCTAGTCTCAGTCTGAGAAACTTCGGAAGACTTAATTATGTTCAATCTGCAGAATCAGTCATTGACTCGGTCGTCACTCTGGTTGAACCGGAGTGTGGCGGCTCCTGATCTGTTCAACTCAGGTTTGTGGACCTTAATGAGGTGATCCAGAAAAGACCTGAAACAAATGTTTACATTATTTCATGATTCAAATGTTTAAAATCCTTCTGCAAACCAGAAGCTGCATAAAGTCATGGGACACAAAACCCTATAACCTCTGTCTGTTTTGAGTAAGAATTTCTCATATACTTATTACTTGTACTTGTACTTTTCTCTAAGTAGACTTAAATGACAGATACTGTCCACTCCCTGCACAACTCGCATTGTAAGAGGTGACTCGTGACACTGTTATTATCAAAGGCATTATTACAGAGAAGTATCTTTACTTAACTCTCTTCTTTTGGCTTGATAGAGCCCTGAATACACAGGGACAAAAAGGGACAAGACCTGGAAAGGATTCTTTCACTTTTTTTGCAGGATTCTGTGTGTTCATTGTTATATTTCCTAACCCAGGTTTGGTTCTCCTGGACCTCTGTCAGGCGCAGCTTTCCCAAGTCTTTGGAGAAAACTTCAGTCGTTGCTGCAGGGGCTTCGTTTTGACATCTTTCAGATGTCATGTCGGACTGCTGGCATGCACTGGACATGCATTGTCAGGCCGCGGCTGTGAAAGTCCTACGAGCAAAAGCACACGAGACTCAGGGTCATCTTTTCATCCAACTTATCAACTCATAAATAAAAGTCTTCTTTGGTGATTTTCTCCTCCGCAGCTTTTAAAGCCCTCCTATCTGCACAGTCTCATCTCCAGCTTTGCGGTCTGCATGATGTAAACCAAGACAAACACTTTAAACCCAGATTGATCCGAATAATTCGATTTGCATCTCATCTTGCATCTCATTTTATGGATTTTTTCCAGTGTCACTCATGACCTTTCTTGCTGGTCTTTGAGACAATTGGTGGTTTTTACTCTTGCATGAAAAACCTCTCAGATGCTATTCTTTGACACACTTTCTCACCATTTCCTGAGCGGCAGTTTTCCTCTCGGACATTATCCGCACGGTCTGAATTGCTATAATGTCCTTCACACTGATTGAGCAGCCACTGAAATACCGGTTTTCACAGATAACCCTTCAGTGAGAGGCACTTACCTGTCTGTTTTTGGAAGCTGGAGTGCATATTGTGCGAGGTGTCCTTCTTTGAAAGGCGATTTTTCGTGCATACAGCGTCTCCCTTTCCTTCCTGTAGTGGCTCTTAAGGCTGACAAGAAAATGAGTGACTCGTCTTCGGCTCGAACGTCATAAGCAAAAAATCTGAGCGAAGAGGCCTGTCATCAGACGAGCTGTCCAGCTGCGGGGTGACGATGCTGCTCAGGCTGGAACGTGTTGCTCATTTAGCATTTCTCGAGCCATTTAGGAGGCCGAGGAATCACCCAGATGCAGAGGCAATAATTCGATGACGGACCGCTAATCCTGTTGTCAGTTTTAGAGAGCTGATCAGCTTATATCGTCCCCCCCCCCCTCCAAGTCCACATGCTGCTGTGCAGCCAGAGCGCACAGTCGCCATGTTATTTAAATCTCTAGCAAATAAGGTGATATTTAATTTACCCTGTTGTTTCAATATTGAGCAGAGGTGCACAATGCAGTCTCCCACCGTGCGTTGGAGCTCGACACACAGCATCCGCCCACACATCCTGGAAACATCCTCTCTCTCAACTCATTCACTTCTCCCTGTATCAGGGTTTCCCACAGGATTGCGGTGGGTGGGCTTCACTTCCAGTGGGGATCCGTGGGCCTGTTCCCATGGAAGCAAATCTGGAGTGTTTAGAGTTCAATTCTGCTGCACATCAAAAGCAAAATTGAGAAAACCAAAAAAAAAAAAGTGTAGTCATTTAATTTCAAGGGATTAAAAGTAATTGGACGGAGGGGAAAAAATCATTTGTGTAGGCAGCGCTGCTGGTGGAAGACGGTAAAAAACAAAGGTTGGCTCTACACAAAAGTGAGATAAAAGATTTTCCAAAAAGCAAATGAAAATATCTTCGCAAAATAGAAATGAGCAACTACAAGGAACCAAAGGCTGAGTGCTGCTACTGTAATTACTGTCAGAATATTCTGTCAACATAATGCTGCTTGTGTTTAGCCCTGCAAAATGCAAAGACCTGAACAAAGGCTCCAACAGGTGAGCATAAACACCACAACTACAATCCTGAAAATTCAGATCTGAACTGAAAAGAAGCCTTTTTTTCACGGAAATTTAAAAGGAACCTTGTGATGAACTAATAATGAAGACGAATGAAGGAACTGAACCTTTAATATGCAGATTAAAAGGAAAAGTCAAGATACAGAAACTCGATTGAGTTTGGATATCGAGAAAACTGCATTGAAAATAATAAAGATCCAAGCTCACTCTGTTGTTTCCTCAAAGCTCCTCACACTGTTTCTGTGTTTCTGTGAGTGTCAGCATGCACTCAGAACATCGACCAGGGAGGTGGTGTAAAAACTGTGAAGCGTAAACAGCACATGGTTCATGTTCTGATGAGAAGTACAGACATAGTTTCAGTTCATTATGAGACTGCAGCAACAAACAGGACTATTAGAGGCTGTGCAGGGTCTGAAATCAATAGGAAATATGGATATACTCTCAGGATTATTCATATCTGCATCTGCGAGACGGAATTGTTAAGAGGAAGTAGTGTCCAATCTGTGGAAGCAATTATTGGAATTTCACAGTTGAACTTTTTGAAGAAACGCACATATGGAGAACTGCATGAATTTTAGTTGAAGCTGTTCATCTGTATTCATCACACCTGCGACAGAGAATGTTTTAGTTTCTACTAGAAACTGTACTTCCAAGACAAACAAGAATGAAGATCTAAAGAGAGCGAAACATGTGTTGTGTTTATCTGTCTGGCTTGTTGTTCCGTTGTTACCTTGGCCACCGTGAGTCTCTGTGACCCCCCCACCAAACCCCATAAAGATTCCCTTCAGCAGCCACAGCTCATCCAGGATACGCCTCAACTCAACCTTCATTAATTGTCCTTCGTCACTCTCCTCCTACATCGTCTGCAGATGCTGCTCATATCAACCCCCCGTTCCACCCCTCCACCACCCCCTACCCCCACCACCTCACAGACCTGTGCGTTGTGCCTTCAGAGCCCACTTAGCTGCCTTCCTGCGTGGTTATCTTCCCGTACAGTCTCAGCGCGGCTCCCACCTGGCACCTCGTTCGTGGTGAACGAGTGACCTTCCCTCTGACCTTCCTGTTGACAACTCATTCCTCAAGAAGGAGCTCGCATCATTCTCTCTCCCCCCACCTGAATTAGTTTCCCCCCCCCCTAGTAAATTTGGAATTGCTCTTGGAGTCGCTTGTATTTCTGTCCCGTGCGTCTTATCTACACCCCCCAACATTTCAGTCCTCATTCTGAGTTACAGTTTAGTGGGAGATGACATCGTTATCTAATATTTACAGACTGATCTGAAAAACACAGCCTGTGCGATAAAAAAACGGCTTCCCAATGCTCTCTCCGAGGACTTTCTGTGCAGCATCTGCTTTTCACTGAGAGATAAAAACAAAAAATGGAGGTTGGAGTTGAGGAAGAAAAAAAGCTGCGGAGTCCTCCAAGTGTCTCACTGGAACAATTGAATAACGTTAAAATAACACTTATGTAATCGTGATCAGCATCTGCACTTTAAAGGTGCCAAGCTGGAAGAAGGGCAGCGAGGGCGCGCATCTGGGAAAAAAAACTCCAGTTTAGAATAAACACTGAAAACACATAGACATAAAAGGTTTTTAGTGCCGTATTCAAAAGAGGCTGAAAAAATCTAAAAACTCAAATCTTTTCCTTTCCTTTAAAGCCCCCAAAAAACAAGTATCTTCACTTTTAGTTGCAATTACAACAACAACTGGCATGTGTCACAAGAGGCTCTCGTGATAGAAATAATAATAACGATAATAAACCATCTGGCTCACCTGTTAGTTTACATCTGGCTCGTTCTTGCAGAGCCACAAGAAAGAGCCAGATGTTCCCAAAATGACAAACTGTTTACTTAATAATTTGGGACTTTTCGGGCATCTGTTTACTTTTGACATTGCCGCTTGTTCTTCACAGTCTGATGCAACACATGCTGGAGGCTGCGTCCCCTGAATTTCTCTCTTTTTTGGGTCTTTATTGAGGTTTGTTGATACATCCATGTGGAACGATATAAGTTTTACTTCTTTCCGTCCTTCCTCACACTGGATTGATGCTTTGTTGTTGTCAATGTTTGGATCTCTTTTATCCAAGGGGGACGAAAAGAAAGTGAATGGATCAGAGGAAAGAAAAGACGAAGAGAAAGCATGTGAATTATTCATCCTGTCCGCCTTTTCTACCTTTTGATTACACACCACTAAACACCTATTTACATCCGTTTATGGAAACTCACAGCTCACAGGTTCTGACCACAGGTTTTGCTCAGGACGTCGCCTGGCTTATTGCCTATTACTTCCCGCAAATATTATGTTTGCCCGCTGCCTCTACAATTTCAGCACCGCAATGCAGTTTGTGCTGCAGACCTGAGGTAAAAGTATTGTCGAACACCAGGTCGGGGAAAAAAAAAGTGGGGATGTTAGTATGTGTTGGTGAGCGCGTTAGATTTTCTCATTTTCAGCCCGCAACTCGTGTTCCTTGAGTAACATTTGCGACGAAAAGAAATGGGAGCGGTCACACTTTTTCGTGTGATGATTGACTGACTGGAAAATTGAATTAAAGTAATTTAGCAGAAAGGTCACTGCTTCGGTTCCTTGGTGGCTGCGTGATATAACGCCAGTGTACGAAAAACTGGGATGACCTTAAAGCTGAATGTAAATATTGTATGGTGGCGAGGAAAAAAAGGGCAACGTGGTCTGATGTGAAAAACGAAGGAAGGAAAGGGAGCAAATGTTGTGTGGTGTGCGCTAATGTGTTGGCGAGCATCTTGCAGTCAGGAGAAGGAACAGTAAAGTCAGGCAGTGACATGACACAAAGACCATATAGTGGGCAGAGCAGGGCATTAATAATTCATAGAACCACCACCCCTTTCTTTCCCATTTCCCTGCTTCTTTGGCTGAGCTAACTTCATGTCAGTATCAGATGGGAGAACACAATACCATTTATCAGTGCACAGCACCCTTTTCCCTATTTCCTCCCTTTTTTCTTCTTCTTGGGAAGCTCTGGTGAAAAAAGTTCAACACAATCGCCATCAGTTGGACTCCGACTACGTCTTCAGCACAACCTGAAGTATTCAAATAGAGTTACAGGACAGTCATTAGTTCTCTTGTGTAAAACTAAACTAACCAATATGCTTCTGCATGATGACTTTGTGTCTTCCAGGGAAAATGGTGACAAGCTTTGTTGAATAGTTCCAATAACTTGGATGTTTTAGGCCCAATATTGACACAAGATTTTAGTTCATGCCCTTTATTTTCAGCGCGATTTATTTATCTCAACTTGTGTTATACCCTGATAGGATGGAGCCACTGTTATTACGAGCTAAAATGCATCTGGCTACGAAGACTGTCAATTTCTTTTTGAAACAAAAATTATGTTGGGAAAATGACGCTTCCACTCTCTGGACTTCGACAATGAAAAAGAATTGTGTTTTTTATTTTAGTCTCAACTGAGAGTAAAATTAGCTCGACCAAATCTAACGCCTCTTAATATAGTCAAAGAAGTAAGTTGGTAAAGAGCTTGTGTTGGGGTGATTCTAAACAGAGTGCAGTAGTCAATAGCACAAAAGGAGATGTGGCCAACCTGAGTGTAATGAAGAGACTCTGCAGCGCGTGTGTTGTTGCTTCAATGAATGGTGCATTATTTGTAGCGAGGCAAAATTGGGCTGCTGAAAACTTGTGCCGAGTGTCACGGCCTCCATTGTTCTCTCCTCATGATTTTCTTGTATTTGTCATGTGAGTCCAGGAGCGGACAAGTTAATTTGTCTTAGATTGATTTTCTCTTTCTCTTCTCAATTCTCCTCAGGGGATTTGGGAGAAACAAGTCAGAATTACTAATCCCCGAACAAGTAACTGATTTATTTCTAATGAGACAAAAAAGAAAAAAGAAGAAAAAAGAGCAACCTGCTGTAAGTACCAAGGTTTTTCCCCGGGGTGTTGGAAAAGTAAGCCGGGTGTGAACTTCTCTCTCAGGCTCAGGAGCTCATTTTTCAGCCCACATCTCTGCTTTTGGTGACACTCCATCCAAAATGTACATTATTGCACTCATCACAGCCACTGCGGGGTTTTGGCCTCCCCTTCGATCGCAGCCGTGCCGAACTGTGACTGCGACATTTGTCTGAAGGCCTGTTTGGACACCATGTCCTACAAGCAAGCTGGGTTGACAAACAGCTAATCAATCATTGTCTCAAAAAGCAGTCCGATATCTGTGGTCGTCTGGCAGGAGTTTCCATTTACTGCGACTTAATGTGGTGCACCAACAAGCGATCAATGGGGGTGTGGATTCGAGGAAGAAACTCCGAAAGTAAATGAAGGAAAAGACTTTATGATCTGCAGTTGATGCAGTTTTGAAGCGCAAGCTCATTTGTACCTGAATGCTGCAAGACTCAAAGGGGTTATTCTGCTGAGAGACGTGTGACATGACTGCTGCTTTTATTATTAGCTTCTGGAAGTCTGTGTGCGTGTTTTTGAGGGCGAAACACAAACAGAGAAGAGAAATTTAATTTGCCCTTTTTCTATTTTTTATTGTTGTTGTGGTCAGAGATAGTTGCACTGAGTCGTACACAAACAAATCAATATCATATTGTCTCTCTGACTTCTGTCAAGATTTATAGCCATCAGTGAAGTGTGTGCGAGCGTTTGTTTGCCAAAGTCGAATTAGTGTCTGGAAACTTCACAGCTGGAAACGTGATCAATGATGACCTGGAGTGAAAAGCTGGAGGAGTGCACCAACTGTGCCCACGTATCAGGCCGCATGCCCTCAAGTTATCCTTGTGCTAATTGTGAGTTGAGTTAATTCATTGCGAAACCATGAAAACTACTTAAAACGAGTCCAGGCCATATGAATAGTGTGGCAAAGAAAGTATCTGAATTAAAAGCACATTCACTTTTTTAAACATGCATTAGTCAGGATTTGAAAAGTAACTCTCATTTGGCAAATTACTCAAAAAAGTGCGGCTGGGATGTTGTTTTGATAACAGTGTGAAAGTTAGATATATCTTGGTTTCTTTACAACCCCCCCGCCCAATTTTATTCTATTTTTGTTTTTATTATTGTTGCAAAAAATATGAAATTGCAGGTTTTGTAAAGCTGGATAGTCTTCAGAATTGCATCATTTGGCTGAGAGCACAGACCTATTTTCTCTTAGACAGAACCCTGAAGTGGCCGTTTGCAAGGACTTGAGTACAAAACAACTCCAGTGTCTCTCTACCAAATGTACCCAGGTAAAAGAAAACTTTCCCTAGGAAAATAAACTCCTAGTTGGAGTTGATAGGACTTTTCAAAATGTCCACAATTCATGTGCTTAACAAAACTGTAGAAATTCAACACCGAGTTCAGAGATTGAGATGAAACACAAAGCAAAGCTGGTAAACAACAAAGTTTACCAGGAAGTTTCAAGTAAATTAAGTACTTGTAATTGAACTCTGTTGGTGTCTAATTGAAAAAGTTTCTTATGATGTAAAACTGGCCTGAGCAGTGTTCAGTGTGGTGACACAATGATCCTGACTCAGCAACAAATTTAATATAAATGATGTAATTATTTCCAATGAACCATGGTTGTTTTTCATGGTGGGATCTTCTGAATCACAAAGTTTCATTTTATGTTTGTTTCTCAGCAGGGCCAAAAACAGCTTTATAGCATTAGAAATAGGTGTCAAACCATATAAAAATACATAAAAACAAATGACAAAACCAGAAAAATTCAAATTGCCCAGAAAAATGTTAAGATTTCAAGAATTTTTTTTCAGTAAATGTGGGAGACTGCATGTGCAGACTGTCACTGCGTAGCAGCTTGAGGTAAACTGATCAGTTTTTAATGAATTGTCAGCGTTGCCTGAAGGCAAGAGTGCGTCTGTACAATGAAGCCACCTTCCTCCAAGGGAAGCAGCCGACTCTCATATCCGACTGTTGCTCCGCCTGCGACTGAGCTGGAAAACAATAACTGTGCCGACTGCAGCTCTTTCAAATTGAACATTATTTTTTTCATTGACATTTGTGCGTCAGAGGAAATGCGCCTTTATCTCTCTGAGAACAGAGAGATGCACCGCGCAAGGAATTCAATTTATTTGTTTATGTAAAATGTCATCTTTTGCTGCACACATCTGCCCAGGCTCTCATCACAGAGGAGAATGGATGAATCGCAAGTCGGCGCCCGTTCATCACCCTCTGATGAAAATTCAAAATGCAGCACGATCTCGCGCCAACACTCACAGGAAACAAAGAGACCACTACTCAATAACTCATGATTAGCTTTGCAGATTAATTCTCTGTAATTCTCTGCAACTTGCACACATTTCAAATGACCAAATTGTGCCTTTCTGTTTTAGTCACCGAATGAATTTACATTCAAATTCCATACTTTAATGCCGACTTTGCTCATCGACCTTTACATTGCGCTTGTTGGGCTAACGTTAGGTTGTCTTCAACTTCTCCAACCTTGTTTTCTGTTGGCTGACCCCCGTGAGTGTTTCATGCGCTTACTTCAGGGTCACTGTCTCTCACAAATGCCTCGACGTCCTTGGTGAAGTCCATGTCAGTGATCTGGTGTTCCCCCATGTGACCCGCTCAGACAGACGCTTCCACCACACGCTCCGTTATTCAGTCCACGCGGGTGCAGAAGGGTAACAGAGCTATCATGCATCCTCTGCCCTCACCCGGGAAGAGGAACCTCGCATTGCCTTGTAAACAATATTTCAGTCGATCGCACGCACGGGCTTGGCTTCGCCCCCTGTCCGCTTGTCTCAACCGTGACCTTCACCACTCCTCAGTGAAACCACCCTCAGGATGTCCAGAAAGACATTAGCACACCAGAGATTAGCTGCTCCCCAAAAAAGTGAAACAATGATTTGTTGGATTGTCGCTGACGAATAGTTGAAACTGCAAGTACTCGAGAAGTGAATGCCAAACACTGGTTCTCTCTTTTGGAGAGGGAACTTCAAATGTTGGTCCAAGAACATACAAGCAGAGACTTGTGTGGTGCATTAGTGTGCAGAGAAAGATGTGTCGTCATTCATCTTTGCAGCGTCTTCTCTCTAATCGATGGCCGAGTGCACAATTCTTTCTTATAGCAATTCTTCTCTGAGGACTTCGACTTCTCTGCTTACTTTGAAAGCCCCCCGGGTCCACCTGCTGAGGATCTGTTGTTGATTGTCCTGTTTGTTGTTTTCTTTCATTGTCTCATTTCCTGGAGAATGGGGGGAAAAAAAGAAGACAAAACAAAGCGCAGAGCTCATGCGGAGCTCTGACCATGTTTTGGGGAGCAGTGATGCAGAAACATGTTTCTGGAGGCTCAGTGAAGCTCTGCATCCTGGTTCCTTTATCGTAGCGTCCATGTCTGCAGTCTGCATAACTGTTGGCGCTGTGTGGTGGTGAAACTCCGAGGATGTTGATCCAGACCTCGCCATGCATCATTATTTCCATTTCTACTATGAGGCGGTTGAATCTTTTATGCCTTTCAATCTCGGTTTGATTTAGTTTCCCAAACTGTTCAACTTTTGTACTACTGTAATCAACTTTAACATGAATGTCAGGCTAACTATTGATTCCTGGATGTGCAGTGAGGGCATCTCTCTGCTGGTTTCTCTTGTTGAACTGGCTGAATGTGGAGTCTTGTAGCTAAAAAATTTAATGTTACTTTTCTTTTTTGTCCGGTTTCTTTGTCTCATAAAAGCTAATTGTAAAATCACTGAAGGGCAGCTGTTAAAAAAACATGCCACATTAACTTCTTTGAAATCGATATAGCCAACTTGTTAAGGAACAGCTGCCTATTTACACCAGCAGCAGGAGTCGTGTTTCTGGCCACTTCCCCGAAATAAGTCTGATTCTTCACTCCAATTACCTATGATTTGCAACTCCCCAAGTCCCGAGGACAATTACTGGCTTTATAGATGTTAAACACAGCAATATGATCATCTGCGAATCCCTAAACGTGTTTCGCTGCCATTTGCTGCTGGACAGAAAATGTACAATCATTTTTTTGCACCCCCAAAGTAAACAACTGTCTGCCGTGACTAAAAACACACCAAAGAGCACAGCAAGAAATTGTCTCTTTTGGGCCACTGTGTCAGTACAAACCTTGTATTAGTAGTGCTGGAAATAGAAGTAAGAAATACATTCCAAAAAGACGAGTATCATGTGGAATAAAATGTCCTGGGATGATAATCAGGACAACAGTTTACATTGGTCCATTGAAAGTGGTGAAAAAAACTCTGCCATCCATCTGTATAGTTAGTTTGTATCTGAAGTATTTGTAGTACATCAGTGTCTTAAAAACTATCCAGATATTGTGCGCTAAAACCTAAAGGAACACACTTTAAATCCCATTACTTTTATAAATACACTCTGTTAGGACTGAGCTACAGTTTAGTAAAAAAAAACTGTGACTTTCACCACTTTGTGGCACCACCATGCTGTTTCGGCGTATCATCAATGTCTTGATCATTCCACTCATTGCCTGGAGCATCTGACCTTTGACATTGCGGCTCTCATGGCTTAATCATTGGAGGGCATTAAGCTCTTCTGTCTGTTCAGAAGGTTAATATTGCCATTAGAAAGCCATTATTCACCAGAGAGACCCTGAGCTCCTGCCAGTCCATGCAAAAACATACCAAACCAGCCTCTCCAGCTCTGGGAGAGATAATTAGCATGAGGAAGGTTAAGGGTGGGTTGTCACAGGCTGATGTTCATCGCTGAGCCATCCACAAACCTGTTCAGATACAGCCTGCTGAACTTTGCCCATGTGACTGTCAGTAGAGTGTTGGCTTGTAAACATGTATGCTTTATTCCCAGTTATCTGCAGTTGCCTTCCAGTTAATGTTTCTGTTTGTTCTGGCAAACCTGCACTGATGACAAACTGCAGATGGGGTTCAGGTGTCGTCACGGATCATTCATTGACTCCAAGGTCTCCTTAAGTCCACTTGCCAGAATCTCCGTGGCAACTAATCCCTCAGCTGCCTGCTCACGATCATATTGCTTGGAAGCATCCTTTACTTTTGGCGAGAGAGCATCAAGTGCTGGATTAACGAAAATTGTGAGGTTTCGCATTTTCCATGTGAGGTGTGGCCATCTGAGGTGAGGCTCATAGTGCAAGTTACTGTACTACAAGAAGTGTCAGTGTTTGGGATGAATTACAAGGGAACTGTAGTCAGTACATGAAGCCGAAAATGGCTTCATGAACGCATGACTAAACTTTATTGTCGAGAACTTTGCTGTAAATTTCTCCACACGAGGTTCACTTGCTGCTAGCAGCTCCGCTTCCTCCCACAGATGTAAAGATCCTGAATGACTGGCAAGAGGCTTCACTCCCAAATTGTGCGATTAATTGATCGATTATTTTAATAATTACTATTATTTTTCCTAGCCCTCGTCGGTGTCTTGGTTTGCAATAAGTCGCAAATTTGGAAATCTTGCGAGGATGGATTTATGCTTACATCAAGAGTTCTGCTGAGGAGCCTCGGGTCCAGTCTTTCAGAGAAAGGTAAACATGTCACTCAGCGAGACACTGGATTCTACAACCTACGTCTGATATAACCTGGCACCTTCACTTCCTGATGACTGCGGCCTCTTTAGAGCTCTCCATGGAGCAAAGAACATCTGCAGTGATTGAAATACTTAATGGACCACAGGTTCCATCATGGGACATTTATATGTGTGCGTGTTTCAGAAGGGGCGACACCACTTCAGACTCGTGTCATAAAACTGTATCGCCCAAACGATGCCACATGAGGACAGTTGTTTTCTGGCTATTTTAATTGTAATAGGACATCCCATAATCACGTTCTGTTGTGAATCTTGAGATTTTTCCTCAACGATTTTGTTCTCTGCTGTCCAGGACGCTGACAGAGCAGAGATGGTTTTGTGCATCTCACAGCATCCAATTATCTTCACATGGTGAGGAGCTGCTCTGCTATCCCCCCCCCCCAAAAAAGAAAAAGAAAAACACTTTTACAATGTGGAAATTTTGGTGTGATGTCAACGTCTAAATGGAGCTGAAACCAGCAGCCCTTTTTGTGTTTACAGTGATTTCTTTGCCCGCATAAATTTCCAAGGAGCAGATGTCCTTTGTTAGCACTTATTTTGGCACACCAGCTCCGAAAAAAACCCAACAAATCCCCTCTGAGTCGGGTTTTAATCTGCTGCGCCGCTGCTTGTGGCCACAATGCTGCGACAGTACGAGAGTTGTTGTTTGCGTTTGCACTCAATCATCACCTAACAGCTCTGAAGCAGATGATGTCACCTGTCCCAGCGGAGGATAGGTGCAGCATCATGATAGACTGATACAAACTTAGGAGCAAAAAGACAGCTGGTGGAAAATTGGCAAATATTTACTCGCTAATTAAAAAGAAAAACATTTCTTTTAAAAAGTTGGAATATTAATTAACTTAAAGAGGGTGCGATCATGCCAAACTAGTTTTTTCTCTTCTCATACTTTGGCACATTTATAGACAGGATTTAACTGTGAGTGGGGCCTTCATCACTTCATCTCAGTAAAAAATGATATTAAATACCCAAGTTTTGTTTCAAACAGCTGCACCAACAAATTTCAAGTTATTGTGTGACTTAATGAGTGTTACACCTTGAAAACAAAAGAGTCTCTGAAGTTGTTTCAGACTGATACGAGTTTTTAAATCCTTGCTGGACAATGAAATGATGTATTGACTTTCTTTTATAATAATTTACTCATGACACAGCAAAGAATGTGGCCAAAAAAAGTAGCGTCACTAATCTGAGCTAAGAATGATGAAAACAAGAAAAACACTGCTCAGCCTCCTATGATAACGATATTATAGGATGCAGCAGGAGTCGTTGCAGAAAGAAAGGAGAAAAATAAGGATACCTGTATGATTGTTTTAAAGCATTTATTTTTAAGAATTCTTTTGTTTTCAAACTTCTTTGTTGATTTATTTTTTCTTCGCATAATTTTAGTTAAAAAGGGGGGATAAAATCAAATGAGAGATCATTGTTTACACATAAAGAATCTGTAAAGTCAATTTATTGACTGATTACATATAAATGCAAATTTGCTGTCAATTTTCGAGCTAATGGTGTGGTTACCGTGGTCCGGCCTTGATCACTTTTTCAATTTATTACCAGCTCAAGTTCATCATGATGCAACAGGATGTAATGCGAGTCTGTACATAAGATGACCACACATTAAAACATGGCTGCACAGATGAAGAGAAACAAGCTCAGTTTTGCAAGATGCTCCCGCGTGGATCCTCCAAACACGCTCTGTCTGTAGTCTGCCCATATACAATCCATAAGCTCCGTGATGAAATAGCTGCCGCACCAGTTGTGGCGGGCATGTGGTTGGACGATGCATTGAGATACATCAAGTGGCCCCCGCTTCAGAAGTGCTCCAGCGCCCACTTGGAGCTCCGAGCTGGCCTCTCTCGGGGAGGTCCCTGCTGTTGTGGACAATGTGTGAGGCTCTTCCCTTTCAAGGGTCATCACACGCTGTGCTGACAGTCACTGCATCAGCTTGCAGCGGAGCAGCATTCGATGGCTCTCAATAGTAATAGTCTCTCTCATCCTTTCATAACAAACGAAAAAAGGGGTTAATTTAAACTGCCGTGGTTCAGTAAAAACAGAAAGTAATCCAATATTTATGTAAATCAGACCTTCAGTTTGATGAGGGGACTTGTTAGCGTTTCCTCATCTGTGGCCCTCTCTGCTCTTAGCGGCGTAAAACTTTGATTTAGTGTTTTGTTTTCAGGGAGAAGAGTCCTCCAATGTCACTTCTAATAAACAACTATCAACATATCCTACAAACAAGTGCACCCGCTGCATAGCGATGAGGCTGCAGAGCTGGCTCCGGGGACAGCCTCGCACACCGGTCATGCATGCTCTTGTCAGCCTTGGAGAGAGCGCGGGTTACTCCAGTTCCATTACCACCCGGGCGCCTCCGTTCTCACTCCTTCTGACAGGCAGCAACGAAAGTGCTCGGCGCTGCAGGGCCAGGCAGGGAAAGGGAGTGCTGCTCTGTGGCGAAGGGAGAGTGACAGCGGGCTGCTTGGAGTTCTGCAGGGGTCTGGAGTCGGGAGGGGGGCTGCAGAGTGAGAGGGAGGGGGAGAGCGGGACGCTGAAGTGGTGGGAAAGAGAAAATGCTCGTGGCCATTAACATTGGAGTGTGTAATCTTTATAGTACATCTGTGATGGAGGGAGTGTGTACATTCGTGAAAGGCAGTCAATTTATATCACAAAAACCTACCAGAAAGCATTGGGGTGAAAAAAACACTGTAAAGTGATTTTTATGAGCCTCCTTCATGTCTGGCTTTCATGCTGGAGACCTGCAGTCACACCACAATTTAAAATGCAATCGTTTATTACATCACTCCAATACAGACTTCTTGAAAGTCAACATTGCGGGAAGATCAATCACCTATTGATGTTATTTTTCCTTTTAATGGTCATGGCGGTGCTGATGCCACTCCCAGCTCACACTGGGCGACGACAACATGCTGCCTGGCGAGGCTGCAAGTACATCACAAGGCAAACACAGAACGACACATTCACACTCACACACACCTATGGACACTCGCACCAACTGACCTCTTATGAATGTTTTTGGGACGGTGGGACGAGAGCCGATTAACACAGGCAGGTGCAGCGGGAGACTGCAAATATAGCACAGAATCATTCAGCATCATTCTGAAGTGTCTTGGATAATAATAATTGACTGTCCGTCTTTGAAGTTTGTTAGTCGTGTTCCTGCCAATTTTTTTTGTCTTCCACCACCAAAAACACACCCTCACAAGTCGTGAAGCTACACTGACAGGGACAGAAAATCTATGCGTTACTCTTCCTAAAGCTCCTAAAGTGGAAAATAAAATTATCCAAGTTTTATTTGTGTTGCAGAAGCAACCCTCAATCTTTGTCTGATGAAATCATGAAATGAAACTTTCTAGTTTTTCCAAATGAGATTTTTCTCTGTCGTGCAGCATGATGAATAGACTGAGTTTGACATTCAACTAAAGCCTGTGGCATCACATGGGACTGCGGGTCCTCGGCTCTTCTGTGGATCATCTGCAGATCTCAGTCGCTCTCCTGCAGCTCTCTGTTCTCTGTCATGCTGCTGGACCAACTGTCAACCGATACCTCAGTCTGTGCACACAGGCATTTCACTGTCCAATGGTTTATTGCTTTCTTTGACCCACGGATGTCTGATTATTCTGATTATTCATCACTCTGAGTGAATCACGATCATCCAACTTTTCCACTCAATATGAAGCAATTTTCGACCAGATGTCCCACACGCTTGTTCTATTGTGGAAAACTTTCTTAATTCAAACTTTTCATCCCAGTTTTTGCCTGAACATTTTGAGATCTTATAGGATTTCAAAGCTTTCCACCAAATCAAGCCAGATAACTCAAACGACTGGACTACCTTTGCTGTCTGTTGAAGTCTAAAGTTCACCGAGATCGAGTTCAAGGAAAACGCAAAGAAAGGCAAAGAAAAAAAAGAATTTAACTTTGAACGCTGCAAACTATCAACTGAGCAGGAGCATTGTGAAGTGCCACTTCATCCGTCTTTTTATGAACTTGTAACTCATTTGTAAGTTTGTTCCCTGAGTGAGCACCAACGGTGAGCTGGAGGATGAAAAATGCCTTCATGAGGAGAGTGAGCAAGTCGAACATGTGTGCGTATGTGAAGCAGGTAAAGAGCGTTTCAATTGACACAAATGAAAAGTTCTCAGCTATTTAAAAGATCCAACTTTTCTCAGGTTAAAGCCATTATGAAGAGAAAAAGTAAAGACCTAAGCCAATTACACAGCTTGTAATAACCACCTCTAATAGCCACACTTGACTGTAGAAGAAGAATTGAAAGAACACAAAAGGGAAAATATATAGAGTGCTCCAGAAATGAGAGAGTGGCCTTAAAAATGCTTTTTTTCCCTATTTCAATCATATTCAAGGAAAAAGTGATGGAGGAAACAAAGGACGAGAAGGAAAGTAAAGCTGAAATCCATCCACAGCTTTCGAGATTGTAACACAGGAAGTGACACAAATTTCTGGGATTACTGCTGTGCAAATGAAAATCAGAGCAACAACTTGAATTGAACCAACAGGTCACATGTTTCTGGACATTGTTAACCACTATTGCAACAAATCGCTTACAATCTACTACCTCATTGCTGGACTTTCTAACTCAGAGGTGGACAATCCTGGTCCTGGGGCCAGTTCAATGTGTCCCAGCTTCAACACACCTGGTGGCAATAAGCTGCTTGTCATAAGGCTCTGCTGCAGGGCTGCATGGTCACACCAACGAAACTCAGGTGTGTTGGAGCAGGGACCCATCGAAAACATGCATTGCTGCCGCCCTCCAGGACCGGGATTGCCCACCCCTGTTCTAACTCGTCTTTTCTTACACCACCTACAAACAGAATTATGCAGTAGACACACACAATGCTTGCAACTCAGTCAAAGCACACAAAAAACAAGCAGGTGAAGTGCAAAGGCATATTGACCAGTCAAGCAAAAGGGTAATCATGGACATATTTTAAAGTCCCAGCCTCATGTGTTGGACAAAGGTTATCCGTCCCTGTGTTGAGCAAAGAGAGTGACGAGTGACGGCCGAGCCTTTGCTGAGGCAACGCGGATCGGGTCAGTCAACCTGTTTCCATCAGCACGATAATCAATAGTGTCAGCGATGCCTCTGGTATCCTCTAAAGTCGAGAATGTCACATACGGTCTTCCTGACAGACATATTGTTACGTGACCGTCAGCCGCGTCCACTCGTCGTTCGTCGTCTGGCTTTTATCAACTGGCCGCAGCAGCACAGGAAAGGTCACAAAATCACACCGCCAGACGTGTAGTGAGTTATTTCTGCCACACGCCAGTCAAGAACGCATTATCTCATTTGTCGGCTGATTCAAAGCCGTCGTAATCCCTTCAGGTAATAGCTTTTCATAATCACGCCATTGTTTCTGGGAGGACCGTCCTCGCTCCCTGAATCCAAAATGCGTTCCGCCCGTTTCTGACCATGCTGACAGCTTAAATTTAATCCCTGCAAGATGTTGATGAATGGTGTTTGACTTCAGAAGAACCATAATATCCCTCGGATACGCTGATTTATGATGTTCCTTGTGTTGCAGGAGCGTGTTGTGATGAAGTGCTGCAATTTAGCTTTTGTTGTACCAACTCTCACTCAACGTGCCTCATCTACTTCTACTTCAGGTGGTGATTTCCTGCTTGGAGCTGAAATGACTCTTAACAAAGCCCCACAGATTTTGCATGCCAGCTCGTGGCTGTGATTTGTCAGCGTGACATGAGAGTGAAAATTCGGCACTCCTATCCTAAATATGGAGGACTGTTGTTGTGAATCGGTGCTTTAAATTTAAGATTTCAAGCTTTTCATTTAACATTCTTGTGCTTAGCTTATTTTGGGATTCTGAGAACCAGACAAAATGCTCATTAAGACTGCTACTTCTTTCAGTGATTTTGCACTGTGTTCTAAAATGTAGGGAATCTTCACTTCACTGACCTTGAATGAAGATTTTCATTAAAATCAAAGCTAAAACTGTCATGATACTCCCACATTAATAGCTCCAACATGCTAACACAAAATAAGGACTGTACCACCACAGGCAACATCTTAGTGTTTCTGTTGCTCTCTGTGGATGGTTGGCCAACAGACAAACAGTTGCATGTGTAAGTTGTTTTTTTCCAAGTTGAAAAACTACTTTTCAAGTGAAAACCAGTAAATTTGAGTGGTGGACAATTTAAAGATTATAAATCCTCGGGGGAAAAAAATGGTTTGACTCTCGATCCAGAAAAACAAACAAAAACGTGTGATAAAAATAAGTAGTCCGACAATCTATATCAAAATACTCCTAAGAACACAAACAAAGGCAAGTTTGACCATTTGCAAGTTGGATTGACTGACTGCCAACAGCCGGCCCCTTGATCAGACAACTAATCAGCAAGCAGGCTTGCTAAGATCGAACAACACATCTTTCCACTGGCAATGAATGGTATCAAAATCACAAACACAGATATACAATAGCAACGAGTTATCGTTACCACAAAGCAGGAAGTGCACCTGAATGCAACTGGACTGGTGACTTTGAAAGTCACGCTGTTAAACAGTCCGACTACAGTTTATCCATTCAGAGTCGTGATGAGCAGGAGTGTATCTCTGCTGACCCTCAGCAGATTAAAACCTGGACAGGTGGCTGGTCCATCAGCAGGCTGACACGTACCGACAGCCAATCACTCATTCACACGTTCAATCAGTGGCAATTAAGAGCCCCAACAATTAACGGACATCGGCGAGCTTGTCTTTGGAGAGGAGGAGGGAGCTGAAGGACAGTGGAGAAGACTTTGCACAGCGGCGACCTGCAAATTCAACATGGTTAAACAAGCGTTCTTTGTGGAGGCACTGCTAACCTCTGCACTGCCAACTGGGGAGACACAGATGTGAGCCTAAAGATGGTGCTACAGGAAGTGGACATGATTTTGCTAAATTCTGTGGGCTTTATCCACTGGTGAGCATGAAAAAATCCACAGAACAAGCATCTTTTCTGTGATTGCAGTATTTCAGATAATCTAAAGTTTGAGGCTTTATCTTTGAATATGACAAATTTATGACTGTGCAATTATGGAAAAAGTTTAGTTTTTTGTAATTGAGTACAATTGTTGGAGAAACTACCTGCCTGTGCAGCTGAATGCTGGTAAAACATATAGAAATGATGTGGATGCAAGTTAATCAGGGAACCCTTTTAGTCGTCAATGTCGTGCTTTTGTTTTCATTTATGGCAGCCACAGGATGCATGTGGGATTGTCTATAAATAAACAACATATTCTGATTATTGTAAAGAAGGAACAAGCTTTCAGATGCTGTGACTCATAAGTTTTTGTAGATTTTGAAGGAAGGTGGGAGGTCTGACACAGTGAGGGATGAGCCATCGGATTTTTGGCTACCCTGATGACACCATTGAGTTCAGCGTCAAATTTCTTTGGAAGGCATTTTGTTGGATTGGTCGACAGCGTTCTAATCCACACACACACACACCTATTTATAGTTCTATATTTATCATTAAATCATGAATGTATATCAAAGCCTTAAACTAATGTGTCTTTTGTGTGTGTGTGTGTGTGTGTGTGTGTGTGTGTGTGTGTGTGTGTGTGTGTGTGTGTGTGTGTGTGTGTGT
>JASSRZ010000074.1:11138051-11160862 GCA_032164315.1 Malacoctenus gilli | reverse complement strand
TCCCGATAAAACTCCTGGGCCATAATTCTTTACCCTAAAAACCCGGAAATACCCTGATTGAGTCATTGCTGCAGAAAACACTCAGCATAAACACCAGGCAGGTATGGTGGGCAGTTTTTAGCACTGTGGTCTCACAGAGAGAAAAGACCCTTCTCTTTGTGTGCAGTGTTCCTGTTCTCACTGGGCCTGGTGGACTCAGCAGATGAAAAAATGGCTCCAGGATGTTCATTTGTGCATTGAAAAATCTGTGTGAAAATGTAAAATAATATTGAAATGAAAAAACTTGAAAAAAATGAAAAAAAACCTGTCTATCTGTGTATCACTCCATCTATCAAAAAAAATCTTTAACACATTTATTTTTTTATAAATCACTGATCATTGCTAAATTTTGTTCCCATGTTCCCACTGTTGTATTCAATCACTCGACGTAGTGTGTGTGTGCGTGTGCGTGTGCATGTGCGTGTTCCCTTTGTGCGTGCGCGCGTACGTGCGTGCGTGCATGTGTGTGTGCTTCTGAAGACAGTGCTGATTGGTTGTTGCCTGGGTGACAGGGTATTATGGGCTGTCATCTCTATGACAACAATGCGCTGATTGTCTGAGAGAGTGTGCATGCTGCAAGCTGGACTGGACCCATGCTTGTGTGAAGAAAAGCAATTGTGGACCTTCAAGATTTGTATTTGAGGACCCCTGCTCTATACTAGTCAGCTGGGCATGATGGCAGAAGCACTCAGCATGATTTTTGTGAAAGTGATGGCAGCAGGTACACAACATGTTTGTGGGTTCTTTTAGAGGGATTATACATGAAAATGAGCGTTCCTTATTGCTGGAACTCGCCTCAAATGAACCTGTACCTATGAAACGCACACTGATGGTATTCTGAACTGCAAAAAACAGCATGATTTTGCATGCATGTGTAGTTCAGGAATTCAGAAATAAACATTTTTTCATTTTGTGGCTGAAATCTTTCCTGGGCAAAACCTTCCATCCAGCAGGAAGCCTGCAATATATTCTGAGTAACAAGTTTTTCTGAAGTTGTTTCAAATAAAAGTCAATTTCTACCCTGTGACACCCTTCTCCACACCTCTTTTCTCACAGCAAACACTAACTACAGTTTTTTTCCTGTGCTAATATTCAAGAGTCTCGCATGACCCAAAGAAACTCTACTGGCTCGCTGAAATTGTTTCGATGAGGTGAGAATTTGGATGAGCGACTCACACTTTGCTTTTCGGCTGAGTCTCTGCCACAAACCTCACAGCCAAACATTCGCGTGTCTTCTAAGAATCATCCTGCGGTTAAATATTGCCCACGACCATCACAAACCTGTTCCTATCACATCAGCTGTGGTACGCGGATGAAAATGTCTGTTCTGGCACAATCCACGGCCACTTTTTATCAGAGCCAATCTTCTTTAAAGTTGTTGTGTAAAACTGATCAGCAAAAGTGATCAAAAGTTTGAGACGCTGGAATGCAAGAACAGAGATGTTCACTGAATTGAGAGCAAGCTCACAGCAGAGGCAGGGCCAGCTGATGCAGACCTGCAATGCCACTCCAGCTCTGAGGCAGCACATCAGTTGATGGTGGACCCGTTCAGTGTGTCAGTTCAGACAAGTGTGCAAACTGTTGTGGCTCTTTCGGACTTGCTGCATCTTATCTGCAGTTGTTGAGTCTGACTCTTTTCTCTGGGGAGACAAGCAGGACTTTGCTCTTGTTAGAAAAAGGGGAGCGCACACAGTGACCCTGCCAAAGTAGAACAATGTGACTCTTAAACCCAATTTTCAATTGAAACCAGCATTATAGTCCAGCCTGCATTATATAAGTGCCTCTGACTCTTGGTTGTCCATAAAAACTTTGTTTTTAACATTATTTCTATTGGAGTTGTGGATGTTGATTTTCAGGTGAGAACGGTGACTCATGTCAAAACGTCTGTCTAAAGTGACACCGAGTCAAAAACAGTTGAGAATGTGAGAGTGAGCAGGCCTTTTCTCCAGATTTGTGTCCACAGGGCTTTTATTCTTGAACAGTGTTTTCCAGCTGAGGGGAGAGTGTTAGCTTAGAGCACTTTTACCTTAAAAAAAAAAAGCCCAAACACTGAACTTTTTTTTTTTCTCAAAAGCACCCGTTTCACCGCCGTCACTTCTCAGGCAACCAATTTCACATCAGATGGAGCAGCGCTGGTCACCGTGGCAACCGAAAACGTGGAGAGGCTAAAGTGTGTGCCAGCTGTAGGTGTGTCTATTTGAAGCTCCACGACATGTCAGACAGGAAAGATCACAGCAGTGACAAAAACACGTCTTTTGTGGAAGCGGGAGCGCTGATACCAAGCTGGAGAGGATTGTATTTTTACCACCGTGGATACTGTTAAAAAAAAAAAAAAAACAGATTCAAACGTTGGAGTTTAAGGTTTGTCAAAACGCTGTTGGGCGAGCTACACTGCTTTCACTGAAACTAAATCCATCCGCTGCGTTTTGGTTTGCTTCATGGTAGCTGCTCCTCAGTGTCACTGCCTCTAGTCACATGAGCATCACAGTATGATCATCAAAATAACCTGAACTATTCTGACAGTTTCACAACCGCACAGGTCACTCCCGAGCACATCACAGAGAAGATGCAAAACAAATCAGTTCTAATCACATTTTTATTCGTCCTATGAGGACAAAATTAGGAATTAATTACAAAAGGTTTTGTTTTTTCGTCTCTGATGCATCCAAATCTAATGCAACGATATGACCGCGAGAAGCTGTTGCACTCGCTACCAGGCAGACTTGAGTTTGGCGTTGCCGCTCTAACACCGGCTGGGGCAGACAGAGTGTCCCTGTGACGCAGACTCTGTCACCACTGATGACAGTCGGACCTGACGAGCTCCCACAATCGGCCTTAAAGTTTCACGGCTTTGGTGACGTGTTCTGTCTGTGGAGAATTTGTCACGGGTGATTGCTTTCGTGACAGCATTAACAGACATCACCGCCACCCTATCCCCTCCACCCCCAGTGCCACTGTAAGCTCCCTTTGATGCAAATATTCTCTGAGCACATGAAGGAAATCCATTTTCTCTCACTCAGACCTCCTTTCCTGACACATCTGGGGGACAAAAAAAACAAAAAACGAGAGGGACGAGCTCCTCTCAGGAGAGCACTGATTCGGGAGAACAGACAGGCGTGACCTTTTTCTTCAGCGCCACTCTGCCGCAGCCGGGGGAACCTGTCAACGTAAACTGTAACAAAGACGTCGGTGGCTTCAACTTTGCGCTTTTGTCACCAAGCTGGAAAAGATGCACGTCGGTGGGAGGCTGCAGAGAACTGTGTTGAAAGCTGTTTGTGGGTTCCCCTTCAAAACACTGTAATCCCTGAATTAAAGAAAGTAGAGTCAAACCCAGTCAGTGCAGCTGCCAGACTGATGCACCACCTTGAAACAACACGCAGCGTTTTACAAGCCAGGCATTCAGAGAGTGACTCACAGGCCCGAGAAACAGAACTCGGGTAACACTTGTCGGGAAGTTATTTGTTGTGGCAACAGGATTCAGCCAGAGATTCCACTCTTTAGTCGTAGACATTACTTACACTTAGGCAGTAATTAAATTTGGAATTAAATTGGTAAATTGAAGCTTCATGCGCATCAGATGATAATTTGGTGTTTCAAGTCACCAGTAATTTTCCACATTCAAACTGTGAAATCCAAATTAAATCAAGTTTTAGAAATAATCACAGAAGAGAAGTGCCCCATTAAAACAAAATGTGATTCATTCTGCTTCGACTTTTTGGATTTGTCAGATGAATAGCAGGTGAAAATACATCCCAGGAGGGAGATACTTTGCTCCGAGCTGTTAGCAGGATACTTGTGCCTGATGTGGTTTTTTAAATTTGCCTGGGAAAAAAAAACAGTCCTCTGATAAACTCTCCCAAATTTAGTCAAACTATTTGCATGATTGTGTTTGAAAGGACACAATTAGCAGGCTTCAATATAAAAAGTAAAACAACTATTTGCATATTATGTGAATGATAAAGTTATTAAGTTACTGCTAAGCTAAGATTAAGTTAAATAAAAAAAAAAAAAAATCAGCTTCAGAAGCAAATCTGATTTTGAACAGCATCAATTCACTGAGCTGTTGCTTTGGATATAAATAAAAACGAAGGTAAAGCCTAACGGTGTAATTCTCTCGAGTTCAAGTTTCCATTGTTAGTCACTCAAACTAACAAACTAATTAGCTTCTCAAAGGTAGAGCAATATTCCCCTCTGCAAATAACTCCACAGGAGAGTAAATATATTGACAGAAATGTTTTTGCTTGTTCGAATCTTCACATTGATCGCACAGAGGAAAAAAACATCAAGATAGACTTTTTCACTTTTTTGTGACTTGCTGATATTTTTTTTCTGAGAAACATTTCAGCTTCAGTTTACAACCCTCATCACAGGCTGGACAACTTTATTGTAATTTTCTCGCCAACAAAAACACTGTGTTTCTTGTTTGTTTCTTTCTAAATCAAAAAAGACAAATAAGCGCAACTGGAGTCACGTGCAAAAGCAGCACCAGTGTGGTACAGAAACACAAAAGGCCAAAACAAAACAGAAATAAAGAAAAACAAAAGGTCAAATACAACTATGCCCTAAAAGCAAGTGGAAAATGTGTTTATGGCAAGCTAATTGCTCCTTTGATGTGCTATGTTTTTCTTTTCAGCTAAAGAAGTTCATCTTAGCAAAGATGCTTCACATTCACACACGTCACCTGCCTTGTTGACAGTTTGCCCAATCAGACCACGTGTATTGTGTCCTTTAAGGCATTCTGTGTAAAGTCCTCTGGGACAACACAGTCTGAAACATCCTGCTTAAAGCCCCTTTGATCTCTGATCACTGTACAAAAAGAGCAGCAGCACAGTTTGCATTGATGGCAGGAAGTCAGACTTGTTCCCATTGCATGTTGTGCTTTGGCAGAGCGGCCCTTTGCTCTGTGTATTCCTTAGATTTTTGGGGGCAATCATGGGCAGCGGGGGTCCAGTTTGGGCATCACACCACTTGGTCTCTTCTGCAGATAAGGTTGTCATTTTGGTCAGACTTTTAGCTGCTCAGACTTTTATTAAGTATTGAGGAGGTTTGCAGGCAAATTTGGAGTGGCAAGGAGGAGGATCTGCACCTCCAAATCTGAGGCCATGAGGAGAGTGGCAAACTGGAGGGAGGAGTTTGAGTGTCAGAGTGTCTTGTTCCCGAGTGTGTTAAAAGGATGCTGCATGAGATGGAAAGACAGCTCGGTGCCGCGGCAATAGTGATGTGGCTGATGCAGCGGACCACTGTGGTGACGAGGGGAAGCTCTTCTTTTTCCTGGTTAATCAACATCTCTGCTCTCACTTGTGTTACTGAGCTTTTGGTCACATCTGACAGAACATGATCTGGGTTATAAGCATCCAAAAAGGGTCTCTTCCGCAGGGCGGGGGGTTCTGAAAGGAGCTGAGGAAGTGGCTCAGCATTGATTTTGATGCCCTTTCGTTGCTTCTTTGAGGAGGCCCCACTGGGAGGTGACTCTGGGGATGACCTGCTGGGGGGTCCTATGTACCTATGTAGGACATACCTTTGTGCCCCTGAGCTGAAAGACTCATCCAAGGAGGGGGGAATCCGGCAGCTTTCATAAGATCACGCTGAGAATAAACAAAAGAAAATTAATTTGTTTGTTCATCCTAGCAAAAAAAAATGAAACCTCTTCTCGTGTTATGTAATCCAAAGTTACCACTTGTTATATTTTACCCAGACTTGTTAAAACTAACAATATTACTTTGATGAAAAACTATAACCAGGATAATTCCTCCTGTGGGGGTCGTCGCCTCGCTCGCGTATTAATAGAAGCGGTAATTAGACAAACAGTTGAGGCTGATTGTGTGGGTGAGGATAAATGTACCTGGGAGAGCGGCGGTAATTAGAGGCTCCTGAGGACATGTAAGGTGGCCGTCTCTCCCTGGAAGCGCTCAGGTACCTGCTGAGGACCCACTGCAGCACTGACGAGGGGTCAGGATGGTAATTGTGTTGCATTGCACAGTTTGCGCAAAGATTATGTTTACTTTTAACTTCGGTATTTTAATGTTGATGCTGCTGTGTGGTTCACGAGGGTCTCATAAAAGCATCTTTTTGTTTTTAACAGACTATTTTGTATTCATCGCAGGGTTGCCAATGAAACATCTGTCACATTTTGTATTGCCCAGACAATGTAGTTTTTGATGGGTGCAGGCTTTTGTTGCTAGAAAAAACACATCCCCATCATGAAAACTGGGGCAAGCTTTGGAACAAAGCTGCGAAAGAAATGTGAGAGATGTTTGGTGTGAATAGAATGATGAATTTCTGCCTGGAAGATTATTTGTGATCGTGAGAAATCCAGCGTCAAGTCTATTTCGGGAGGAAACGAGTCTCATGATTTGTGTTTCTTGAATCTGTCACCTGGACTGTTTGAAAAAGGCCATCAAACCACTAACTGCTTCTGAACATGTTCTTACCATCAGCTTTAGATTTGAGTACTTTGTGTTCTTCGTGTAAACCACCAACACAACTCGTACGAATGTATTACTCCATTTGGCATTTGGCATTTTTGAAAAGTTTTGCTGTAAAAGGAGAGCTTAAAAGGAGCGGAAATCCCGACGATGATGCAACAGAAAACTGAAAATAAAAACCAAAAACCTTCTGAATAGAAGACACAGAAACTCAGAAGAAAACAAATTGGAAAGACAGTGGGCAACTCAACACACACAGTTATCATATAAGTACATACAGTGTATTCACACTCTATACCTTTAAACATGATGCTACTCACTTTGTGTCAATAATCCAGGTAAACCAAAAGGGTTTATTAGCCGGTACTGTGACCTAATGGAAAACCCTGAAGGGAGGGGAGTTGGGTGGTGACCTGCTGCCATCGTTCCCTCCTGCTCGGCTCTCCAATTTGATGCAGCAGCCGTCAGTTCGGCAGCATCCGGGTTAAAGAGCAGCGACTGGAACGGGTGGCAGCGTCCTCCTCCTCCAGTGCAGCCCGTATTTAGCATGATTAAGCACATAAGCTAATGCCATCAATTATGCAAGCTCGCTGAGTGACAGTAGACCATTTTGCAGTTGCCTGGTGACAGTAAAAGCCTGAGCTCCTGGCTGAGCAGCTTCCTCCAAATAAAAAGCACTGATGTGCTTCCCTGATTCTCTCAGCGCGTCCTGCTGCAATTAGCTTCAAAAATCCCCCTCATTCAAAGCCAGTGGTCCAGGTTATTAATAAATCTTGATGTAATTACAGTGCCGCATGTCACAGTGAACTTATAATTGACAACTGAAAAAGATCACGGAAGATCATGTATTAAGCCTGTGTATAAATGTATTTATATCCTTTCCAACACAAGCCAAAGAACAAGATATTTGAAGTAAAACTGGAGCTTTTCTGAGAAGCTCTCTGAGTGAGTGTAGCAGCTCTCTGCTTATTCCTTAATTACATTTGGGGATTTTCAGGCATTGGAAACCACAAACAGGTATTTTGGTGCTATTTTGGTTCAACACAAAAGATAAAAAGATGATTATGAATATATATATTTTTTAAAAAATCCCGTGTCTGTACTGAGGTTCAATTTATTGGGTTCAGTATTGCATATTTGGGTCCCTAAAACGCAGTGTTTACTCAAACCAAATTATGCTTCATTATTTTCCAAGTACCTGCTCACAGCTCATAAAACCAACACTGGGTGCCCTTGAGCTTCATCAGCAGCACCTCTGATTGCTCCACTGGCTCGTGGACACGGCGATCACACAGATTAAAAGCATTCATGTGGTAAGACAAAGGCTGACATCATTTGGTTTCAGCGGGCCACTAATGCCTCGCTTCAGGGGGGGCCCAGGTTCCATTTCAGAGCGTGACCTGAAGTCACATCCTCTTTCAGGTCCTATTGAACAAACGCCTCCCCAGGTGGAGAACAACACCTTGGAAGTGTAATTAACCATCAGGACTGAATATGGGACTCTGTGAGCTCCCTGCTGACACCTCTGCTGCGTTAGTGCCTTTGATTTTTGATTTTTTTTGGTATCTTGGAAGGACGATTTCACCGAGTTAGTTTTGCACAAGAATCATCTATTGGGGAAAAAAAAATCTCGTTTGTAGTGTTTTAATGGAATTGTTAGAATTATTGTTCTGGGATCATTGTGTTTTTTGTCAAGCTGAAAAAAGGGCTTTTGAGCAAAGAAAGCTGAAAGCACTTGCTTCTCTGTTTCAGTGGGGGATCTTCGTGCAGCTTGATAGATGGGACATTAGCTGCATTGTCCACTTCATCTCCAGCCAGAGGTCCCCCGTGTTTCTGATTTACCTCGCTCTGCCTTTTCCTGGTCATATTTCTTCTTCCTCTATAATTCTGTTTGTCCACCTGTGCGTCCATCTTTGCCTGTCCATCTTTTGATCCCAGCTCACCTCGGGTATAGACGGGCGACACACTGTGCAGGGCAGCAGTCTGACACAAAGGGACGCACAATCACAAAGACAAATTCAAACTGACAGAAAATAAAGCTTCACTGGTGGATATCACATGCACACACACGCAGACTCCTTACATAAAGGGGGGGGAGTCACAGAGGTGACACGAGGAGATGCAAGAGGGGAACAAACAAGCAAACCTGTCCAAACCTAAAAGGCAGTGTTGCAAGTCTTTGGTCTGCAGATTGTCAGGATAGTAGCTCCTGTTTTTCTTCAATGACGTCCTTTGCGATAGAAAAATAAACAGTTTTCTGATCCAATTACACAAAACACTTGAAGACACCAGTTCTGGCCGTGGGCCAGTTGTAGCCCCTTTGGCCATCTCTGACGGGCCTGCAAGAGCTTGATAAAACATTCTGAATCAAATTAAAATGTGTCGACATCATACGTGCAACACAACTGTATGCTGAGCTAATATCGGAGTGTTTGTAAACCTTCACAATTCCTATTTTCATTTCCAGCTTAAAAGCTGTAACTGTTTTTTTAATTTCTAATTAGAGAAAAAAAATGACCATTTGCTTCCCATTTGAAAGCAGGTTATTTACTTGGGGCCACACAGGTGGTGGCCTCTTTTTGACTGGAAGTGAAAGTACCTGGTTTCAAGCTTCAAATGGAAAAAAGTAGAAGTTCAATGATTTTTTTTTCTTGGAAAACGTCTTTGAACAATTTAACTTTTAAATTTACTTTGGCGAGTGATCTGAATGCTGCTTATCGCCTGAAAAACAAAAGCCGTTCAGTTTTCCTCGGAGACTCTTTTGCTCTTGGATTCAAGGCAAAACCGTGTCCGAGGCACCCCATTTATTTCCCCCAAACTTTGGCCAGCTTAATGTTGTGGCCTTTTTTTCTTGTTTGACACATACATATTTCATCGTGACTCATTATTATACATTGTGATCATCCAGCTCCCCCTCAGCCGCTGGGTTCAGGTCCAAAGCTTCACCCTGTATCATTTATAATGATGGTCCTGGGCTGCAATCTTGTTTTTCTGCTGTTCCAAACTATTGCTCTCTCATGAGCTTTTAGTTTTCTCCCCGCTGCTCCCACCCTGCGCCTTATCAATGGGACGCAGCCGAAGTAAACATTGCGTCTTGCATATTATTCTATGGCAATCCCCACCAGCAGTGATAAGCTCAGAAAGCAGATGTAGCTCATGAGCTAACTTTGTGATTCACCTCACTGGAGGATGTCGAACAGGATATGTCTTAGCAGAGCTTACGTCCAGTCCGCAGCATTTATAATTCATGAAGTAAACTTTTTTTATTATTATTATTCCTGATGCTCCATCATAAGCTGCAGCCAAAGATGGGCATTTGCAATGCAAATATTCACAATGCAACGACAGTCCGAACAAGCCTCCAGCGGGTGTAACCTACAGAGCTTTGTCCTGTTGGCTGCAACAATGAACCCTGGAACACAGCAGGCTTTGAGCTAAGATCCATTAAGTACGATGATGACAGGATTTCCTGCCTCCATTCTGGTAAAACCGTCACTGCGGGTGAACTTTTGGACTCCATCTACACTTGCATGAAAGAAAATAGAGCATAAACCTGATGTTTCGCGCCAACACTGATGGAAGGTGGTCTGCGTACGGTGTGGATGGAGGAGCTCCAGTCAGGCTTTCGAAGTCAAGACGACCTAAACTATTATTGAAATGAAGCTCAGTGCAAATTCAGTCAGTAACACGAGTGCTCCTACAGCCGCTGTTCCTTCTTTTCCTCCGATCAATGAATGGAACCAAATCTGTGCCCTCTGGTCCCCCCCGAGCCCAAATGTCACATCTCATCAGTCCACTCACCCTCTCCTCTGTTACACTATAAACTTATTTTGTAAACTCTGCCCCTCCCGATTCAAACGCTCCTGTTTGCGTGTGTGGTCACAAGCTCTCAACTCATGTCCCGTGCCATGCTGTTAGTGAGCACTCACTTGAGTGGAGGAGACCATAATGGTATTCGAAAACCATTAGCGCCATGTTGATACATTGAAGGAGGCATTAGAAAGACATTTATTTTTGTTTATTCGCCTGCTGCAAATCTTTCATTTATTGTTTCAGGAGGAGGCCGTCCGGTGTCCACTTTCTCTGCAGACTCATGTAATCATGTTTACATGCACTGCTACTAATAGAAATAGGGAGTTAAGCATGATCTAATTTGATGCTGAATACCCACTCCCCCCCGATGTTTTTACCTTTCCGAACACAGAAGCAGCACTCGTGAGCTGCGGCCCTGATCAACGATACAATGTTTTTGTTTGTCCCTCCAGAGTTGGGCTCACATAACCTTTAAAACTCCAGAAGATGGATGGTTGGAAGGAAGCCTTTCACAGCTCCAGGTTCTGTCTCGCCTTCTAAACCATCACCATCAAGTTTCACAGCTCTGCTCATCTCGTTTCCTGCTCCTTTTTTCTTTAGTGAGGAGATTTGTCGAGTGATCTTCTTTATTTTCTTACTTTTTGCTGTATTGTGGAGTGAAAAAACTATCGGCTGTGTTCAAGTTGTTCAATTTGTATGATGTCACAAAAGACATACCTAAACCTACATTACTAATGCAGTCATAAATTTCCCCCAAATCCACATGGATTCATACAATTTCTAGTAACCTTGAAGCAGCCATTGTTGGTATGCAGCATCACAGGTCTATGCGCTCCTAAACCAGCTCCATTTTATTAGCTACAATGCTTTTGAATAAGGCTCTCCTGCATTACTCATTAAGAAGGTCCATAACATGATAAATGCAACAGTTACTAATAAGCTTGAAATAGATAAATGGGGCATACTGCTGAAAAATGTATGCTTGCATTTGAGAGACGTTCGTTTTCTTCTCTAATTAAAGATGAGACTATTTGTTAAATGTGTTTATTCCTTCTCACAGAATATGTTTTCACATAATCATCACGTTTGTTTGTGGCTTTTATCATCTTCACAATAATGTCTTTTTGGCAATCGCATGTGTGCGTGTCTTTGACACGATCACAGTTATAATGAGGCTTCAGCGTGCACAAGCAGGTGTGGATACATGGGAAAGTACCGGAGGAGCCGGCTGAGGACGACTGTTATGTAAAATAAGCAACAGGTGGCAATCATTCAGTCCCCCATCACCCAGCCATGCTTTGTAATAGAGGTCCGTGCCCACTGATACATACTGATCCAGCTGTATGCTGCACGCCTGGGGGGGGGGCGGGGGATTACTGGTTGTAATGAAAAACCAGCAGTTACATTTAAGGGTCAGTTCCTGAAACATGCTGGGTTTGTTTTCATGCCATTAGCATATTTATTGTTATTTATGAGTTTGTCATTTTTCAGTATGTATTATGCATTATTATATATTTCCCCAGTCTCTGAGAGATATGAAGTGGATTTGTCATGTGGCAACAAACCACCGCCGTCTCTGAAGTCACGAGCGAACGCGAGCATGGCCTCTCGGAGCAAGTGGAAAGCTTCATATGGTGAACAAATGAGAGGAAACGAAAAAGTTAACATTCAAGAGGCGGCAGAATCCAAGCAGCCAAGAGCTGCTGCATGTGCGGCTACATGCAAGAGCGCCTGTGATGAGAATCACCTCCCCGCGCGAAACCGCACTCTAATGTAAACGGAGAAGCATGTGCCGAGTTAAATGGTGAGGCAGCCTCGGAGTCTGCGCTGAGGTCAAGCCTATTTAAAGAGCAGACAGCCTGACTCCTGCAGAGGAAATGAGAGACAAACACACAGGACAAGAAAGCAGGACACACACTGCAAGGGAAAGAGGAGAGAAGTGTATTTAAGCCCGGTTCTCTTTCTTCCACATGACCAGACGCGAGGAATCGTCTATTTGTGGCCTTATGCAAACACCAGTGTGTACAACGTCTTCCAAAGCACACACTGACACAGAGGGATGTGAGCAGAGACAGTGCGAGTGAAGGAGTGTGTGTGTGTATATATATGTGGGTCTGCTAGCAGAGGTCTTTGTGTGTGTAAGTGAGAGACAGAGGGTGGAAAAATTGTAGTGAAGGCAAGGGAGCGTGAGTCAGAGTTTACTCCGAGTTCAAACCAAAGAAAGTAATGATTCCCTCTTAGACGGTGGAGTCCCGATTCTCTACTTCCTTCATCTGTGCGTGCGCGCGTGCGTGCGTGTCTTTGCGTGTGCCTGTGTGCACTTATTTCTATCTTTAGCACATTCGTTTGAGCTTACGACCTCAGCAGACAAGTAAGCATTCATGGAGTGGAGTCATTGTATCCTGGTAAAACTCCAACTGAAGATGTGTGTGTTTGAGATCCCATTGTTATTGACAGAAAAACTGAACTTTTCTTAAGTTATAACAATAATTGCAAGGTGAGGACCTGAAGATATATATATAACCACCAAAAACTGCATTAAACTTCAGACCTCCTTCACATTGAAAATCACTTAAAGTCGTCTTGTGTCATTTCATCCCTCTTTTCTCCGCTCCCTCGCTTACTGACGGTTTGACGTGATCTGGCAGGCAGGCGGTTGGCAGCACACCAGCTTCCAGGGTACCGACAGCCTGTTCTCCGCTCTCGCAGCTTCACTCTGGAATCTTGTGTTTTGATCTGAAATTCCATTTGGCGGTGGCCTTTCATTGTCAAAGCAAAGTCTCTGCGTTGTTGTCATGCAACATCGTGACCTTTATTGGCCTAACAACTATCTGAAAATCATCATCGTTGCCAAGATTCTAAACTCGTTTTGTTTTTTTTGGGTAACTTTTTCTCATATTTTTTGTTTGTTTTATTTTGACTCCCGTGCCTCAATGATCAAAGGTTGAAATAACGGAAGAAAAGTCAAAAAGATTATTCCAGCTTCTCCATACAACATTTTACACGCTGATATGTGAAAACAGTCACGCAAATAAAATGTCTGCATATACACATGAACGGATTCGTTCAAAGTAATTTCCCTTCGCTTTTAATTTAGGTGAAAAATGAGGCTATTAAAGTTCTGACAGACAAACAAAACATACCTACTGGCTTACGCTTGATGTATCGACTTCCCATTGCTCCTCGGAGGGCAGCGGCGCTAATTTGCAGCCAATGGCGCAATAACTTATTTCACCTGCACCTCAGTAGGATTTACGGCTGCACACAATTAACGCCAAGCGGAGTACTTTTGGGGCTGTCATTCTGACGTGAACGACTAAGTCTTGAGAGAATAAGACAAGAAATGCAAAGTTAATAACGGCTACTTCCCACAGCAGCTCAGGCTTGTGGGTCCCCTGAGCTCCCCGGGCCCAGTAAGCACATTCTGTAATCCACTCACTGGGGGCAGCGCTTGATACATGTGGCATATGTTCCTTTTAATGTATGTTGTAGGTTGAATGGAGAGCAGAGTTACTTCTCAGTTTAGAGAAGCTTTCACACCTGCTGGTTGTTTTGAGCCTCATTGTCTTCACATAGCCATTGAAAATACTGTTGTATGTGTATTTTATGGCCCGTCTGAGCCTGTGATATGCAGGCAAGAACAAAGAAGGAGACAGAGGGCGAATATTTCATTCATTAGAGGCAATGAGCAAGCATGCTAAGGTAACAGTGTGCATGTGGTTCCTGTGTTTTACCTTGAAAGGCCCTTTTATAGTCGTTCCTACTCAGCTCTACTTGGCTTGGCTCTACACGGTTTCAGAGCATTTCCATGAGGTGACACCAACGTCTCGCAGATGCTACGTTCAAAGCGAGCTGAGCCAAGTTGAAATGATGGGACATGGGCAGCAAGTATAATATTGGCCTGCTGTCTATTGTTGCGGTGTGTTTTGTCGCATGCAAATGATGTCATGGGCGTTTTCGGGGTGTGTTGCTATGCAACTCAATGGATGCTGAGGTGGACTGCATGGGTTCATGAAAAATGACCTCAGCTGTTTTGTGTGGAGCCATGAAAAGAAGCTACCAGTAGGAAAGGCCTCAAAAGAAAGGTTGGCAACGCTCTGTCCACCAAAGATTTGCCAAAACATTACAGCGAAGCCAAACACTGGAGGACACAGCCACTCTCACATGCATACCAATGCAGCATAACGGAACGCAAAGTGGAGAGAGTTGTTTTGTTTTAGTTTTCACTTAAGAAAAGCAAATAGCTTCAGCCCCCACCCCTATATGATCCCCCCAAAGGAGTCCCAAACTCCTGGTTGATAACTGAACGGGGTAATGTGCTTGTTTTCCGGGCCACCCGGGGACGGCGTCAACCACATTTGAATAACAGCCCCCAACATTGTAACTTTGTGATTTGGGAAACTTGGATCTTTGCGGGGACTCAGCAGACAAGTGGCGACATTATTCTTCATCTCGACTCGTGCACATTTGCCCGTGATAAATGAGGGCCTAATTCATTCCCCCTATCAGAGGTCTTTCTGAGCTCTTCGAGCTCCTGTGGGAAATATTGAACCCATTAGCAACTGAACACTCCACTTTGCTTCCCAGCAAGTTGTTTGTGTTGGTCGGTGCTGAGCAATCAGTATACAGCAGTTTTTATCAAGGGTTTCTCTGTGAAGACACTTGCCTGTTGGACTGAAACTATATATTTATCCACAGTGGTTGTGAGAGGGAAGAAAAACTGTAAAGTTGCAGGCCTGAAAAACCCCAAATGTGCGAATAGCTGCTGTAAAGTTTTATCGAACAGACAGGAGTGATGAATGCAGCCTCTGAGTTTCACATCCATTTTTAATATGGTAATATTGGATGCCGCCTCCTTTACCTTTGGGTTAGGAATTAGTGATACACCAGTGCTCTTAAAGATAAAAGTTTACGATTGAACTTGTGTGCGGCTGCAGGACGATGTTGAAATTAATCGAAGCACATTTTTGCAAGATGAAAAAAAAGGCTGCTGTCATCGCCAGTCAGACTGCAAATTTCACATAAACATCGTTCATAGATTCCCTCCATAATTGCAACATGGCAGGCGCAGTAAACAAACTGTCATCCTCCTATGGGCTTCGGTTTGTTTTGATGCCGAGACCGAGCGTGTTTCACAACTGACTCTACATGACAGCTAAAAAGCTTTAAATGGCTTGATTGGGAGGAAAGAGAACAGGAGGGTGGGAGGGGACTGTTTCATGGTTATTTGCAATTTGCATCTGAAAAAAAGTGTGGCGGTATTTACATATCGGCTGTCAGATTGCCAGAAAGTCGCACAAGAGACCACAAATAGCCTCCCCAAACTGGAAGTCTTTACGTGCTGCATCTCTCAGCTCCACAAACCTGCGATATCACATATTGCTCACAGCTGTTCTCACTTTTTGGGTGTTCAAAGGTGGCAAAAAAAACGCAGACTGCTCCTAAAATGAGAATTATGTCAAGTTTAAAATTCCTGCGATGCTCATGTAAACGTCGCACTTGAACTCACCACGAAGAGAGTGACGCAGATAAAGGCAGAAATGAAACTGGTGATGAGGAACACTTCATTTTATGCATCCTGCTCAGCTGTGATGTGTTTATTTCATCTTCCATTGAGTCCATCCAATAATCCAGCAGCGCAAAAATTATTTGGAGGAAAAAGTAGTAAAAAACAATTGCTTCCTCTTTTTGTTATTAAGATGCATCCACCGGCATCGCTGCGACAGCAAGTAATTTGTCACTCCTGCGATTCAGCCACCTTTTCTTCCTGTCGGCGTCAATACTTTCTGATCTTTGTGTTGTATTATACGACTTTCTCTGGATGCCTTTTATTGTTCTCTTTACGGCGTAGCAAAGCTTTCGGATCATTTCAGCTTTTATTGAGTGGAGTGAGAAAAGTGTTGGAGGTTTTTTCCATATTCCAGTAAACATCGCGGAGAGACGGACCGTTTACAGCAGAAGATGGTTGAGCTGAATTCAACATAACTCCATTTTCGACGGTATTCACACTGGCGATGGGTCGTCTCAGCTCTGAACCAAAGTCTGGAAAAAACGTAATGAAAGAGGAAGCTTTCAGTCTCCTTCAACATCAAGCTTCAACCTTTATAAACATCCTGCTCCTCTGTTTGGTAGAAGAAACAGTTTAAGATGAAATTGTCAAAGGTTTTGGCGAATTTTATACTGAGCATGATCAAACGGATCAAACCGACTGTTATCTCTCAAACTTTTGTTATTTCATACCTTTTAATTGTATTTGTTTTAGAAAACAAATATTAATAGAAAAATGTAATGTAAAAAATTGTGGTACATTTCAAAAACAGCTAAATTAAGGAAATTCTTTTTTCTTTCAATTAAAACATAAAAAGCAAAAAAAAAAAGAAAAAACAAAACACCTCTTTTGGCAGGTCTTGTGAAGCAGCCAACCTTCAGCAGCTCCAGCTGTTTACAAAGCAAATTCAGTCGACCTACACTGCACAGGGGTTGACTGTGGTGAGAATTTTACAAGCTAAGAACACACCAACAGCTCATACGTGAGTGTGAAAGGGGGCCTGCATGGCTGTTCAGGACAGCGAGTGCCTCGCCGTGGAGCTCTCCTCCTCCAGGTTGAGCGGGGGCCGCCTGAGGTGGTTCAGGCAAGTGATTAGGATGCCCCCCGGTTGCCTCCCGACGGAGCTGTACCGGCTACGTCCAACTGGGAGGAGACCCTGCGGCCGACTCGGCACCCGCCGTAGAGATTATTTCCCTCGGCTGGTGTGGATGTAGCTCGGGGTCTCCAACCCCCCCGTCCCCCCCCAGGAGGCCTGTAGGAAATAAGCGACAGGGATGTCTGGGGTTTCTGCTCTCCACAGTTCCGACATGATGGAGGAGTGGCAGACCAAAAGCAGTGTTGTGGGCAGTTTTCATTGTGTTGTGAGGATCAAACTGAGATCTCCTGTCTGCTCGTCGTGGTCTGAAGACAAAATCTCAAATTCGTTACAGCAATTAGACTGAAAGTGTACAAAGATTTTGTTCAAGCGGATCCTTTCTGTTTGTTTGGTGCTCCCCATCAGTGAGACGGCAGCTTTCCGGTTCTAGTTCCAAGACCCGAGTTGATCAGGCCAAGTCTGACAAGTTCAAGACGCCTTCATGCCACATTTCCAAGTCTTCCTGCTGTCCAGAGAGTATTTTCCAGATCCAAAATATGTTTTCTGCGATATTTACAGCCTGAGGCCGCCAAATTAGTTAATATGAAGCAATCGCATCATTAATTTACTCTCCAGTAATCAACACTGGGCAGTTTGTGATTAAACTCTTTTTTTATTTTTTTTAACCTAAAAAAATTTCTTTTTTTCAGTGGTTAAAAGTTGTTTGTTTTGGGAGTTTTTTCTCTGACTTATTAGGTTGGTGCTTACCAGGTGGATGAAGGAAATGCTGGTGTTTGTCTCCGCGGTGTTCATCCTCTCCTACAGTGACCCAATGACCTGTCGGTTTGCAGCCCTCTGGCCATTAAAAGCTGTGCGGTCGTGCTCCAGCCTCTCGGTGGACTGCTGCACACGGCGGTGAATTATGCAGAAGCATGAAGCTGCTGTGTTTGGACACAGAGGAGAACTCGCCTCGTCCTTTGTAAAGTAATACAGAGAGCCGTGGAAATGAATGCAAGGACATGAAGCTGCAGTGAGAGTGCTGTCATCGGAGAAAGCCCCCTCTCACAAACACAGTTTGAGGCCCGCACGAGAAAAGCTCTAATAATCTTCACGTCGACTCCTCCAGTCTATGATAGCGCCAGTGCCTCTCTCTGCCTCCACTCTAATTTAGGTTCCTTTGTGTGTTTTTGGAGGATCATTGTGGCTCCTAATTGGGCTCTGCAATTAGGAGCGAGGAGTAAGTGTCTTTATTGACATTGTGTTATCGTTTCCGTGCAGATTAGAGGTCAGTTTAAGTGGAATAAAGAGATATTTGTCTCCTCACTACCCTGGGACACGTTTTCAAAGGTGGATACGAGTAGCTAAAAATAACTCTGCTGCATGACTTTGAATTGAGGCTAAAATAAAAAGGAGAGAAGCCCCACTAATAAAAAGAAAAGAGGGGCCTTATTATTCTGAGGAGAGATAAGAAGCCTCTTAGTGACATTCTCCAGTGTGTATTCGTCCCCGTCTCCAGTCCCCGAGCAGCAGCTACAGAAACCAATCAAAACCCCTCAACTCTCCAAACGCGCACACACAAGTACTCGCAGAGAGGCACAAGATAACCAAATGTTTTTTTCTCGAAGAGACTCACTTTTTGTCCTCACAAGGAAGACAATTCCTCATTGTTCGACCGTCCAAACAAATACGAGTCCCCACAACCACACATATAAACTCAAAGTCAACAAAGTCAGCAATGACAAGCGAATGCTTTGCTGGTGATGAGGGAAAGCTGCTGGACTAATTTATCTGACTCATCCTTTCATCAGAGCAGCTACACACCAACCATTTCTTTCCCCCCTGAGCTCCTCAGTGGTAAAAACCAACATGAAAGCGGCCCAGATCCTACGGATGTAAAGCGCAACTCGCTGCCACAAATAGGTTGGCGTCTGCGAAGGCTTCCAGTCCAATACACTGACAGAGAGCGACTGTGTCACCCTGAAAATCGGAGCTGACGTTTGGTGGTGCTTTCACATGCATGTACAGACCTGTTTTTTGGTGCCGAAATGTGCACCTTCATCCTGATGTGCTTGTGGAAATAAATGCAGTGATCGGTTCAACTTCTCTTACATTAGCTTCGCTGGAGATAAAACATTTTAACCTCTTTTTAAAAGAGGATGTAGGTCCGATGTTGTCATCCAGCCCTCGATCAAACAGTAAACAATCGATGTGAGTCAAAGGTGAAAACAGAAGCAGGATTAAAGCAAGAAGTCTCCACACTTTACTTTCTTGTGCGTTGCCATGGCCTCTGCTCGTCCCCCCCCCCCCCCTCACAGTTCCCCTCTGCTCTGAGCTGTAAGGTATCAAGCGAAAACTGATGTTCCAGGTCTGTTTCCCCCCCGCAGGCGGCAAAGCACAGATCTGTAGCTCTGTTAGTCGGCAGCAACTCACCCCTCTGATGGCTACTTGATATTTGACCTTGAGGAGGGCCGGGGGGGGCTTCTCGGGGTTTGAACTGGTGGAAGCGGGCTGCTGCTGAGTCGGAGATGATATCGGAGGAAGATCAGGGGAGGCCTGGGTGTGGTGACTTCTTCTGCGGCGCTAAAAATTCAACCAACTGTGTCCAAATGCTAACCGGGACAAGAGAAGGAAAAGCTTCATCTGAGATCTGTTGCTCGCTGTGTTTTGGATAAAACGTGTCTGCGGTTTGAGTGCAAAGGAGCAAGTTGTGATGAGGCTCCAAGACCGCGACAAACCGATTTTGTAAGCGTTTTACCAAGAGCCGCCGCGTGTTCGCCTCCAGCTGCAGGACGGGCCGAGCTCATATTGTGCCCCCTGATTCCTCCCTGTGTGATCGAGACATTTGTTTTTTTCTTGAGTTTAGGTTGTTTTATAGTTGATAGATTGAAAAGGTTTTTTTGACAAATTGCACTTTTAAGCTAAGCGCGCAAGTATCCTCGCCGCAGCCCGGACTCTGTTACTATTGGGAATGAGAAAGTCTGCGTTCTGCAGCTACTATGTGTTTATCAGTGAGCTGCAAGGATGCAGCTCATGTGAACTGTTTTTAAACTGCTTTTGCCACCAGCGTTCTGCGTTTAAGCAGTAAATGGTTCACTTGCAGGCAAAGTGAGAGCAACCTTCAGCGATAATTAAAGCAGCCAAAGTCGACTGTTTGTCGGGAGAAATGCTGCCTACCAAACAGGTATGGTGTGAAAGCTTCCTGGATCATGGCACCAGTTCAGCCGTGAAGTCGATGCTCAGCTGATGTGACACGCGAGAAGTGAAACATTTGATTAGCTTCGCTTGACACAAGCTTCAAGGAGCTTTTGCCAACTTGTCATCAGACGAATCCAACAATATTCAGCTAATTTATGTGGTTCATCATCGCAGTTTCTCGTTGGTCTTTACCGAGGTTAATGAGCTTGAACTATGTCCATCCCGAGTAAAAGGGGACGTTTTCGTGGCAAAGTTACTGCCAAGAAAGTCACATTGTATTTATACGCCTTTGGAACTCCAGCTGGTCAGTGTGTGCTTTAAAATCCCGGTATATATTTTGAATTTTGACAAACCAGCCAAGGTCATTTCTTGTCTCATATGAACCTATAAATCACAGTCAAAAAGAAAAACACAAACATCAATGTGAGTTTGACAAACAGTATCCTGAAGGAAAAAAAACGTCCCTGAGGCAGTGCTGTGTGCCCACCATAAACACCACTAACCACGGCCATGTCTGCCTCTCCGCAAACATGCAGAAGCAACAGACTGCACAAAGAATCCGGCAGAAATGAGCCGAGAAACTTTGCCAGCTCATAATCCCAGCAGAGTGCAACAGAAAGAGAGAAATGTTGCTGCCAAGCATTTGTTGTGTCTGTGATCACTTGGACCAGCTCCCCGCTCAACGCGGTCCTCCTTTCCTTTTTTTCATTCCCCCCCTCCAAAAAGCTGCTGAAACACCAGCACCACTGTGGGGGGGGGGGCGGGGGGGTAAAATTAGGCATTCACTATGATCCCACAGTTTAGTCGATGGGTCCAAAGTGACTGAAGGCTAATGATGCAAACAGCAGCTCTGTTAACTCGTGGTTCTGCCGCTAATCAGAATTTATGGTTGTAGCGGTGGACAGCGGATGATGAAAGAGGCACTTTTAAGCTTCGTGATGATGATATTATCACTTTTGTCTTCATTATTTTGAACATCAGCATCGGTAAAGACAAAGCGCTTCTTCAGCCGAGTCTTTTCGATCTTTCAAAGTTAGAAACAGAAGATTTATTCATAGAAAATACAACGGCAACGATGCTGAATCTTGATTTTCACTCAATGATCCAAAGGTTAAAAAAAAATGGTGCAAGTGTTCTAATTTTGCACGAACAATGGTGGAAGCTGCGCAAGAAAGGAGGCAGACTCAAGACTGGGCCAGTGTGCAAAACAGTGGCCACTTCCCATTCATGCAGTGTCGCCCCCTCCAGTCTTTCCATGGCAGATGGATGCTTCAACAAGAGTGAAAACCCTCACCTGCATACTAATGTTTGGCTCTTTCATTACAGGCGCCGATACTATGAGCTGATCACACGCGAGATACTCACAATCTCAATGCACAGCATGTTTGGGTGTTAAGGCAATTCGGCATGCGCGCTAAAAGGCCTCAGCAGTAAATCAGCTGACACGAGGCGAGAGACGCCCTCTCATCTCCCTCTGTCCAGACTCTGAAGTGTCCTTGTGCAAGTCTCTCAACCCCAAATGTTTCCCAGCTCCCCGCATGGCAGCTGACCCCGTTGGTGTGTGAGAGTTTGTGTGAATGAGTGAGTTGATCGCTGAATGTGGTGAACAAAGGCAGGATGTGAGACCAGTTTCTTCCCCAATGAGCTGCTCAAATGCTCCCAGTCTGTTACAGCTCCCTGAGTGCACCTGGACATTCGTGCCACATTTGCCCGAGTCGTCCCTTTAAAACTGCACTCGCATAAAAGTGCAGCGATACTGATTGGGACGTCTGATGTTATGCAGCCGGCACATTCAACACGCAGATTGAATTGCCTTTGATCTGTGCCTCGACTGTCACGAGCTGCTGTCAGCTTCTCGTCATGTCTCAGCGCTGAACTCGCAAGTTGGCCAGCGAGCGTCTCCTCGGCTCTTCGTTGTCCGACAGAAAAGATGATGGAGGAGCCGAGGAGCTCGTTAGCATTCGTGGACAGGCCCACAGAGCGGAGGGCAGACAAAGGGCAGGGATCTGGGTCTTGGCAGGGTACAAACCTTTGCCTTGTTAATTTGAGGGGAAGCGCTGACGCAGCACATTCTTTTGGATTTTGTGTGACTTTGACATGCTGACCTCACTCAAACACTTACTTTTCGAAGTTCATGCAGAGCAGCGACAAAGGTAACTGCGAATCCACTTTTAAAGTGTTGTCCAACACTTTGAAGGAGACGCGTCACACTCGCTTCTCCTTTTCATCACGTCAGTCTTGGATGCCTGAGGAGAAACTCTGCGTTTGCAAGGCATAAAGCTCCTTCTTGGCCTCAACATGCTCATTTGAGTTGCTTCAAAGCCTCCTTTGGGGATGCTTTGTTTCAGAGAGAGAGAGAGAGAGAGAGAGAGAGAAATGGTATATATATTAAAATTCATATCCACGGTTTAATTTTCTGTTAAAGATGTGATTATTTGTTCTCGGTTATTTGTCGGTCCACCACAGGTGTGGACAAGGACATGTCCTCATCCGTTTCCCCCTTTTCTCTCTCTCTCTCTTTTTCTGAAACGACTGTGCTAAATTCAACCAATTTTCCCTCAATAAACAGCATAAGACAGATGGAGTGCTTTCATCCAGTCAGCAAATCATGTTGGGCAAGATTGATGTTCTCGCTTTTTCTTTACACACACACACACACACACACACACACACACACACACACACACACACACACACACACACACACACACACACA
>JASSRZ010000074.1:11111617-11121874 GCA_032164315.1 Malacoctenus gilli | reverse complement strand
GTGTGTGTGTGTGTGTGTGTGTGTGTGTGTGTGTGTGTGTGTGTGTGTGTGTGTGTGTGTGTGTGTGTGCTGAGGGAGCAGCAGCAGACACCAAATTGAATGACTGTGAATAACTGTGGTCAAAGTTTGTTCCCACTCAGTGCAGCAGTGGTCTCCAACCCGGGGTCCAGGATCCCTCCAACAAAGCTAAATGGGGCTGCCACCACATCACAACATTATCAGTCGCACGTATGTTTAAAGAATTTGCTGTGCTGAGATAAAATAAATGAGCAGCTTGCATTTTTATTAGCCTTTGAAATCCTTTTCATCCCGAATGTCTCCGTCTGTGTGAAAAGCCAGACCGGACTATGTGAACAAGCTGGAGGAGTCGCACAAGGTCATTTAATATCTGTATTCAATAAACAGGCTGAAAGTATTTTTTTATGGCAAATAAGAAGCTCAGTGCGATTTAGAGGACAGATCACTATCAGAGCTGTGAAGACGCCAAGTAAGGATGTTGGAGGATGTGACCAAGCGAGTGAATGAAGGATATGAGAGAAGAGTTACGGCTGCAGTCAAAGTTAGGCACTTTCATCTGCCTCCCACATCTCTGTCTGTTAACCCATCAGGCTCTGTGACACAGTTTGGATCTGTTTGTAGAGGGGCGACCATTTCTCAACTGGTGGGCCTCCCATCCAAAGTGTTGTGTAGCATTACCTCACAGAGTAACATGATAAACATGGTGGAATAAGTGTGCGTAGATTTAATCTGCAGCACAGTGCAATCTCACTTTGACCATTGTTTTGAGCACCACTTGGGCATGAAAACAGCCCAATTTGTTTGTTACATTGTCATTCAAATCAAACTGCTGTTTCACACATGTACCTTTGTCCAATCTGTGACGTATTTACAGGGTCTATAAATACTTTATATGTGCAAGGACCTCTTTCAGTTTTTCTGACGTGAGGAGGTTTCTTTTCGGTCCTTGCTCCAAAACGGCATCCTCGATCACTCCATCAGGCGCCAGTGGCCAATTTACAGCTCTGACAACCACAAACAGCCCGCAGCAAAACTGAGACGGTGTCAGAAACTTTTGGGTCAAGTTCTGGCAGTGTGTCCGGGACAACGGTCTCCAGACAAAGCGGTAAGAGACCGGAGCTGCTGCCGAATAGAGTGACGAGTTATTCGGCATTGAAGACGAATCTCGACACGTTCGGTCATTAATCTTATCACAGTTTATCTTGCGGGTTTTCCGTTTCATTGGAGTCAATCCATTAGAGTTCTAATAAATGTGAAGAGTTCATAGACAATCATTTCAGACACTCAATCACTGTTAGCAAGAGATGTATGCTTTTAAAAGACATTTCCAGTTCATTCGGATGAGATGGTGTCATTGAAGTGATTGAAGAAGGATTTTAACCTGCAGAGGAAATGTGATAAAACCACAAACTGCTCGGATTCATCCTCTGGGAACCAGGAATGACTTCACTAACTGTGCTTGTCGTGTTCGATAACCGTTGACGTATTCCTCTTTGACACAGACTGTGCTCAACCAAAAGGGCAAAATTGGTACTGAAATCGTTCAAGATCTCAGCTCCTGACTAAAATGGTTTAACAAACACACAAACTGTAACATACAGTGTTTGAAAATAAAGCTTTTGTGACACACATTCACTCTTGTTTTTCCCTTTTAGTTTCTACACATTGGGCTCGTTTGCATCTTGGTTCAAGAACATCTCTCATAAAACCCTCGTGCTGCTGGAGGGACCACAAAGAGAGTGGCGCTTTCATTGAAAAGGGGAATTCAATTTGACACCATCTAATTTGAACAAAAGGGTTTCATCCATTGACTCTTTCTGGAATAACTTACCATATTTTACCTTCCTCGTTGAGCGACGGCACATTGTGATCCGCGAAGGATTAGAAAATGACAGAGAACAGTTTTTAATGGAATCTGTGCTTTTACACGCCGGGAAATCGTCAAAGAAAAAATCTGCTTGTTTTGTTAGTGGCTCGCGTCTGCGTCTTGCGTCCGCAGCGTTTCCATCTCTGCTGAGCATCCAGCCGCGGCCAGCGGCTGACTGCACAGGCTCAGACACCGCTCGCCCGCCGTCAGCTCGCCGTTCTCCTGGGGGCGCGCGCAACGGCTGAGGGCAGACCACCTTTGCACCGACTCGATACTTATCAAATATTCACGAGAGCGTGGATACATAATGAAACGGGCACAGCTTACGAGCAATCAATCACAGCCGCTGTTGTTGGTGGGAAATAGAGATGCTACTTGGAGAGCTTCTTTGATGGTACATGAAAGCAGGTGATGATTTCTGCGAATGGCCCGCAGGTAACCGCGGGGCAAACACATGCTCCTCATTAATACTGATCTATTAATGTTTATTTTCAGCTCTGCAGGAGCCACGGGGCAGCGGATACATGTGTCGTCCATGTATGATTGATGAATTAATCACAGTTCCCTTTTTCACTTCCTTATTGATTTCTTGCCGGCTGTCACTCATCATATCCGTCCACTTATAGTCCCCTTTATACTTTGAAGCTGGAACTTAGAGGCAAGCGAGAGAGAAAGACAAGGTCAGATTTATTATTATTATATACAAGTCGTCTGGACTCGGTTCGAATAAAGACACGCGGCACAAAAAACACTGACGGCCGCTTTTGGCGGTGTCAGCACGGCGGAAATCAACTTAGCAAACTTCAGGTAGTGTCTGTCACATCAGAGGGAAAACTGATCCCTGGTGTCAAAGCTGATAATCTCTTGATATGATGTGTTGAAGGAAGTGTCAATCCAAAGAGCGATGGCGCTCCGAACTCTCGCCATGACGCGCAGAATAAAAAGCTCCGCTGGATGAATTCGCACAGGTCCTCGCAGAGCTGCAGCTTTACTCAGCAGCCAACTGTGAGACTTCACTCTTTGGTTTCAGCAAAATCACATGGCTGATTAATTTAACCTGTAAATAGCCAGAAAACGGGATTGTCTTTAAGTTGAGTTTATACAAACCAAACGCGACTGTTGGGGGTAAAAAAGGATTCACAGCATCTTTGCAGGAACACGTTGGTGCCACAATTCACTCAAACACAAACTGCACTGAAATAATGACCGACTTCAATCAGAGGAGCTTGATACCTATTTAAACATCCAAATAACACTGCTTTGATGGCATAAAAAGGAGACATTTCCTCTCATAAACTGTCTTCCTGTTGACAACAGCAGGACTCACATTTGCTGGAAAAGGGAAATGTTTCATCAGTATTTTTGGAACTTTTAAATAAAAACCGATGTGATTCCTCTTCTCTGAAGTTTGGCGCCAAAGCAAACACAGCATCCATCTCCATCCCTTCACACTATCACACCCCTTCATTCAGAGGCTGCTGCAGCGGCTCAGATTACGGGGGGATACAGCCGGAGCCACGAGGGTCAGACCATGACAGAATGAATAAGCAGATTGGGACAATGGTGGATATCCGGAGTTTGTATCAGGTGTGACACTATTTTTTTTATTTTTTTTTTAGGCGTCTCGAGAAACTCTATTGACTGCCGCGGTTCCTTCGGTATAGAGTGAGACCACAATAACAACCCAGAGATGAACTCCTGTGATTGAGGAGGAGGTGCAGGAAGCAGCAGGCAGTCCCCCCCACTGATAATTCAAGTTTAATCTGAACTCTGCAGGCGTAAACAACCACCACAGATTTACTCCTGGTAGCCTAATGTTATCAAACCCCGAGCGAACCAACATGGGGGGAAGCCTGAGAGAAGTCCGGATATAACCTGATTTACACTGATTGTCAAAGTAGTTATCCTCGATAAGGAAGGAATTGCAGTAAAAATTGTGTTCACACGGCCGTTACAAGAGACCATTTCCTGCTACAGAGAGCACGATATGAATCATATCCAGCTGCCGCGTTTAAAAAAAAAAAGGTGGGCATAGAGCCACGAAACATGAAGACTCACTGCATTCACGCAGAAAACCAAAAGTTGATTGTTACTATGGAGACATCAATTACACTGATAGGCTGCCATTCAGCACCTTTCCCCTAAAGTTTCAATATATATGACAAGATGAAACTGATAAGTACTAGGCGCAATGTAGGTACATTGTCATAAGGATTCTTTATTCATATTGTAACTAACTAAATATATATGGATAAATCTTTTGGCCAAATGAGAAAATCGCCCAGTAAACAGCAGGGAATGTTGCTGAATGGCTTAATAAAGCTGAACATATTGTAGCGTTGTGGTATAATGTGCTGCTCCATTGTTATCTGTGAGTTGAGAAAGAGAGAGAGAGGGAGAGTAAAAAATAAACACACAAAAAAAAACAAGCTCTGCACAGGACAGCAGCCAAAACCAACAGTGAGCGACCTGCTGTTTGGATAAAAAGTTTCTGTTTCATCGGGAACTCTTGGTGTGCTCCACACAAAAGGTCCAGAGTGAGACGTTACGATATGAAGCTGGAATTTAACTGAAAGTGACCATGAAAGCAGTGTGATTGCATCCCTACTTGACTCATAGGCCACAACGAATAAGGCAAATACACAGTGAGTGTAGTTCAGAACTTATATCGTTTTCTACCTCTACAGGCCACAAACTAAACCCATTTTTGAATCACAGGAGGATTTTATTCACAGGTTTACCCCCCCCCCCCCAAAAAAAAAAACCCCAAAAACTGCAGGGACAGTTTCAATTCGCCTGTGAATAAAAATGACCCCTGGTTTACTCAGTAACACCTACACGAGTGTTAAATAAACAAAGGCGGCTTGTGAGTAAACAAGCCACTTAGCAAAATTGAAATTTTCATGTCCTTTAACAGCCTGGTGACAATGAGTCCGTAAACACAGCTGTTGGCAGATCCTGCTCCACCAAGTCTGAATTGCGGATAAGATACCAAATCTGCTCCTTTCGTCGTATCTACGATGCTCAGATCCAAAAGTGGCTCTGGGCTCTGTTTTTGTGAAGGATACAGCTTGATCCTCGTGGGTGAGAAGTTCATAGTTTATCACGTCGGATATTAGAGCCGAACCTTTTCCTCTCAATCTGTTCATGTAGGGATGAAAAACGCAAAGAAGGTGATCTGTGATCAGTGATGTTAATATTGCACAGATTTGAGTGGGCTGGACGCACCGAATGTGATAAGTCGCCTGAACGACAGCTCCTGGGCTTCCTGCTGTGTAGGAGTCAGAACCTGTCAGAGAGGTGGAGTCACGGTGAGTTTGAGGACGGTCAAGACTTCCCGATGTAACGAGGAGACTTGAGAGGTGGCCTGTGTGGTCTGAGCAAAGAGACAAGTGACTGTAGCTACTGTCGCTCCACCCAAACAGACGTTTTAGCTTGAGATGGAGAGGTGTCGGTGCATCGCAGTCCGTTTAGGACGCAGACCGTTCATGGTACTTTTATGAACCTCCAGGGGCACTAATGATAAGTCAGGATCACCTCTGACTCCGCCTCCTGAGATGGTGTTGTGCGAGAGAGATTATTCTTTATAATGATCACAAAGACTTTATTTTTACCTTTTTTGTTTCTTTATGGGTTGTTGTTTTTTTCCAAAAGGAGCCGTGTTTTTCGACTCCTATTATTATGTTGTCATTTAGTTTTGTTGCTGTGGCTCGTGGCAGCGGTCACGCTGCGGTCCTTCTGCATTTGTGACTGTCTGAATTTAGCTGCAGGCTGTTTTCAGCCACTAAATCTCCGGTGGGCGGACGAGTCTCTCACTGAGAGCTAAAACCACAGTTTTGGTCGGACTACTCCGAATTTAACATGTTTTCTTTGTTACTCAAAAATTTAATTTCAGACGGCTCCCCGAAAAACGCCTCCAGGCGATGCAAAAGACCTGAACAAATGCTCGCTTCTCAGCATTAAAGCTGTTTGGAGGTCATAACAAGGCGGTGCATCACAGACCAGCAGCAGCAGCAGCTCTGGGTCTGTATGTGCACTCAACACATGTAAGGATATATTCAGTGCTCGGTTCAGAGTGCAATTTTCTTGGAATGTACTTTTTTTCAAAGTCTTGAAAAATGAACCTAAAATCTTGAATATCATCTCTGCTGCACCAAACAGTGCACCTCAAAGCTTTCTGTGTTTGTGTCTCAGGTCGTTTTAATTGGAACATCTGTGTTCCTTCAGTAAAATCAGGTCAGAGATACTTTTGGAGAAGACATTTTTCCTCTGGTAAACCATTTGTCCCATCACATGATTCGAATAAATAGAGTTCCATTATTGGGACAAATTTCGTGACGAGAAAGCTCAGCGCTCCGTGCTGTCGTCTCCTTGCAGCCACCAGCTGGGCTTGTTGTGGCCATGGGCAGCAATCTATTCCTTACCTCAACGATGTTTTGATTGATTTATCTTCCTGGGGATATGGTTCCCATTTACGACAGAGATTGAAACAGTGACTGAAATTAACAACAACCTTTAAATCATACCTCAGCTGCCGGGCTAAAGACACTGAACTACGGCAGATTGCTTTTAGCCACAGTGTCTTAATTGGTTGGTGTTTAGGCTCTCAGAGCTGATCTCAGGCTGTTTGCCCTTGGGTGGAGTCAAGTCTTTTTGTCGACAGCCATTGATGTACCTTGAGTTATACCCTGTTGTGCCGCATTGTCACATTTGGCAAGATGAATGATCACAGCAATATATTCATCCTCCCCGTAGCAATCCATCACCTTTGCCAGGAGAGGAACGCCCGCCGCATGGAGCCGTGGCTCCGTTCACACAAGCGCTCTGAAGAAGACGTGAGAGAGGGGAAAAAAACAGACAAAAATGACATATGGATCAGATATCAACAGGACAGAGGCGGGTTCATTCTGCACTGTGCAAATAAGACATAGATAAAGCATTAACAGCAGATGACAGGTATACAGTACAATACAGCCCACAGCATGTGCAATTTTTCAAGCTTCATTTCCGCCGTGACAATACACACAGCTATACTGGCACCAGATTATTGAAGCACAAAACATCCCAGAATTTTGCAGGAGACAATCAAAAACATCACATCAGGCATCATCTCAGGTTATTTGAGGTTGCACGACCTTGACAGCAGCCATCTGCGAGCTCCCCTCACAGACCATCTTATTAAGCTATCAGTGGAGGAGTTGTCTCATGCTAATTTCCACGAACACACTGTGATTCTATAACATTCCTGCCTTCAGATGTACTGGCTCTCTGACAGGGCGTTGCCCTTTAAGCATTCAGCATGGCAACATTTCTGGTCGATTCGGTCGAGGTTTGTTTTTAGCACCTCTGTGTGTTCTCTCACCAATGAAGCGTCTCCTCTGAATGATTGTTCGTCCTGCAGTCACGGTGCAAATCTTCCTTTTTGTAGTGCCTGTAGTTACAGTGGGAAACCATCAGGCTCCAGGGGATGAAAGAGAGGAAAGGCACTGATATTGGAGCGCCGTTGGAAGTAGAACCACTGTGTGCGGACTCACTTTTGTGAAGCGGCTCAACAAACTGCACTCAAATGTTTCCGTTCACTTCACAGCTTCACAAAATGTGATCAGCCGTGTTGTGGTAGAAGTCCCAGCAAGCCACTCCGGTCCGAACTCTCCTCCAACTCCGGAGTGTTTCACCTTTATTACCACTTATTCTTGAGAATTGGTTTCAGACGGAGCGAAGTGGTAAAAGAGAGAGCTGAAACAAACAGCCAAGGCCTTTTCCTTCCCTTTTCTTTTTTTTCCCCCCTCCTCTGTGAGTGGGAAGCGATTTAATCTTTAACAAGAATTAAAGACGTGTCTTCCGAGACAAGAAACATGGCAGGGCTGCTCCTCACTGCGTCTGGGAGGAAGTTGGAGTCTGGCCATGTCAGAGGGAGGAAGCAGAGAACAGTGGAACATAATACAGGGAGTGAACGAGAGTGAATGCGGCTTCTGCGGAGAAAAGCCGTCTCCCATCGTGTTCGAGGCACTTCATGAATGGCACACTCAGTGGCCGTTTCCCTGCACTCAGCCATACCGGATGGAAATAATAGTCAATCACAGCAAATGGATATTTTAAATATGCTGAAAATTCTTCCAATAATGGATTTCTGTTGTTTTTTTTGTTTTTTTAAGGCTCTCTGTGTTTGTGGCATTTAGAGAGAACAAGAAGCGATGTAGGATTACTCATACTGAAAACGCAGCGCCGTCAGCACAAGACACGAACTGACTGAGTGAAGTTAAGTTCGCCAAGTCCCCAAGTTTCATCTCCATATTTTGAATGCAGGTCTGATCACTGAAAGGGGACAAAGTCTTATTTTTTTTCGAACGAGCAATATTGAATTTTTAGCCTTGGAGTCATTTTAGGGAATAAAAGTTATACGAGTCAATCAGCTGAATTTTTTCCCGCGGATTAAAAAATTGAAAATCGAGATGCATTAATATTTCATGACAATGGCTCATTGAGTGAACAATCATGTCACAGAGCAGGCAGTTTAGAGTCGGTGGAGCCCGAGGCAGCAGCCTGACTCCCGGTGTGTGCGGGTGTCACTGCCGAGCGCTGATTCTGGGATTGTCTCGGAGCGGCTTCAGCTGGAGCTTATATGAAGACTTTGCCCTGACAGATCCGCCTCATCATTAGTCTGCCCGGTAAAGCTGTCTTCACGGGTGGACGTCTGGTTGTTCTGGATGAAAGATGCTGAGTCACGGCGACACCAACACTGAGCTCCGCTCGCTCAGTGGTGATTTGATGACTCGGAGCTTTTTTTTTCTGTCTGCAGCTGCTTTCGTTATTTTTTCACAGTCGTTTTGTATGATCGGATGGAGTTCCTTGAATTGTGTAATGCTTCAGTTTTGTTGATCCAAATTTGTTGTAAACTTTGTGTAGGTATTGTAATAAATGAAAAGTATTGGTGGGGGGGTTTGACAGTATTTCAATGTGAGTCTTACATGTCGGCTTGGTTTTTTGTAGAGACGTTTCGTCCACACCGAAGTTGCGTTTGATAAGCCTGAAAATGCGACTTTGAAAATGAAAACCGATGTGACCAAATGTCACAATACACTTCATGCTCTTCCTGTTCCAGGCTTCATCATCTCGCCTCTCTCTCAGCACATGCTTCAGGTTTCCTTCCCTGTATTTGCCGTATTACACTTTCATCCCTTTGTGTGCCCTTTTTTTCGGAACTTTCGTGTTGAGCCTCGTGTGGTACTTTGATATTACAACGCCGCGGCCATGAGAAAAGTTTCAAAACTTTCACTGCAGTTTGAATGAGGACTCGGCGAAGGCGAGAAGCACAAACCGGCAGCCTCGCGGCCAAAGCTCCCTGCAGGAAGGTGATAGGATTTGATTCTGTATTAATATGCCGATGCTGTCACCCGCCTGAATTAGTGAACTGATGCCTGTGCTAAGTAAACAGGTCATTCAGCAGCCAAACAAGTATTCAGAGAGAGAACACGACACACGAAATGTCAGGCGTCTGCGAACAAAGAAGAGGTCAAGATGACCTCCGGAGTCAGCAAGAGGAGTGCAGAAGAAAAAAGGGAGAGAAAAAACAGACTTTGGCCAAGAGACAAAAGTAATTTGAGTGCGTGTTGAACGTTATACAAGGACAGCCTATGAGAACTTAGTGGGACGTGGGAAATATATGACAGAGTATTAGTTTAAAACTTCTTAAATCCAACAGCAGGCAGCTCAGCATGCACTCTATCGGGAGGCTTATTTCACGAAATGTCAGGCTTACTTTTCCTTCCACAGCGCAGCCGATCACGTCACAGCTCAGCGTTACTGTACTTGAGAGAGGTCCTCAAACATACGCTGGGAACTGCACACTTTGATACTCATACAAGGTAGTTGGAAGGGTTTTTTTTACTGGGTGTTACTGCGAAGCCGAGGCAGGCGGCCGACGATGATCGCTCTCATTACTGTTCAGCTTGCTCATTCGTTGACTCAGTGTAAAGACTTTGTGTTACTGCGGTAGTCAGTTACCAGTCGCAATCTGACCTGACATCAGTGAACAATCAACGATTTCGCAGGACATATTATGAGCTATACCTGTCTATTCAACACTGTTTAGTAAAAAATGTATTTTAGGACTCACGCAAAAGTTTACACCAACTGGTATGTAAAATGTAAATCTTTATTTTCTAAGGTTTGTCAACGCAAAAAAATCCATCATTCCAGTTCAGCATCACTGGTGAAAAATGTCAGTCAAGAACGCGAAAGTACTGAGCAGTAATGTCCTTAAAATTTGGTTCAACCGTGAAAAAAAATACCTGTGTTTAGAAAAAGGGTGTGCTCTTAATATATTCATGCAGAATCCAATCTATCCTGGCAGCTTATCTACTTTTTAAGCT
>JASSRZ010000074.1:11100966-11102451 GCA_032164315.1 Malacoctenus gilli | reverse complement strand
ATCATGGTCACAAAATGAAGTATAGACTTGCACACACAACCTGAAGGCATGAATGCCTGCAGTACACTGAAGGGGCAGAGATCTATTTAGATAAAGGAGGGACTTTTTGAGAAAGTAATAAGCATCTCACCAGCTTTTAACTATAACCATCAATGACAGCATGAGTGTAGAAGACAAAGCTTTAGACACTTAGATCTTGACCGTATCGCTATGACTTCTACAGTTTCCCAGACTGCCGGCCAGATCGGATGCACTGGTGAGCCAACCCTGGCCTGCCGTCCACATGTTTGACACCCCTGTCCAAAAGCTTTGTGGGAATGGAAAGACGTCAAAATGTTCCTTCATGTTTTGCCCCAGAAGTTTTGAAGACACGTTTATGTCTCAAACTAAAACCGCCTGCTTAGTGAAGATAACCTCGTGTGACGTCACTCCTTATTTTCTCGAGCTTATCAACATTTTCTTCGGCAAGATTTGTGGGAGAGAAAAAAAACAGACCTTAACCTCAAACCTGAAATTGCATTTTATTTTTTTCTGGCCAAAAATGTGGAACTAAGCTTTTTTCCACTCAGTATTTATAGTTCGGTAAGCTCAGTGCCTCCGAGCTTCTTGCAGCATTCTGAAGGAAAAGCCTCTGGAGAAACAGACTCACTCATTGTCTTGATGAAGAGTAGATGAGAAATCAATACATCTCGCGTGTTTAAAGCTGGTTCCAGTTGGGCCAACACAGCATGAAGACTTCAAAGAAAAGACAGGGCTGATGATCAGTAAGCACTTCTGGCCTGTTTGTATCATTTTTTTGTCTTCAAAAGTGAATTTAAATAGACAATTGTATGTTCTCATAGATACAATCTAATGAAAGTGAATAGCTTCCATTTAGATCAGCACCTCTTACTTCAAAACAACCTAACCTGCAATAATGTGGATCCATTTAAGCCCTGACAGCTAAAAAAAATGTGCATCAGCAGTGAGGAGAGACCATCCCAGCAACACCCGATCAACATCAATACGCGCTTTGCTTCACTCTCCCGCAGCCAGGTCTCCTCTTTCAAAGGTAGCCGACTCCAAGTTGTAAAGAGCGAAAAACGGCGAGGAATGAGTAACCAAGCCGCGGCCCGTGTCACGCTGTCTCGCCTTAGCGGATGGTAATGAAAAATATGCCCTGCATCATAATCACCAGTGACCCTCACGCCACGACTCGATTGGCTCCTGCGCGGCCTCCTGGGCGTCCTCTGACTAAGGTCCTGACCGTCCACTGGTTCGGACCTGATGAGAATATTCATGACCGTGTATGTTTGAAAAGCAAGGAGGCTCACATTGATTGGTCTAAAATAACCCAGGTGAGGCTGCCAGGGGACGGAGCCAGGATGAAGTGAAGGTGTCTGCGAAAACTTTCTTTGTGTGTGTGTGCGTGTGCGTGTGTGTGTGTGCGTGTTTGCTTTCCATCCTCATGGCCTATCAGTGGGCTGATAAACTGATTTGACTTGC
>JASSRZ010000074.1:11090966-11095966 GCA_032164315.1 Malacoctenus gilli | reverse complement strand
GAGGTGTCTCCAATAAATGTGGCACCAACTATTTGTTCATTCACTCATCCGTTCATTCACCTTTCATTCTGCTTTCCCCATCAGGAGTCGCAGGGACGCTGGAGCGACTCCAAACTCCCTAGTGGGTGAATGCAGGACGCACCGATCATTTTCCAAGAGGACTTGAACCGGGCGAGACTCTCCCGACGATTTGTATTGGGGAACGTTAAATCAAGCGACCCCAAACAGTCAGGAGGAAGAGAGGCAGACGGGGCCCCTCTGTGCTCATGGAGGTAAATCTCACTCGTAAGCATCCGTGTAAGTGTTGGACTTTTCATGTGTGTGTGACGATAATCAATATATCATCAGAGGCGAAAAGCGGCACTGTGCGCATTGCGACTGTTGTGAAGATTCCTCCCAAATGCACCGTGAGTCAATTCAGCATCCCCACAAGTAAATAAAACCTCTTCCTGAGCACACAAGTGTCATGTATTTGTTAACTGGCAGTGATTCACCAATAATAGCCCACGGAGAGATGTGCAGACAATGAAAGATTAACAGCGTTGTCAGTGTCATATGATTCAGATTTCTTTGCATTATAAATGTAAGGATGAGTTTAAAAATACACAAGACGGTGAATTATTCAGCCGCCGCCTTCATACGCCGAGAAGCTGCTTGACTTGATGCCGCACGGCCAGTGAATAATGTGGCAAATGACTGAGGAGACCATATGTTTTTATTTTGATTCATGGTCGCTCGTTCCAGGAACGATGGCTGACTCCAAACAGCAGTTTTAATCTGTTTAAGTGGACAAAACCGACAGAGGGGCTTGAATTCGAACCAGCAAAAAAAAAGGGGGGGGGGGCAGTTATTTTATCGGGAGCTGTGGAATAATTGGAGAAGGGAAATGTGCCACCCATGGAGTGTGTAAATAAGGCAATTTATTTACTATCATCCAGCATGTGGTAAATTCCCAATATTTTTTTTCCATAAAGAGATCAAATGGATTAATAAAGAAAATTTTCTTGGACTTTAAATTAGTTTTATATTAATGGTTCCAATGAGAAACAGTTTCTACTGTTTTTAGAGAGCCACAGCCATACGAAATGTCCTCTCTTTCCATCTGTATCATACATAAATGCATGACTCAAAAAGATGTGCTCTTGATTCATTATAGGATGCTAAAATTCGCGTTGGCATATTGCGCGCGGTGGGGAGCGCGTCACGCTGGGCATTTCATGGCAGGAGCTCAGCGCAGGGACTCACGTGTGTATACTGCCACCTAGCGAGGGCGCGGCGAACTGCCGGGCTTGGATGAGTCATTCCTGCAGCCCCCCCCCCCCCCAGACCGCCTGCGCTCCTCAGCCCCGCTGCAGAGGGACCCGGGGTGGGTCATAAATTAGTCTCTTTTAACATTCACAACTGATGGGAGGCAATCTCAAGGTCTGTGAAGCCGGGGTTGAAAGGACTGTGTAGACGGTGGGCACAGGGTGGAAAAGGCGGGGCGGGGGTGGAGGTGGAGGTGGCTGGAGGAGGGGGGGGGCCGGTGACAGGATGACTGAAGCGGGGATTTGTGGCCCCCTGAAGCAGTAACAAGCCTGCGAGAGGCAGCGGAGCAGGGTCGCAGACACCGAGCGCTAACAGCAGAAAGCTGCAGCTGTCAGGGAGAGCGGGCTGAACGCAGGTGATCATGTCACAAGTTTCTCCTTTCTTCAACCTACAAAGTTAGTTCGTCAAATGGGAGGGCGGGGGGGGGGAGAGAGACAGTCAGTGGCTCACAAAATTGCTAGTTTAAAGAAGTTTATAATTAGAGCGAAGCCACCGCGACGGGAGAGAAAATCTGGCACTAAACAGCATCCTCAAGGGCAGCAAGCAGGCTGTAAACGTTGAGACATCTTTTATTTCCGCCGTAACCTTGACGAGGAACATATGTTGGAGAGAGGTCATCGATAGCAAGGTGGTGGTTGAAGTTTCTGCTCGCTTTGAAGCTTCCTTCCATCCTTGCATGCGTCTTATCCAAGTCAATTCACTCTCCACTTTTTGAAAAAGCTCTTCTCTGAAATTCACATCCTGCCTTTGGCATCATTAAGGCTAACTGTGATTCATTTATGCAACAAAGTCAATATCTACACAGCGATGAAGCGAAATGCAGCAAGTTGGTCACATTAATCGAGGGAGGAGAATAATGGAACAACACTCACCGAGCTTTTTCTTCCCAGCTCGGCGCGTTTAAGATCAAGCGAGAGATGGGAGAAAATGGGCTGTGTGGGAGCGGTTTCCTTGAACATGTCGCTGAAAGGAAATGTCACAGGTGTTTATCCATTCGCTGAGCTCCTCTCTTCCATAACCTGCAGCCAAATTGCCATAAGACCTCTAAATGACTGTAGACTGTAGTCAATTTCCAGAGCCAGAGCCCCATGAAGTGAAGTAATACCGTCGTCCAGTCCACCATGAAAAGTATTGAAGGCGAGGCACTCAATTCATCAGAGGATGAATAGCTCTCTTTACGCTTCTCCAGTTAATCTTCTTAATTGTGTGTCTATTGTTATTAAATGTTTTAGCCTCCCTCATTTGGTAATAGAAAAATAGATGTGCGTGTTGGGCACTTTCTTTTCCAGAGAGCCTTCCCTTTCACTCACAACTCTCAGCACGGTATTCCATCACATAATTAACGCGTGACAGGTAATTTCAGTCAAGTGAGTGCATCAATATTGGGTTTGGGTTTTTTTTTTAAAAACACTGTCATTAAGGGGTAATAAATAAGATGTAACAACTGTCATTAATTATACTCTGACACTGACCTTTATGTAGTTGCTCACGTCGTTTGCAAATATTTCCATCAATTTAGGTGAAAAATGGAGGAAAGTTCAAACTGGAATTGAATGCACTTATATACACTAATGCACAGGGGTGGAACATCCACCTGTGGCAAGGGGGAACACGCCCCCAACTCCCCAATATCCATTTTTTACGCATCGTCAATCATTATGCTCCCCCCCATCAGTGTTTCCTCAAATGTGAAAGAAACTCGGGTGAATCAGGGTGGAGGTTTCACGCTTTTTGACAGCCTTTCCACATGAAGCAAGAGTGGAACAGGGGACTAAAAATGGTACTTTTTAGGTTGAGAACTACTGCTCTATGTGGTGCCAGATCACTCAGTTATGAAGCTCACTTCACCCTTCAAAGTTAGATGTTGAAGAAAAGAGTGTAACCAGGAGGACATGTCCAACCTGATCATGTCCAACCTGTTGAGAGTGGAAAATGAAGACTGCATATATAATCTCGTTGCCCCCCGTGCAACCCCCCCATCCCACCCCCCCAAATGAAAGAAAAAAATCCCTCCCAGGGTGTGCCCCTGTTAATACACAAGCCATACATTCAAATTCTCCACCTGTTCGACTTCTCACTCTCCTCCCTGGTGTCACTCCCTGGAAATTACATCATTACAACAGTTTTAACTAAGCAGCCTCGGGGCTCCCAGCAACTTGATAGCCCCTCATCTGTCTCCCTCTCTCTCACACGCCGTCCACATCATAAACCCTGGCAGTCTGTGCGCACACACGCACACACACACTCACACCGTGAAAGCCGAGGAAACACATCGTGAAGGAGCAGTGACATTGACAAAGTGAGAGCGTGGCCATAGTGCAATGTAACAGCATGGTGCCACTTATGAAAACACCTGCTACACACTGTCAGCAAGTTAACCTTCTATCACCTAAATCCCCAGCGGAGGATTAAACGTGACAGATGTAGGACGGGAGGGGGGTCAGGGGACGGGGTGAGGGGGTGACAGCAGTGACTTCATGAGTAAAAGTTTTCAGGAGGAGGAGCAGGGGAGATAAAAATAGAACAGCTGAAGAGAAGGTATGGAAGAGTTGGCGAGAGAGTGCGAAAACAAATTAGGAAAGGTGTTGTGAGAGTGTTATAATCACTTTGTTTTGTGCAAAACAACATTTTGGATGGGTTCGAGATCACATTTCCAAAATTACTCGAATGCTTTGGTGGAGAAGCTGGTGAATTATATCCATCTACCGTCCCCAACGCATCGTTCGACTCATTGTCGAGTCTTGCATGTTTGCAGGTTTTTGCAGGTACTGGGCTGAGGACATCCTGGACATGTCACCAGTCCATCACCAGCCACACACAAAGAGACACGCAGTCAAATTCACAGAGTCTCTGTCAGCCTCTTCTGCATGCTTTTGGACTGTGAAGAGACCTGGACAATCAGTGGAAACGCCAAAACCCAATAACCAACTTGGAACCTTCTCTCTGGGAGAGGGATGTTTGGTGATGTTAAGGATGTACTTCCTTGAGTCACTTTCATGTTTTTTGACCAGCAAGTTGGCTCAGATGAGGAACATTTCCAACCAATTATGAAAAATTTCTCACGAACAGGCGTTTGGTTTTTTTTGTTTGTTTTTTTTTTTAACCAAACATAAACCAGGAACAGCGTCAGAGAAGGTGGCCTTCTGTCTTGACCTGTTGAAGTTAGCGGATAGTAAAAAGGAGACAAGAACAAGTCAGAGCACAACGGCTGACAAATAATCAATACAGGGCAGGCTGTAGAGGCCAGCAGTACGGGACAGAGTTTCTTGTAGCTACACAGGCAGAAATAGCTGCCAAAAGGTACAGCGAGAGAGTGATGGACAGGATTTAGGGAGGATTTTATTCATGATGCAACATGTGTAGAAAGTGGAAAGAAAGGTCATTGCTACTGTCTGCAAAAAAGGAGAAGAAATGAACAGACAGACGGATAGATTTTTTCATTTTTTCCATTTTTTTTTCATTTTTTCATTTTTTTTCATGTTTTTCATTTCAATGATTTTATTTTACATTTTTACACAGATTTTTTCAATGCACAAATGAACATCCTGGAGCCATTTTTTCATCTGTTGAGTCCACCAGGCCCAGTGAGAACAGGAACACTGCCCACCGTACCTACCTGGTGTTTATGCTGAGTGTTTTCTGCAGCAATGACTCAATCAGGGTATTTCCGGGTTTTTAGGGTAAAGAATTAT
>JASSRZ010000074.1:11023677-11061468 GCA_032164315.1 Malacoctenus gilli | reverse complement strand
CCCTGCATTCACCTGTGGACATTGTTTTGCTGCCACGCCAGCTGAGTGTAGCACTGGTTGAGCTGGTGCATTATCAGATGGACTTGTGGTGATGACAGGTTGTTTGGCAGCACACTGTATTGGCCTGTTAGCAGTGTTTGAAGCATGTACGAAAGTGTCTGTGTGAGAGAGGGGAGACAAAACAACAATGGCTCAACAGCTTGTCAAGCTTGTAAAATCAAAGAACAAAACATTGTAGGTGTGATGTCTGCAGCGTCTCAGTGACAATTTGAGTCCACTGACCTGCTGGTCCTGCAGGAGCGTCTGACACATGCTTGTACTGAAGTCCAACTGTCTCTGTAGATGGCCGACTTGTTCCTGCCAATTGCAGGAGCCCTCAGCAAAAGAGAGCTCTGAGGCCCAGCGCAGGTTCTCCTGGCGCCGCGCGGCTCCCTGCTGGCTTGCAGGCTGCTGCTTGGCCTTTGTCTTGTTATGGAGATGCTGACCCGGAAAGGCCGCTGGAGACTTCAGATTGCTGCAGGCAGAGAAAAGAGGAGCATACGATGAAGCAAGCCAGAAGTATCAGTGCTGGAGAGTTGTGTAATTTTCTTTTGCACATTGTGTCTGACCTTCCTTGGTTCTTTCGGTTGCTGTACGAACACGGGTTACTGTTCGGAGAATAAACTGGGATGTCGTCATCAGAGCTGCTCTCTGTGCATTCTTCTTGCTCTTCTTCCTCCTCCGCACACACCTCGGAGCAATATTCCTCCTCGTCATCTTCATCATCTCCATCGCCTTCCCCACGATGGTGTGGAGTAGAGCCCCAGGTGGCCATTGTTCTAACAACAAGAATGGGAAATTACAGGTAAGTGAAGCTACACAACTAAGAAATTTAGCAAAATATGAGAAAGGGCAAACCACTCCGTAAAACAGACCTTGAAGAGACAGTCTGTGAGGGTGTAGCCATGCTCTCTTGGTCCTCCATTCGGCAAGGAGAGCCACCAAAACCACTGCGCCTCTGATGTTCAGCCATCAAAGACTCTAAATGCTTTCTGCGCTGTCTGAGTTCTTCCCTCAGTATCTGGTGGCGGCGCATTTCCGACCAAAGCTGCAAGGCAAAAATATGAAATGACAGTTCAAGTATATCTGGGCTGTTCAATGGTACCAGTACAGCCAGGGGTGAGTTTCGTAAGAGGCTTTGTCACCTCATTGTCAGGGACTGAAGACGTGGCTGCCTCGGCAGCTGTGGCTTTGAGGACAGCGGAGTTGGTTTTGAGACCTGAAGGGGAGGAAACCTGGACAGACGGAGGAGAGCAAGCTGCGACCGGGACCTTCCTCAGCAGACCCTGCTGACTCACTGTGCTGGACACGGATGACTGGCAAGAAAGAAGGACACGAGATAACCTAAAGCTTTCAATTTGCTCAAGTACAAGCACAAAAAATACAATCTGCTGAAAAAGCGGAGGTGTGCTAAATTCAATGAAATAACAATACTGAACTTTTGGAAATCATGACACCTTCAAATTCTTAAAAATGAAAAATCAAGCAACTTAAAAAATGTATTCTTGCATCACTGAATGAAATGCAAAAGCACCACACTTTGATGCACATAGATTTAGGTCATAGAACCTGTTCTCTGTGCCAGCCTTATATAGGAGGTAAATGTATACGTGTGAATGTGTGAGCAAGTACCTGCAGGTCAGGGCAAGCCCACTGGAGGTCCTGGATCTTGCCTTGGATTTCGATAAGCTTCTGGCGCTCCTCGTGGAGCTGCTTCAGCTCATGTTTCTGCTGACGCAGCTTCTCCTCATACAGTTTTTTCCTGCCAGATAAAAGCACATTAAGTAAATGACAAATGATGCGCATGTCAATTACAAAAATAACTTAAATAATAACATTTTTAAAGATGAAAGTACTTAGAAGGAATTATTCAAAAGACCTAGAGAAAAACCAGGAAAAGCTGTCAGACGCTGTACCTGGCTCTGCTGGAGAGGGTGAGGTCTCTGGGACTCTGTTTAGATGCCACTCCCAACATCCCCGACACTGGTGTTCTGGTGTTATTTGGTTGTTGGTGTAAAGGTTCATCCTCATTAGCTGTGGTTCCATCAGTGTCATCACTCTGGACACACAGACAAGCTGGGTCAGCACTTTCTTATTAAGAGCTCGTGAAACGACATGGCAAACACCATTTGAACTTTGCATCAGCTGGATAAAAACTGTGATTCAGTGGTTGAGACATCAACAGTAATGTTGCACTTGTTTCACATTACTGGCTTTATAACAGAATTACCTACTATGTGTTTTACCTTGAGAACCCAAAATCAGTTTCAGCTGAAACTAACTAACCCAAATCTTACACACGATTATGTAGATGTTTTTCTGCGAACGTGCAATTAAGTAAAACCTATGCCAAACAAACTTTTGAGTCCTTTCTTTAAATCCACCTCACCTGAACCATGGCCACCAGCTCCTGCAGCTGCCACAGTTTCTGCTTGGCCGTCTGACGATGAACCTTCTGAACGAAAGCTGCATCGTTCCCAAGGCTGCTCCTCCGACTAGATTGTGAAGCCTCGCTGTCTGGAGCCATAGCCTGCGCCCCTTCCTCATTATCAAGCCCATCATCCTCTTCATCGTCTTCCTTGGCCTGGTTATAGGGGATGTCTCGGTTGTATTGGCACTCTGAACAAAAAACAGAGAAATCACATGTTGTATTCAGAAACTCAGCATTTGAGCTGCTTTGCAGCTGTGGACATTCAACTGTGTGCCGAAAGAATTGATCACACTGTTTCACAAATGTAGAAAAGTGAAACCACAAGTGGTCATTTTTCAGTTCAAATTGTAATTTCAGGCCCCTTATTATTCACGCCAACATCTAATCATTCTTTGGTTTAAACTGAGCTTAAACGTTTCTTTGAAAACTATTGTCACATGTAGATTTTATTGACAAAAGTAGATACAATACTACAAAATGACAGCCTGGCCAAGGTGGTCATGTAGAGTGAGCATGTGTTACCGATGGACGAGGGGATGTTGAGGCTGCGGAGGTTGGCCGCTGACCGGTTGTTGATTTCACACTCTGTGTTGAGTCGACCATCGCGGTTGTTCGTGGCCCCGCTCCTGAGGCCCCGCCCGTTGGTCAGCCTGTTCAGGTCTCCCCAGTTGCCGCTACGTTGAGGGTTTCTGAAGAGACAAAGTGCAGTTTTGGGCTGCAGTTCGCTCATCTTCTTCAAATGATTGAAATGTGCAACTTCTCACTGAGATGCAGAAACACACCTGAGGTTCGTCGCAGGCTGGCGACTCTCCTGCTCCGAGTCGAACATGGCCTCAAACATCGAACTCTCCTCGGTCTCGTCTTCCTCCTCATCTTCCTCCTCATCGTCGTCGTCTTCTTTCACATTCTCATTGACGGCATCCACCATCATATCAGAAGTCTGTTCGTAGTACTGAACCAGTTCCCGCAACTCATTCAGGCGCTTGTGTACCTCCTTTAGTTTTCTGTCGGAAAATGTGGATAATTTAGGAGGCTAAATAATCACAAAGTGCTTTGTAGTATGACAGAGCAGCCTTCTGGTCTCTACTGAAGGGAGGGCTACAAAGTCACTGATGAAAGAAAAACACCCTTATTAAAGATGGAGGTTGAGTGTCCTGTTCGAGGACACAAAGATGGATGGAAATTTAACAGTCGACCATGTTCCCAGGTAACGTTACTGCTTGGTTATACTACACCACAACATCTTGCACTATTGAAATCTGACCTGCATATTCTACTCTGGTGTGTGAGTGATTATGTGTGCTGTGCTAACCTGAGCTTATCAGCAGAATTGGTGGAGTCTTGTTGTAGAGCGGGTGGTGGATGAAAGGAAGTGGATGCTGAGGCCCCATTGGAGCAAAAAGCTGATGGACAATCGGAAGATCCTCCAAAACTCAGACTGCTCTGTGCTGCCAAGCCACGGCCTGATGGAATCAACATGAAATCATCAACCTTTTTAAGGGAATAATAACAAAAGGTTTACAAACAATTAGAAGCAAAATGATCTTACTCGAGTTATTGTTGAGTGTCTGGTCCCGGAGTGAATGCAGTTCCTGGAGGATTTTGTCCATGGTTTGCTTTTTGTCTTGGAGTTCTTGGAGCTTTGTGAGCTTGGCATTGGCAGCTGTTGCACCCGTGTCCAGACCGGTGTGTGGGCCGGAGGCCGAGTGCAGGAGAGGCCTGTGCTGCGGTGGACCCACAGCCTGAGGAGACCTCGTCCAGGACACCTCCCTGGAGAGGGACAGACTCTCAGCCTGACGACGATTATCTGGCACTGCTTTCGTCTGCAAGAAACGTTCACAGAGCGTAAACCTCGCAGAATCACACAGAAGTAAACAAAAGCAAACTTCTAGAAAAGAACCCACACTGTAGCTTGCAGTAGAGCCCTGTACAATTATCTTGATAGTTAACCGGTAAACTTGCGGGTTTCACATGAGTAATGCGTAAGTTACTGAAATTACACCGCCAAAAACAAGACTTTGAGGTTCCATTTCTTAGCCACCCGGCAGGAAACTTACTACACAGACTTTATTAGTAACCATTTACTTTATTACATGAGGGACAGATACAGGTAAAACATGAAATCAAGCTGTGGAATTAGGACTTTCAATTGGTTTAGCTTAAGTTTGAGGGCAATGACTATGGGGAGACTGTGACTGTGTACAAAATTCAGCAATTTTTAAACATTTTGATTCCGTCATTGATAATATGAAAATCTTTGTAACTTCTTTACTGTACCTGGGAGTCGTGCAGCTGGTTGTGGAACCTCTGGATCAGTTCATTTAACTCATCATTCAGCTCTGATGTAATACTCAGGCCAGAAACGCTGCCTGTGGTTTCTGTAACAACTAATGACAACAAAAAAAGGTTTAATTTCTATTTTTTCAACTCAACTAAGTTTCACGGTGCCCAAAAGATCAGGAAAGACAAACCAGTGAAATACTCAATTAAAGAACTGATACAGCAAAAAATCACACTCAGCTCGCTTGCACACACTCAGAAAGTGATTTGCTGTCGTCCGCATCTCACCAGTGTCTTCAATCACGGCGAGTGCCTGTTCTGCACTATGCTGCATGGCCATGAGTGCTTCCTGCCGACCCTGCAGGGCCCTGAGCTGCTCCTGCTGCTCCAGCATCTTCTTCAGCAGCTCGTGCTGCTTGCGCAGATTCTCAAGCTCTTCCTTCTGGTCAGCGCGCACAGCCTCTGGCCTTCCGACCTGCAGAAATACAAAACACGCTTGCCATTACAGATGCACAGACAACAATAAGATTGCAAGGTTGCCAAGTGATTATGCCAGCAGAGATCTGTCAGATTCTCGTGGCAAATAATGCAACACAATGAATACAAGATGAAGGACAGATTGTTTGGTTGTCGTGTGTTCATTTTGAAGCTAAAAAACAGCACAGTGTGTCTCATCTAACAGAGAGATGAACAGTGGTGTTATTGTATGGTGAAAGTGGCAGATATAATACAAACTGTTGTCAACAATTGTACAGAATGTTTTATTGATTGAATTCAAGAGCCAAACCTCGGTGTTGAGAGAGGTGCTCTCTGCCAAGGAACCCGAGCCAACTGCAGAGTCCAGTGTCCCCACATCATCGTCCTCATTCTCCCCTGCCTACAAGAACACAGGAGGGAAAGACCAATAACTCAGAGGAGTAATGGGTCGGTTGCTCGAAAAAATTGCAATCTTACAATCACAAAGATTAAGGCAAATTGACAAAACTGCAGTTTCTTATGGGGTCACTTTTCCCGCAATTTCTGAATGATCTACAGCTGACATCACCTCACACACACACTGATCTGTCATCTCACCTAGCCAGACAGTATGGGGTTATGGACTGATGCTCTCATCCATCCACAAAAATCACTGCACAAGACCATGCAGCCTAAAATGTTGAGAATGGTGACTATCATATGATGATCCCACATGACTATAGTTTAGGAGGCAATAGATCTTTTTTAAAATAGCAAACTTTTGCCACTGTAGCTTACAGTGAACAAATGAAGCCCATGAAAACGCTGAAGATTTCTTTGCACTTTATACAAGAAAAATTTCTCACTAATTTTTTTGTCCAAAATTATCACACAAAAGGAAAGGTTAATCAACAGTTTACAAAACACAAGCACAAGAAGCACAAATAAGCTTTGTTTGGCCAATAAATAACCCAAGAGACACATTTATATGTTTTTATGTTTACTTAAAAGTTTTATTTTTTATTTATTTCTTAAAAATCTTTTTGTGGGGGATAGTTGGATTTGAAACAAAACTACGTGAAAATACCAAAAAAACAGGCTTAACTTACAAGCATTTTCTGCAGAAATCGTAAATAGGACTTTTCCTGCTCCTTGAGGTGGTCAATGAGATGAGAGAGACGCTCCACGTTTGCCGGTACATCGTTCTTCTCCACCAGGTCATCCCGCATGGAGCTCGCCTTACTGATGTACTCCCGGATCTGGACCAGTTTGCTCACCACCTAAGACCATGCAGAGAGCGCAAAAGGATGGTGTGTCGGTTTAATAAAGAGAAATGGGGAGAAAATGGTGTAAGCCGTGTGGAGAGGTGAGCAGGCGTCTGTAGCGACAGCTCAGACTAGGCTAAACAAGGGCAGAGAGGGAGGGGGAGGCTGGGCTCAAAACTCACTGGGCACCAAGGGTGGCATATTTATAAATTGCCCTAAATACAGCAGCTGCACAGGCTCTCTCCCTCCCTCTCATCCTCGTTCTGGTTTCTCAAAGTATTCCTGAGAGCAGAAATGCAAAAAAAAATCCACAAGTATGTGTGAAAAGTCACTCAATCAAGTGGTAGGTTTCAAGGCAGAATAAAATTTGACAAAAACTTAATATACAGTTCATGACGCTGTAGTCTGAATTATTAGTCTGACAAAAAAGCTCTAATTTGGTATAAGTCGGTGATGATTACCATCTGTGGAGCCTGAACAAGAAAAATTGAAATCTTTGAACCATTTTTTTACTTTGTTCCACAAATGCTCAAGACAACCCAATATTCACTGGAAAATACAAAGAAGTTGCAGCAAAACCTTACCTGGCTGCTGTCTATTCTTGGCTCTCCTCTCCCATGTTCTCTGCGCGCTAGGGGCCCTCTCTCTGTGCCACCGCGACTGAGCCTCGACGGTTCCTTGGTAGGAACTACAGGGGTTAACGTATCCCTGAAACCTGGGCTATGTTTCTTAGTTTCCTTGGTGATTGCTGGGGTTGCTGGGGCAGAGGAGGAGGGAGGGAGCAGCTCCTTGCTTTTGTTAGTGTTGACATGTAGAGGTAGGAAGTTGTAGGGTTTCTTGTTCTCTCCGGCTAACTGTCGTTGGTTGTTGGCGGCTGTGACACGCCCCTGCGAGTCACTGCCGATGCTCCTCTGAGTGAAAGGAGAAGAAACAGGTCAACAAAGTCTCAACTAAACCTCTGTCAGAAAAGCTGCATTAAACGATATTAAGAGTATTAACATTACTAATCTCAACTCTCGCTTCCCAAACAAAGACAACGATTGGAAGATTTACAAATTAACATTTTGTTTTATGGTCACAATATTTGTAAATTCAGTTGTGTTGACTATGTCATATCTCTCTTTCCACCACCCATAGTGATTAGTGATGTGGCAAAACAAGGTCAACCAAAAACCTCCAAATAAAACCAAATAAACATTCTGCTCCGACTTCTGCAAATGGTTACTGAAGCAGCAAAGCAGCATCAGACAGACAGTCATCTTTTTCTCAGTAATGTGTATCCCTTTTATATGAATTAACAATTATCAACAACAATGATGAACACTGAACAACATAAAACGTTACAGCTGAGCACGGCAGCATTATACCTCATCAAGGTCTGTGAAATTGATCCTCTGTCTGAGTTTGTCCAGCTCAGCCTGATCTGGGACAGACATTTGGGTGGTGTATTTAATGTGGGGAAAGGAATGAGGGGTCCGTGCTCTCCTTCGGCCAGCTCCCGGGGTGGACTCCGGTGAAATATCATTAGTTAGCCGACTCTCCACCACTGCCGCCGACAGCTTCTTCTTGTTCTTTTCTGTGGATCTGTTGGCTTTCTTTTGCTGTACACCCCAATCCTGCTCACAAATACAAGGAAAAATTTCATGTTTGATCACTTTGTCACTTATAGAATGAGTTCTTAGAAAACTGCTATCTTCAATTGTGCTACAACATTTCCTGAAAATGAAATGACTAAACCTGGGTCTGACCTGTAGTTTGTGCCAGGGTATTGTTTCTCCTTACCATGTTGTTGAGTCTATCTTCCAGACTACCGTTGGTAACAGTCCAGTTGTGCAGCTCCTCTGCACTGTCATCAAAAGGAGTGCCTCCAGTTGCCATGTCACCCTCCTTCGGCTTGCTGGAATTCACAACAAACATATACCGGTCAACACACAGAGATCACAGAGTGAAAAACAAAATAAACAAGTCTCCATACAGACCGCCACATTCGAAATGACCTTGATTCAACTGCTTTCTTGCAGTTTGTTGCATTTCTCAGACAAAGACTGGGAAAACCAAAACAACCCCAAAAGAGGAATTCTGAGGAATGTGGAAAGGTGCCACAACAATTGTATCACAACCTTGAACGCTAAATTAGTATTCAAAGTCTTTATGTGAGCAACTTGGTTGCCATTTGTAAGCTATTAATAACAACATATTGCACTGAATAAATCATAACCTGGTCTGAAATCAACGTGGATGCTGACGAAAGAATAATTTAAGAGCTCAGCGACAGCTAACAATTAGTCAAAGCCAACGCATCTAATGCGTCACTTCTTACCAGCAGATCCAAACTTCGCCTACACTGAGGTCACGACCAAACTGTCAGCGTGTCTGAAGTTGTGCTCCGTCAGTGACCGGGTTTGGTGTGGGCTGCCGTTAGGGTCTGATATGTATGTGCGTGGCCCGCTCGGTTCCCCGGGAAAACAAGATGCGAGGCATTCCCTCCATACGCAGCGACTTTAGCGCTTTCTGTTCAGGCGGGCGGTCTGTGAGGAAAACTGTCTAATGTTACCTTCAGACGGTGCAGCAGCAATCGCTGATGCTTGTGAAGTTGTCGCTTACAAGAGTAAAAGCTGGCGTATATCGCTTATTTGCTGAACTTCACTAGCAAAACATTTGTGACCCAGTTCCCGTCCAGAAAATTGCCATGGCAACACGCAGTCACCCCGACCTGTCCCGGCTCGTCATTGAGTCAATGATAACATTATCATCCCCAAAAATGACGAAAAGCCTCGCTGGAAAGTCGCTAAATCAGCCGAGCTTGCTGATGTAGCTGGCTAAAACGACCTAGCTTGCTACAAGCTGCTCACAACGGAGCTAACTTTCAAGCGTCTCGATGAAAGTTAAAGCCAACAAGCATCCCGCGTTGTGTTAGCCAAACAAAACCACAAACACAAGAAAACGGCTCGTTAGCTCGTTAAGATAATATTCACGCGCTGACACGGAAAATCACCACTTACTCAGATAAGCTCACAATGAGCAGGTGGAAAGATTGCTTTTAGTTGAATTTTAAACTAAGATAGCTGAGATAGCTAGCTCACTGTTTCAGAAAGAGTACATTGATGTTACCATTCAGAGGCAGGAACAGAAACGTGATACCGTTGGCTTGCACTTCATGTACTTCAGTGATTTTTTTATAAATCCTCTCTTGGACTGGAGAAAGCCATTAGATCAGCCTCAACGTCTAATCGCTACCAAAACGCAGTAACTAATGGAGACGCTCCTAGCCTGATATAAACCCTCCCGAGCAGCAGGGGGCAGTAACACACAAAAACAAACGCTTCTGGCGCGACTTCCTTCTCTGACTGCGTTTGTCAGGAAGCCGCCGCCGCCGTCGTCGATTGCAAAACGTTGTTGTAAGCTCAAACTTGAAGCGCCGTGTATTGTGGATGGTGGCATCGCCGTCAGGAAATACACAGCGAAGATACAGCTCCACAATATTACTTGCTCTGGGATAACACTGGACTGCGGATGAAAGATTAAATTTCCAACTTCTGCGCCGAGTGAGTTTTGTCGCTAATAACCCCCGTTAGCCTACTGGGCTAACGTGAGCTCGTTAGCACGGAAAGCTAACTGTTTACTTTGACAATCAAATCACTGGGATTCTGCCACTAATTGTATTGTACTGAACTTTTTTTCCAATCTGCTGCTCTTGTAAGCTTGGGAAAAATCATGGGATCGTCCAAGAAACACAAGGAGAAGAGCCGTGACAAAGAGGCAGAGGACCGCCGCCGGGAACACAAGAAACACCGTCACAAGGAGCGAGAGAGGGACGGCTCTGACCGGGATGGGACCAGGGATGGAACCAGGGATGGAACCAGAGATGGAACCAGAGATGGAGCCAGAGATGGAGCCAGGGATGGAACGAGGGATGGAGCCAGGGATAAGGACAAACGAAAGCGCTCCAGGTCCAGAGAGAGGAGCAGACGGGACAGCCGCGGTAAAGGTGAAAGGAGCACCGGGGAGCCACGAGTGAAAAAGGAGAAGATAGATCTTGGATATGAGGGGAGCAGTGCAGATGCGGGGCCTCAGTCTGCAAGCGGAGACGCATCACTCAGTATTGAGGAAACTAACAAACTCAGGGCAAAGCTTGGCCTCAAACCCCTGGAGCTGAATGAGACGAAGAAGGAGCTCGGGACCAAAGAAGAGCCAATTGTTGCCGAAACCATTAACCCTGTTGTCATCCAGCAACAAAGAGAGTTGAAAGAAAAGCTCGCAGCAATGAAAGAGAAACGCATCCTAAACCAGAAGTTGGGGAAAGTCAAAACTCTGGCTGCTGATGACTGGCTGGAGGACACAGCCGAGTGGGTGGAGAAAAGCAGGAAGCTGGCGAAGGAAAAAGAAATGGCAGAGAAAAGAGCCAAACTTCTGGAAGAAATGGACCAAGAGTTTGGAGTCAGCAATCTGGTGGAGGAAGAATTTGCACAAAGCAAACAGATAGCGTACACGTCCCGCGATCTAAAGGGACTGAAAGTGCAGCACCAGGTGGATTCTTTCAATGAGGGCCAGACTGTCATTCTGACTCTGCAAGACAAAGGCGTCCTTGAGGAAGAAGAGGACGTGCTTGTGAATGTTGGGCTGGTGGACAAAGAAAAGGCAGAAAAGAACGTGGAGTTAAAGAAGAAAAAGCCCGATTACAAGCCCTACGAAGATGAGGAGAGTGTTGACGACATGGTCACGTTTAAGTCTCGCTCGGTGCTGTCAAAGTACGATGAGGAAATCGATGGGGAGAAAAAGAAGAGCTTCCGACTGAGCACTGGTGGCTTTGCTGATGGGGAGCGGGAGCGGGAGCTGCAGGCCATGAGGGAAATGCTGCGCAATCAGGCTCAGTCCTTGGAAATGCCTGCACTCTCCATCGCATCTGAATATTACACACCGCAGGAAATGGTGGGTTTCAAAAAGACCAAAAGGCGTGTGAAGAAGATAAGAAAGAAAGAAAAAGCCTCGGCTGCGGATGAGCTCGTGGATGACACTCGCAGCACAGATTTTGGTTCCAGGACTCGTGGCCGAGGCCGCAAACAGCTCGAGAATGAAAATGGGGAACAAGTCACCTTGGAGGAGACTGAAGTCCCACCCGACGCCCCACGGATGTCCGATGACATCAGGATGGCAGAAATGGAAATAAGCGACGATGAAGACTTTACGCCTCCTGACCCAGCTGTCATTGAAGAGGATGAGGCCGAGCAGGAGCTTCAAAAACAACTGGAGAAACAAAGGAAGCTGAAGCAAAAGCAGCTCCTCAAAGACTCTGGAGAGAAAGTGGCAGACCAGATTAAAAGACTCAATACAATTGACAGCGAGAACGATCCTGAGAAGAGGAACAACATTGTTTTCAATGCCACGTCAGAGTTTTGCAGAACTCTGGGTGATATCCCAACATATGGGCTGTCAGGCAACAGAGAGGACCAGGAGGACATACTGGACTTTGAGCAGGAGGAAGAGAAAGACGACGCTGGTGATTCTGACTCTGAAATGGATGAAAACGTTGGCTGGAGCACAGTTAATCTGGATGAAGAGCAAAAGCAACCTGACTTCTCCACGGCATCTGCTACCATTCTGGACGAGGAGCCCATCGTCAACTCGGGCCTGGCTGCTGCTTTGCTGTTGTGCAAAAACAAAGGTCTGCTGGACACTCAAATGCAGAAGGTCGCTCGTGTCAAAGCGACTAAAGGTGCTCTGCCAAATGACAACTACTGCATTGAGGACAAGATGGGCTTTGATGACAAGTACAGTCGCAGAGAAGAATACAGAGGCTTCACGCAAGACTTCAAAGACAAGGACGGCTACAAACCCGATGTTAAGATCGAGTATGTGGATGAGTCTGGGAGAAAACTCACACCAAAGGAAGCGTTCAGGCAGCTGTCGCATCGTTTCCATGGGAAAGGGTCTGGAAAGATGAAGACTGAGAGGAGGATGAAAAAGCTGGAGGAAGAGGCGCTTCTGAAGAAGATGAGCAGCAGCGACACCCCACTGGGGACAGTGGCTCTCCTCCAAGAGAAGCAGAAGTCTCAGAAAACACCATATATTGTGCTGAGTGGAAGTGGGAAGAGTATGAATGCAAATACGATCACAAAATAAGTTTGCAAAAATGGTGTATAATCTTTAATGTAAAGGCGTACATGTTATTAGTTGTACATGTCCAAGTTTCAAGTTGAAGTGTTTGAAATAATCTCCTAGCCTAGCTTACACGAGCTTTCTTGTTCTATTACCGAGTCCAATAAAATGAATCTGAGTGGAAGATTTGTGTGTTTTATTGTTGCTGAAATAAAAGGTGACAACTGGCGTGAAGTACATGCTTGAAACTCACTTTGAATTGTGAGGCTTTTTCCACCTTCATGTCCTAACTAGTTTCACCTATCAGCAGCTCAAGACACTTTGATAGATTAAATAAATGATAAATAAATCCCACTTGTGATGATGTAATGGAGGATGCTGCAAGAATGTTTTTCTTTTTTTTTCAATTTTTTTTAATTAAGCCAGTTCTTCTGTAATAACCAAGTACTTGCATATTCCACACTGTTGCAATGGATCCCAGCTACAGACTCATGTGAAGAGACATGTGACCTCATTTTATTTTAGTGGAGCACATCTACTCAACTGAAAGTCTGATATACATGATGAGTTTGTACCTTCATAATATCTTCAATTAAATCTTTTTAGACATGAAAATGCCTCAATCGTGATTGTGAAGAGTTGTTTTAGTGCTTGGCATATATTGTGACTAAGATTTCTATACATCCACAAACATTTATATATATTTGTATATGCACACATTTCTGACAGTTTTTAGCAACAGATACTTTGAGGAATCGTGTTTGTGACATTCCTCCATTGTTTCATGGATAGTTTCACAAAATGCAATTAGAATAAAACAATCAAATTATTTTAACTTATTTATAAAATGACTGTAAATATATTTACAAGCTTTTTGTTTATTGGCGACAAGTTTTCCGCGCAGTTCGGAATCAAACCAGAGTTAAGCGGAACCAAGCTTGACGCCCACATTGCTCGTCGGACCTTGTTTTGTCGCACAACCTGTAGCAAAGTAGTTAGCAAAGCTATCGTTAGCCTGCTAGCGTCGATTCTTCCTGCGCGACATGCCCACCCAAAGGTAAGTGCCGCCCGGTAGCAGTTCGGTATAATGTCTCAGTTTGAGCGAAGCCATCGGACGGAGATGTGCACAAGGAGCTGAATCGCTGCAACACGGCCGCTGACATCGTCTGCGACGTGTCAATTCGTCTTGCAGCTCGGGACGCTGTGGAGCTAGCTGCGAGCTTAGTGGCGGACAGAGTTTTAAGTAGATTTGATGGGTGGAATTGGCTTCATGTTGCTCGCCGTTACTCACCCACAGGGGATCCAGGCGGTGTTTACATGACACTGGCATGTCAGCGAGTGACCAGGAAGCGCGTTAAGTGGACTGTTATCGCAGTGTTTTGTTGCAATCCGTCAGGAGTTGCCTGTAAGTCAAAGTCAGTTTGTGCTGTCATACTTTGGTTTCTTTCTGTTGTAACTTGTCTTCAGTGTAAGCTTAACTCACCGCCCTGTTCATTCAAATTTACGACATCTGACAGATTCAATCATTTGACAGTGACTCTGACAACCTGCGGTGGCTACACAGTTTCTTTAAATGCATGATAATGTCTGTCTCAATCCATGAATCACAAGTAAGAAATGTGCGATGTCAACAGATGTCTTCAGCAGGTAATTAATCTGGTTGAAGGGAGCTGATGTGTCAAAGGCTCATTGTTTACTGCAAGCTGGGTCACACCTAACGATGAACTAAATGCTTATTGAAGTTGCGACTCTGTTTATTCCCTTTTATTGCTCAGGCTCTAACCTCTGCCCCGGTGAGATTACAGGCTGTAGTGATGTCGGAGCCAAAGCCTCCTACTCCAACCCCTGGGGACACATACAAGGGTTGGCTCTTCAAATGGACCAACTACATTAAAGGGTACCAGAGACGGTGGTTTGTTCTCAGCAATGGACTGCTCTCTTATTATAGGTATGTCTTTTGTGTCTTTTTCTTGTGTGAATCAGGCTTTATTTTTCATCACCAGAAGTAGTATAAAAAAATATTGACTGTTGTAAAACTAGTTAAAAACGTACACTCAAGTTGATTTGAAAACACAAAAGTTCTTTAATGTGCTTTTAGATTAGAAATTTTAGGGACGTCTCTGGAGAGCGTTTCTACTGTCAGTTCAGCACTGAGCCAACAACTTCATCCATTTCTTTCTGAATAAGACCTTGATGAAATAATGTCTCAGTGCCTTGAGATTGCTTTGTCATCCGAGTTGTATCACAACATTTTTTGCATTTCAATCTGTCATACATCATACATTCATTCATTGTACTAATGGTTACACAAAGGAACTGTCCTTTCAATGTGTTGTCCTAACACACCTTCAGTTGAAATCTTTCTATTGTTATAAAAACTTTCAATTTTTTCCCAATAGAGTGTATTGTACCTCTAACATACAAGCTGATGTTTACTGTTTATAGTAGTAAACTCTTTAAAAAAAATAGAGGATTTTTCTAGACAAGTACAACACATCATAATTCTACACAATTACAGGAAACATATCTGACAATCGCTTTTTGATAAATCTAAAGTGCTATGAAACAGAGAAGATTGTTATCAGACACAGATCATTTTTATACTTGCAGAATCTGATGCACGCTCCATCAATCGTTTGTAAATTTGTTGCCTTCATTTATTCTCTTTTGTCAGGACTCAGGCTGAAATGGGTCACACATGCCGAGGCACCATTAACTTAGCCACGGCCAACATTGCAGTGGAGGACTCGTGCAACTTTGTCATTTCCAACGGAGGGGCGCAGACCTACCACCTGAAGGCCAGCTCAGAAGTCGAGCGCCAGCGATGGATAACTGCTCTGGAGCTCGCAAAGGCCGTCCACATGCCGGCTGAATCCGGTGAGAACAGCGGCTCGAAAACTTTGTTTAGCGCCAAGCCGCCAAGTGATTTGCTCTTATCGTGTAATTCTTTCTCCCGTCCACCAGACGACTCGGGTGACGATTGTCCCGCAGTCCCCCCCACCTCAGGACAGGGGGGAGGCGGTCGTAACTCAGAAATCCAGTCGACATTACGCACCCTCAACAGCAAGGTGGAGGACCTAAGCACCTGCAATGACCTCATTGTCAAGCATGGGTCTGCGCTCCAAAGGTAGGCTGTTGATCGTCTGAAATGGTCTAGCTGATCCAAAGGTATCTGTCTGTATTAGTGTGTGTGACGTTCCGTTTGTTTGTGCCACACATTCAGGTCTTTATCTGAACTGGAGGGGATTCACGTTGGAGTTGAGATGGGGGACAAGATCAGACAGGTCACAGAGAGGGCCACGCTGTTTCGGATCACCTCTAATGCCATGATAAATGTAAGCTGCATGTGAATTAAACACAAAGGCAGGGCACTCTGTTTGTTTGTTCGTAGTGTGCTGCTAAATTGTTTTTTATTTGATCTACCAAGGCCTGCAGAGACTTCCTGTCACTGGCTCAGAACAACAGTAAGCGCTGGCAGAAGGCTTTACAGACGGAGAGAGACCAGAGGATACGACTGGAGGAGACACTGGAGCAGCTCGCCAAACAGCACAACCACTTAGAAAGAGCTTTTAGGGGAGCCACCGTTCTGGCCCCCTCGTTCAGCAATCCAACTTTGGGTAACAAATGTGAGCTTTCCTTCAAAATTGAAGTCGTGTCCTTTGAAAATATGCAACAATGTACTTGATGTTTCAACCCCAATCCATGTTTATTTCAGTTGGTGTTCCAGAAAAAGGAGATGCCAGCGACGAGGATGATGACAATGAGTTCTTTGACGCCATGGAAGATCCGGCAGAGTTCATTACTGTACCTGCTGATCCCAAATATCACAGGTTGTTCAGTGTTTTTCTTTCTCTTTTCACCTTTTATTCTCGCATTCATGTTTTTTCCACTTGCCTCCTTCTGTCCCCTATTTCATTGTCCTTTTTCTCTCTCTTGGCTCTTCAGGAGATCCGGCAGCAACGTCAGCGGACTCAGCAGTGAGATTGGAATGGACGATCAATCCGTCAATGTGGGTGAAATTTTGTCTCCACAACATCTGAATTTGTGTAGATGTAACACAAACACAGTTGGTCTGATCCTCACTGATGTCTCTCTCTCTTTCTTTTATTTTCAGTTTGATGAACTTTCTCTGGCTTCTAATCCAGAGTCTCCTCAGCCCCTCGAGTTAGAGCCCGTTAGACAAAGACGAACCCGTATCCCTGACAAACCCAACTATTACCTCAATCTGTGGAGCATCATGAAGAACTGTATTGGAAAAGAGCTGTCCAAGATACCCATGCCTGTAAGAAAATAGTCCACATGGAGGCCGAGTGCATTTGTTTGAAACAACCAGACTTCACTGGACTTCTGTGGCTTCTTACTTTCCAGGTGAACTTCAATGAGCCCCTTTCGATGCTGCAACGTCTGTCTGAAGACCTGGAGTACTACGAGCTGCTGGACAAGGGAGCGAAGTGTCAGAGCTCTCTGGAGCAGATGTGTTATGTAGCAGCGTTCACCGTCTCTTCTTACTCCACCACTGTCCACCGCACAGGGAAGCCCTTCAATCCTCTGCTGGGAGAAACCTTCGAGCTGGATCGGCTCAAAGATTGCGGTTATCGGTCGCTTTGTGAGCAGGTACGCAGAATACTCGGTGCAGAACGTGTTGCTTTTCTTCCACGGATGCTTTTCACTGTGTCACTGAAAACATGCTTGCTTTTGAATGCAGTCAGAAGCTATCACACTGATATTGTGCATGTTTCAAATGTGTTGCCTTCCTTTTGGATTCACTCCTCTTCTCAGGTGAGTCACCACCCGCCTGCTGCAGCCCACCATGCCATCTCTGAGAAGGGCTGGACCCTCAGGCAGGAGATCACGCTGGCCAGCAAGTTTAGAGGAAAATATCTCTCCATCATGCCGTTAGGTAAGCGTCTGCATGTGTGTCTGTTTCGATATTGATTGCTCACCGCCATGTTTTTTTTTGTCAGCTCACATTTTCAGCTGGTTCATTTCCAAATGAGGCCCGTTTATGCTTTTTCAGATGCGACTTGTGGCACAGGTCGAGGGTTTGTTGTTTCAACATTACCCGCTAAATCACATCACTTTGTTTTTTCATGCTTCAAAGGGTCAATCCAGTGCATATTTGATAAGAGCGACAATCACTACTCTTGGAAAAAAGTGACGACAACCGTCCACAACATTATTGTGGGGAAACTGTGGATCGATCAGGTAACTGTAAAGCAGATGCTTATTGGTTCAAAATCTGACAGTTCCTCACACGTCCTTTACTTGACAATAAAGTAATTTGAATATTTCAGGTTTTTTACTCTGTTATTAACACATTCTATTTTCAACTGTTCCTTGTTTCATGTTGTCCTTAACTAGTCGGGGGAGATTGATGTGGTGAACCACAAGACAGGAGATCGCTGCCACCTCAAGTTTGCTCCCTACAGTTACTTCTCTAGAGATGTGCCAAGAAAGGTGAGCTGCCGCGCTTCCTTTTTCAATGCATTTTAAACTCTCTCCGTTCACGAGCCTTTTTTTTCTCCTCCTGTCGCATTGAACGATTGTGTGACTTCAATCTCTCTTGCTTGTTCTCAGGTAACAGGAGTGGTGACTGATAAGGACGGGAAGGCCCATTATGTGCTGTCAGGAACTTGGGACGAGAAAATGGAGTTCTCCAGGATCATGCAAAGCAGTAAAGGCGAGAACGGCACTGAAGGCAAACAGAGGACCGTCTATCAGACCCTCAAAGCCAAAGAAATCTGGAGAAAGAACCCGTTACCGTGAGTGTTTGTTTTACAGGTCGTAAAGGGAAGCGTTGGAGGCGGTGCAGCTCTCTGTTTCTTACGATCGCTGTGTAACAACCTACAGAGAGGGAGCAGAGAACATGTACTTCTTCTCCTCACTGGCCTTGACGCTTAATGAACCCGAAGAGGGAGTGGCGCCCACTGACAGCCGGAGACGCCCTGACCAGCGGTTAATGGAGGATGGCAGGTGGGACGAAGCCAACGCAGAGAAGCAGAGGCTGGAGGAGAAACAGCGGATCACCCGCAGGGAAAGAGAGCGAGAGGCCGTCAAAGCGGCCACCTCACCTGAGGAGGGTGAGGGAAGCCAACGGATCTCTTTGTTCGGTCGTTCGTCTCTTCAATGTCTGTTTTTCACCCAGTGTTTTTCTGTCCATTCATCTTTTTTTCCACTTTGTCTATCTCACTGTTCCCTGTCTGCCAATCTTTCTTACAAACTTAAGCGATCACTGAGGATTCAATCAATGATTCGCCATCAAAAAGCAAGTACTACACTCGCAGTGCATTCACACGCTGACCGACACGATCAAGACCAAACTCGGTTGTCGCTGAGAATCTCCCGCGTCATCTTAACAGCAGCTCCTTTCTCATTTTAACACCTCCTCGTCCCTTTCTGCACCCTTTAGCTGAAGCACCAGAGACCGGCATGGAAGCAAGTGAGGTTTCTGATGAAAGCAAGTATCATCTCTCAGGTTGACATCAAGCGAACTTTTAAAGCTGCTCTGTGTTGCACTTGTAAGAGAGTGATTTTGTACCTATTTATGTTGACATTTTACTCGTTGGAGTCTGAGTATTTTATTTCCTAAATGTTGAGGATTTTACAACCATCAGATTTTCCTCTCTGAATTGATCGTCAACTAATTAAAATCACAAAAGTTGAACATTTTGAAGGGTCTTGATGAAATAATGTCCAAATAACTATGAAACATGCGGTGTCACAGAAATGACCTGTAACTTTGTCCAAGGATTCCTTCATCTTCAGTGTTTTCACAGCTTCAACTTTCTAAAAATACTCACACTCAAGGTTAAATATGTGCTTTAACTTGTGACTTTTTTCAATCAAAAAGTAGAGCATTTCATAGAGATTGTTTGTTTTTTTATTTAAAAATTGTAACCTGACCTTTTCTTTAAATTGTAGCTGTACAATACCATTAACATACAGAGCTTGTGATAACAAAGTCAGGAAGATAATATGTCTGAAACGAGGAACGATCCCATTTGCGGAACTGAGTCACTAAATGAGAGGTTGCTGTGTGTAATCAACCTGCTTCGTTCACCTTGACAAGCATTTCTAGCTTTCGAGTGCTACACAGAGAACCTTTAAAAGGCGCATGGATTTGCTTGGGTTGTGGATAAAGTCTGAGTTGTGGACTTACATCTTCTCATGTGTTGGGTTTTGCTCAGCTGACACAGAGGATTCTCCCCCTCATACACCTGTCGCATGCAAGTAGCCCCTTTCATTTCCCTTCAGTGTCTTTTTACTCACTCTGACGTCTCATTCATTCTCTCTGTCTGAAGAATCATCCTTCATTTTGTTTCTTTCCAGCTCCGAATGGACCAACATTCTCCCCTTATCTATGCAAGTATTCTGAGTCTAATGTAGCACACATACGTTGTAATTATGTCACATTTTCTTGTAGTTTATTTTAGGTAGTTTATCTACTCTAGAAAGACTTTACAAACCTTTCAACTTGTTCTCTCTTAGCGGAGGGCAAAGATGGTCCTTATGGAGCACTGGCCAAAAGCAAGTAACATCTGTCCTGTAGTCTGTCGTCACATGACTTGGAGTGTGTTCACACTTGGCAGGTTTTCAAAATGAAGGCTGTTCTTCAAAGATTGTTTCGTTAGTGCGGATGAAAATGAAGACACCTCAAACTAAACCTCCGTCTGCACCAAATTACCACCGCTGCTTCTCATAGGTCCACATCTGCACCCAAATGATCTTTATGTGTGAAACCAGAAAAAGATGTCCAGATGTACTGAGCCCATGATGTGACAGCAGGCAAAACTTCATTGTCCTGAGAGCGCTGTAATGTTGATGTAGACGGCGAAAGGCTGCTTTCACATCTGTGTTTTTAAGACCGTTGATCAGTTCTCCTGAAAACGTCAATGAAAAATCCCGCCAATATTTTTACATCAGCGCACATTCATCCATTCACGTACTCGTTCTCCGGTTCTTTTACAACTTGGAGCTTCAGAGTGTTTGAACTAAACTCCCTGACTATTGGTGACGGGTTTCTGCTGCATCACAACTGCTTCACATGAAATTTGTGTGTTTGTAAATGTTTCAAATGCATCCAGTCTGGTTCTATTTTCGAGTTGTAATCCAGTAATTGAGTTTAAATGCAATCTTCTATTTTTTTCTGTTAGTCCTCAACACAAGTGTGAACACAGCCTGAGATGCTGTCATAAGAGTCTTGCTGTAGATCACTGTAGAACTGGCACAATGAGAGTAGTGTGAAAAAGCTCGAGTAGCATTTTGTCTGTCGAGACGAGTAAATTGGTGCTAGATATTTTGCATTTGTTGTGATACATTGTAGGCCTAGACGGTCGGTGTTTAGGCTGAGTGTCGACTATTAACACAACCTCCTGCTTTTTGTCTGAAGGTGCACCGTGGAGATGGGCGTGATTCGATGTGTTTATTTCTTTGTGGTCCGACAGCGTATCATCTCGGTCAGCTGTGATGTGCGGTTCCGACTCGGCAGAGGCCCGACCATCAAATTCAGATCCCGCCAAATGCTACTCGTTGAGAGCCTGTCGTTTTCTCCTCTATCCAGGCACCCACCCGGACAACTACCAAGCACAGTGGTTCGAGAAGATCGACGACCCTGCATCCGGCGAGACGTTGCATGTCTACAAGGGGGGCTACTGGGAGGCGAAGGACCAAGGGATCTGGGATATGTGCCCTGATATCTTCTGATTGCAGCTGAATATGTGCTAGTTGAAAAAAAAAAAAGAAAGAAAAGAAAGTAAGGAACACTGTCTCACCGTCACCATACCTAACTCCCATCACGATCTGGACCTCACTCTGAAATAGAGATAAGGCTCTCGCTGCACATTCCAGCCTCTTAGTGTTCACTGCCTCTGCAACACTGATGGTGGTCTCAGTTGCTCCGGCGACGCCATCAAATACTTTAAGATGATGCACCATTGTCAGAGGCGTAATCTTGCTTGACGACAATGAATAATAAAAGTGGCGTTTGTTGTTGTGAGCGGGCGGCCCGTCCTGCCGTGTGTTCTTGTGATGCATCCCCGATTCTGACTTTGCAAAAACCTTCTTGCAGCTCTTCCAGTTCAGTAACACTCGAAGTTTCAGTTGAAGTCACATGTTGTCCCAAATTAGTTTGCGGTTTCAGAGAAAAAAAATGATTATATGCAGCTTTTTTTTCTTTTTCAGAATAATCACGAGTGAAACATTGCACCTGTGTAACAGTGTCACTAACAGAGATTTAACTGAGATTTTGCCTTGAAATTATTGGGGATTTGTGGTGCTACTTTATTCCCAGAAGTCAAAGAAAAGTTCCCTGCAAAATTCACCTTTTTGCATTTTCAGTGTTTGTGTAAACTTTCATGTGTTTTATTTCCTTTCACTCTTCATACAAACATTTAAATGTGGTTGTGATAAGGACTCCTATCCTAAGTCATTTGGATTCGAGCTACCTGGTCTAAAAACTCAATGAAATGTCTGATTGCTCTTTTGATTTCTGACAAATCCGCAGACGCATTTTCTGTCAGCTGCAGAGTTGGTTAATCACCCTTGATTGCAAGATAAGTGGTCAAACATTCAACATTTTTTTCAGAAGGATAAAAAAGATAGAAATCAACATGAAAAACTACATATTTTTTGCTAAATAGAAGTTTAAAATATATATAAACCGTATATTCCTTCATTCTGGCTTTAGGTAGGTCGTCACTGACTTTCCTTCTGCTTCCTTTGTTCCCTCTCGATATGCCTACCGGACTATTGCCAGCAGAGGGCAATAAAGTGTTACTTTTTTTTGTCTTTGGCCATTCAGCTCAAGATCCTGCAAGTTGTTGTTTCATATGATGTATGGCATTCCCTCGAATCCCTCATATTTATCATCAAACTGTGAGAAAGTCAACCCGCTTCTACAACTTCTGTGGATTGTATTTTTGTAACCAGAAACAACTGTTTGAGTTCTTCTTCCCGTCGAATGTTGAGATCGTTTGGGACATAAGTTTGGATCGAATTTGAAGCAGGAAAGTCGCGCCACTCGGCATCTCTGAGCTGATTTCTGCCGGCTTGATGATTTGTCAAGTGAAGGAAACAAAGGAGGAGGCAAATTGTTTTTTTGCCTGTCCAACTTTCCTTCAAATGTATCAATCATAGCTTTAATCTTGATTAACGATATTGTAGTTCTTACGTGTGGCGAGTGTGGATTTTGTTTTTTACTAACCAGACAGCAATAAGAGTGCCTCCACTCCTACGTGTGGCACAGGATGAACTGTGAGGGCAGTGCGAAGCAACAAAAACCCAAGTCCTTCTCTGTGTTTGTCTCTGTCGTTGTTGTTTGTTGTGTGGAAGGACTGTGGTTGATGAAAATCAAGGTTTCATCCTTCTATTCAAGTGTACTTAAAATGAGAACACTGGGAATTAAAACAACAAGACATGGTGTTGCAAATATTTCTGTGTACATATACTAAACTGGAGTACTGATGGTATTACCTTTTTGAAAAATGATGACTCGTATGGCAATGATGCACTTCTGGGTTTGTTTCTGATTATTTTTCACAGATCTGGTTTGTTTTGCGCTGAGGCAACCTTTTCCACCTAAGATCAATATGTGTGAAATGAAATTCTTTTTAACACACTTCATTGTTACCTTCATCTGCTGATTCGTGAACTATTTACAAGGATGAACTCTGGCTTGCTTCACTCACACCACACCTCAAAAAAAGTTTCTCTGAGACACCAAGGCTCTCGTTTGAATACCCAAACTTCAGTGTGAACCTCCTTTACTTCCTCATCTGTGCTGTCAAAATGTGTCCACAAGTTTTCTTCCTTGGTCATTGTTTTTCTGGTGTCAATTCAGCTCAACAATGTGAAATCTCATTCTCTCCGCAGTGCAACATTTTCCTGCATTTCCCCAAGAGACCGAAGGTTTTCTTGCACTTTAGTACAGTGTGTGAGTGATTTACAACTCGAGTAGACTGATACAAGGTCAACTTGTGATGTTGGCTACTTAAAGACTTTACTGTTTTGTGAAATGAAATTGTTCTGAACCCGTGTTCGATAACTGAAAAATTTATATAATATTATGACTTTCACTTTTTCTGTCCGTTTATTGCAGTTTTTAGCGGGATTGTGTTAGATGTTGATGGTATTAAAGTCTGAATGGAGATGAAGTACCAATCTTTTGTCTTGTACTTTATTCCTCACAAAAAAGCATTTGCTCTAAGAATAAAAAAGGATAAGTGTATAAAAAAGGAACACACGATTTGAAATACAGAAGTGCGAGGGCCTTTTTTTGCCATCATGTTGACTGTTAGGTTTTTTCCTCTGTCTGTCAGCAGTGAATAGTTTGTCGACTTTAAAAATTCTCCAAGGCAGTGAAATCTAATAATTCTTTTTGTCTGTGTAAATATTTTCTGTCTCTTCTTCCCACGCAGGCCTGTCTTTAGGAGAGACGGGCAAACCAGTCAGGCTCGTTATGTCTGAAAAGCTGTATTTGAAGTTCTCAGAGTAGTGTTGTGTACTACACCAGGAGCTGAAGGTGTTGTTTGGGGCCTTTTTTTCCATCTGAAAACCTTCTGTTAAAATGTGATAACCTTCCATTTGCAAGAATCTACTTCCAGCTAAGCCACACCCCAAAATAGTCAGCTGATTGACGCAAGGAACATGGGCTTGAGGATGTTGTCTGACTCATGGCTGGATTTAAACTCTTGTTTATAAAGGGTCATCAGGGTCTTTAGGGAATCTTGTTTTCTCTTCCAGTCCTTAAAGATACACATGAGGTCAACTGTAGATTTTAAATCGTCTGTAAGTGTGATTGAGGGGTCGGATGGTGTGTGAATCTTAAAAGTCGAACAAAAAAAAGTCTAATATCACCGATGAAGAGGAGATCATGTTTATGGTCAGTGTCTGGACCTGACATAGACAACTGGAGGTCGGCAGGAGGGATGGAGCTCTCAAACTGATCAAATTTGCCCTTCCCTGGTTTAAATAATGTATTTCTAACACACCATCCTGTAATCCGACCTGTTTGTGCTCAAAAAGTCACCTCCCACCGGGACGACCCGAGTTTAAAATCGAACGCATCCGCGCATGACATCAGCACTCTTTTGTTTATTAGCCGGGTGCCGCAGCTAACGCCCGCCCGCCTGCTCTGCTGCTTCCACACGACGGTGCATCGCCGTAGCCTCTGCTGGGAGTGCTCTTTCGCCCTTAGGGCCCGTGATTTCACTGCTGGCTGATCGTTTTATCTCACTGGCCTAAAAACATGTCGGAAAACGGATCGGAAACCGGACAGGACTGTACGGACTCGAGGCGGGACAATGAACAAAAGTGAGTCCCTGTCAATGTCGCTGGTTAGCACCGTTATCTGTAGGCTAGCGTCTCACAGTTGTTTGCGTCTTGTTTGTTTTGCAACGAGAAAGTATTGGGCTGCAGTTTATCCTTTATGAGTCTTAACTCAAGATTTCACTTTGCAGCTTATTTCTAACACAAAGTCTCAGACGCACGACGTTTACGAGCAGGCGTATGTCACCCGTTGTGTGTTTCCGCCTTCTCCTCCAAACTCTGTCGTGCACCCTGGCTTGTTTTTGAGCTGACTTTAGCTTTTTCGTGCCCATATGGCTTGTTGTGCTACAGGTCAGCGGGGTGTATGCCTGCCTCCGCCATCATGGAAGTGGACGCCAAGTACCACTCTCGCAGCTTCAGGTACAGCCTGGACTACCCGTGCATCGGCCAGTGCATCATCATCAACAACAAGAACTTTGACAGGAGGACGGGTGAGTGCGGTGGTTTGCGGTCCTCAAACGGTCACACTGCGCGGAAAGATGTTCACAAATGGAAACGAGTTGACTCACCACGTTCTGTAGAAACTCTTTTATCTTGTGCAGTGTGAGAGAGAGAAGCTTCTCACTTCACCTTTGAATACAGGAGAACAATGCAAAACTGGACAGAGGCTTTGAAACACTAGCTGTGGACCTCATTGACCTTTTAACCTTTCAAAGAAAGTGAAACGTAGAAAGTGAAACATCAAGGTGACCCGTCTGTCTTATCCCTTTTTAAAAAAAAAAAAATGAAAACACAACTTATGAGTTTCACTTTTTTCTTTAAAGCTTGACTAATGATCAGGTGCTGAAATGCCAGCAGTTTTTGGTCTCGTTTTTAAATGCATTTGATGCTCTTTATCAACAATGTCACTGGAGTTGAGTTCCGGACAACATTCCTACAGTGCTTCTGCAGCTAAACATGTGATTTTGTGTCGGTTGGGACATGTCTAACTTGATTATAGACAGTGTCTTCGCAGAGAAGAGGATGGGTTCACTGACGGGGAAGTTATTCACTTTGAATAAACAAATCACTGGTGGCTGATGGTGAGCTTGTATGAACACGACTTCACTTGAAAAGAATTTAAGTGAAGAATTCTTCCAAAAATCACATGTCTTTTCGGTCCAACTCAAGTCAACTCGGGGTGAACGTGTTCCATTGTTCACTGTTGAAACTTTAATGAGGAATCGTATGTCGGCTGGTTTCAATCATGCCTTTTCTGTTGACTTCACTTGGCTTTTATCTTATCAAGACCACATTTCATTTTAGTTTGGATATGTTGGTTTGTTGGAAGAACATTTTTTTTCCTTCTGGCAAGTTCTGGCAACGTGACAGCATTTGTGTAACAGTCAGTTGACATTTTTTTGGCGTGTTGTCAGGAATCTCCTGTTCCTACCTTATGAGTTATGAGCTGACACACACTTGACATATCAGGATTTGATGCTCAACTGATTCTGCGGTGTTTGCCGTGCTCCATGGAGAGTTGTGCAACTGTGAAAGTTCATTATTAGCATTTAAAGGTCAGAGCATCTGGACGTTCTGGTCTTGATTGCTCGGGCAGTCGGCGTACAAAGAGGAAAGCAACAAGAGCTATTGTAAGATATTGTCCGAGTGTTCTTCATGGTTTTCTGAAGATTGGCCATGTCAGAGGGGCTTGTCTGAGCACGAAGTCCTGACATGTGCAGCACGAAGTCCTGACATGTGCAGCACGAACCCGACACACTTCACGAAGCCTTGAACTGGCCTCGGTCCCGTTCTCTCTCTTTATGGCTGTTGCACAATGTGAGCCTGAAAAGCCAAACTGCAGTGTCTGCTGAATGGCTGAACATGAATGCAGCTGCAGTCTCCAGCAGTGCATCAGGGCCACTCACTCTATGGTGGTCTGTCTTTACTGGCAGGCTGCCTGCGCGTTTGAAACCTGTCGAGCAGGACGTCGAGAGCGCAGATGACTGCTCAGTCAACAAATGGCTTTATGTTCTCTAAGCAAGTACATGTCATGAGGAGGGTGAACGTGCACAGCTGTTAGGCCCACAGTTCCTTGTTCATTTCACTCCTGATGCTGATTTCTGAGGATTTTGTTACGTTACCTCTGAAGAAGCAATGGTTGAGAGGCTTTCTAAAAACTTTGCCTACTTTTTCTTATATGAAAAGGCAATAAAGCCGTTTCTCATGTGTTTTACTGCGAACGAGTGTATTGTAGGAACATCAGATTACCAGCGTAGGCGATTGTTGGAACAGCTGTCGTCCTTATTTGTACACCAACATGGATGACATTGCTCCTCTTTCCCTCAAATGTTCAAGTCAAGTTTTTTTTTTAAAAATTGAGATTGTGATATTGTATTTAAACAACATTGGTCTAATTGAAATGTTTGTTGCGATAGTTTTATAATCTTAGCATTGCTTTCAAAAACAAGTTTGTATAAAACCTAATATTGCTTACAGAAACTGTAAAGTGTCTGAACTTTTAGACTTTAATTTATATATATTTTTTGGCTTGTTAAAACTCGACAAGTGTGTTCCAATTGCTGTCTTTCATTTCCGACTAAAAAATAAACAAAAATGCTGTTGCACTGTTGTGATCACTTGCAGAACAACGAGTGTGACACTTCTGTGGTGTCAGGTAGGAAACTGTGATGGTAAAAAGAGGAAAATGCTGCCAGAGTAACCGGAGATGTTTGTTACTCATGCAGAACTACAGTGCTGCACAAATACGCTCTGACAGTGAACCAGTAGAGGCAGTTCTGCTTGTTTTGTTTTGTTTTTTTTGTTTTTTTTATTTACACCTGAAATTTTTTTTTGGACCATCTCTCTGTTTTGAAGATGGGTGGAGTGTGCCACCAAAGATAAAATGCAACTAGGAACATTACAAGGACGAGTTGATCTTGTTTTTTCAGTTCGTGCATTGATGTGACAAAGCGCAGGATAACTTGAGAACCAAAGGTCTCAGAAAAAACAAGAGAGCAAACATGGAAGCCTCGTTTATAGAATCAGTTCCTGGTATAAATCTAACATGTGTCACACGAGCTCTCAACTTCGCTGTGATTTTAAAAACTATCTTTTCAAGTTAAGGATGACTACTGCGTGTATTTAAGAAGGAAGCAAGTAAAGTTTTCTTTTGTTGTGGTTCACGTTATTTTGTAATCAGAACTTTTGTGTTTTTCCTCCTGAAGGCATGAATAAGCGAAATGGCACGGATGTCGATGCAGCCAACGCGGTGAACGTGTTTGGAAAGTTGGGCTACCAAGTGAAAGTTTACAACGACCAGACTGTCGAGGAGATTAAGAAGGTTTTATTTTCTGGTATGTATGCTGCAAGAAGACATTAGACTTTCACCTTTAATAAATATTCACTCACATGCATGCAGGTAAGCTAAAGTGCCCTTTTTTTCTGCTTGTGTAAGTGTCGCGGGAGGATCACAGCCCCTTCGCCTCGTTCGTCTGCGTTCTGCTCAGTCACGGAGACGAGGGGGTGTTCTTTGGTACCGATGGCTCAATCGAGCTCAAGTATTTGACATCACTGTTTCGCGGCGATCGCTGCAAGTCACTTGTGGGGAAGCCCAAGCTCTTCTTTATCCAGGTATTGTACGAGCTGTCGTCTGTCTTGCACATCCTTCACCTCGCTACAGGCTTTAGTCCAGTCACTAACCTGTAACCAAACTTTGTTGAACAGGCTTGCAGAGGTACTGACTTGGATGCGGGCATTGAAACGGACAGCATTGGTGATGATGGTCCAACCAGGATCCCCGTGGAAGCGGACTTCCTGTACGCCTTCTCCACGGCTCCAGGTAAACCCTGTTCCTTTTCCCACACAGTCTTATTTTGAAATGTGGCATTAACAGGATTTTTTTTCCCCCTCACCAATCTCTGTACAGGCTACTATTCGTGGAGGAACACAATGACGGGGTCCTGGTTCATGCAGTCACTGTGTGAAATGATGGGCAAATATGGAAAGGAGTTGGAGCTCCAGCACATCATGACTCGAGTGAACCACAAGGTGGCAGTAGAGTTCGAGTCTGTCTCCAATTCACCAGGCTTTCATGCCAAGAAACAAATCCCCTGCATTGTGTCCATGCTGACCAAAGAGATGTACTTTCATCGCTGATGTTTTCCTCTACATCAGACAGAAACAACCACTTGGTCGCCTTCATCCACTCAAGATAGGCCATGTATTTTCGCTCTGTTTCTAATAAGATATCGCTTGATACTTTCTTGGCAACACGTGTGTGTGTGGGCGGGGGGGGGGGGTAGCCCCAATACAACAGCCTGGCATTATGGGGTTCATTCAGTAAGCAACTCTGGTACAAACCGCATGCAGTGTAGCAGTGTTGTTTTTTGTGTGTTTTCTTTTATAAAGTTTTTCAGAGAAGGTTGTTTTTTTTTGTTTTTTTTACAATTTTGAAATTACAACCAACAGTTGGGCTTTGTTTCCCCACATTCACAGTGCATATTTGCTGTTTACACACTCCACATTTCAGGACTATACTCTGGGAGCCAGTTTCAAAGGCATTTTCTATTTGTGTAATCATGAATTCATAGTTGTACTTTCGGCGTCTTGAGTGAGGTGTTGGTTTGGTGTTAAGGGATCATGTGTTTTATTTTGTTTACATTCTGTTTGTCGTCCTGCTTTTGTGGTGAAACCTGATTAACAGGTTGTTCATTTCCCAGTTATCGGCTTGAATCTAAAATTCTGTGGGAAGCATAAACAAATTGTCATAAGTTGGGAAAAGGTGTTGTGGCTTGTGAGCCACTTCATAAACTGTCATGGTTATTTCTTTCTGTCAACAGGGTTTTCTTTGAGTGGGGCATTGCTTATATGTCAGGCTTCGTGACGTGCATGAGTGAAGCCTGATGAGGTGGGCATCCTGCAACTTTTTAGCTCTTAGGAAATTGCTGAATTGGCATCCAATAGGGCCAGGGTAGAGTTGGGGCTCCCTGGGTCCCACAAAAAGTGACCAATGCAAAAACTCAATACCAGCTTTTTCTATGACTAATTTTAAAATACTCTGATTTTTTTCATACCATGGTTGTCCTTGAGCAAGTCTCCCTCTCTCCATATACAGGATGTGAAAATTATGTGTAGGTGTCTGAAAAGTGGACATTAATGAAGTTTTCAATTGAATTAAAAATAAACAAAGTTTATTGGGGTTTTCTTTGTTCTTTTTGAAGGAATTCGTCAGAACGTATTGACAAAAACTTCCTTTAAGCAGTGAAAGTTTTAGAATTTCCCATTTCTGACCCAAGTCAGACCAAAAATGTGCACCTCTGCTTGAAGAAATTTGTTCAGGAGATCTTGCGCACATTCGATTGTGTGGCGAGTTCGACCTTGTTTTGAACAAACTGGCGGCTTTGAATAGTTACAGCACGTTGGCTGTATCTATCACCTGTGCTGTTTGGGAAAATCGTTCACATGTGACCTCGACAATCCTGTTTCTAAGCCATGTCATCGAGTGCTTTATCAATATCGCCGTCCATCTTTTCTTGTGATGCCACTATTTTGTACGTAGCTACACTGTGAAAATGTTTTTCTTCTCTTTTGGAACAATAAAGACCTTTTATTCATTCTGTGTTTAAACCTTTTTTAAAGTCTACTTATTTTTTTACATTGAAGTTTGATAGATAGTGAGGACTTCAGGTGAGGTAACTCTCATATATGCAAGCACGGTAAAGGATCTACTTGTGTACACTGTCTTGAGTGTAAACAAGTGGGATTATTCCAGATTTGGCACGCCTGGAGGTGAGAAGAACTGGGCCACCAGATCCCAAGGCTCAGGGCCAAATAAACTGGGCCTCGGATTCCTTTACTGGCCGCTCGCAGGCGTTGCAATGCAACCTGCATCCACTTGCACACTCTGAATAAAGAATCACATCTGATGAAGGTTGCTCATGATTTGCTGTATTGATTTTTTTGAGAAGTGCCACATTAGGAGAGTTTTGTGGTCTTGCAGTAAACTGACAAATGTCACAGTTTGCTTAACATTATTTAAAAATTCAAGAGTATCTTCCAATATCACCTCACATGCGTGAAGGTAGGCAAAGGTTTTTGGTTGGTGTGTTATACAAGCAAATTAGAAACATATGAGCTGTGTTTCAAACATTTTTGAATGGGAAAAGTTTTTTAAATTGTAAGTTTCCCAGAAAAGTTGTTTTTTTAATCTTGCAAATACACAATGACACAGTAGGCTATTTCTTCAATATTCCACTAATAGGTTAACTAATACCTGTATCTTCCTCGCTGCTATTGTTAAATCCATTCATATCTAGGGTGAAGATTCCCACCATATTTCCATTGCACTATGCTCCCACTATTGTCGCTGCATAGGTTATTTTGGATTTCATTGTTCTTCGCTGTTTACAGGAGGCTAAATGATTTTTACAATCATTATCTGCGGGAAAATGGGTCAAAACAAACGAGCATGGTAATGCTCCCCCTGAGGAGCGCTGTGGTTTACGAGGCACACTTGAACGCAGCACAGTCCTGCCGGCATTGGTCGCTGCTCACAGGCCTGATAGTGTGTGACAGTCGGCCAGTGGAGCGGCGGCTGCTGCAGACGGTGTCAGGTTGCTGATTTCCCTGATTTTACATGGAGCACCTGTGTTTAACACTCTTACCAACGACCTGCTCACGGTTATTTTTTTCCCTTCTTATTAGTTTTCCTGCTGGAGATGTTTCAGATCTGCTGGTACTTTTTTTTTATTTTTGGAAAACATCCGGACAGTGCTGCGCGGTTTAAACTGCCGTTTTAATTGAGCTTAATGAGACAAAAACTAAAAACTTTAGTTCTGAATGGAGAAGTTCCTCCCCATCGCTCCGCACTCCCTGGCCCTGGTGCTGTCGCAGGTTTGCGGGGAGGATGAAGAGGATCCACCGCCACCACCACCATCCTACTCCTCCTCCTCCTCCTCCACGGCCGTGGCGTCGCTGAAGTTGCAGCATCACGTCGGCTACGAGGTCTTCGCCAACTTCAAGGCCGTCAACATGCAACACTTCTGGAACAAGGCGCTGACGCACGCCTTGGCCGAGGTCTTCTTCCTGGGCTGGATCGACGAGCACGTCCTGCTCATCCAGGGCAAAGAAGCGCACCTCCAGGTCCTGAGGAACGGATGGACGAGGCGGACCCTGAAGCCACCGCGGGGCTTTGCCATCAAGTGCATAGGTGGGTTAATGTGGCGTGACAAGCGTGGACAGGCACCACAAAGCAGCGCAGAGAGTTGGCCAGCGGGTGAATCCTCCTCAGGGGCTGTCAGGGATGTTTTCCTCCGAGTCTGTTGTTGGTATGGAGGAAGGTGCTCAGGACTGGATGTGAACCGGGAACATAGTTTTATCTCCTCTTTGTTCGGCCGAAGCGTGGGAAAAAAAACCCCAAAAGACACAATAAAACTGTCAACAGCTGTGGAGCTGAGTAAATAAAGGAGCGTTGCTTTAAAAACAGCGAGGGAGTGAAAAGTTGGACCAGTGAACTAGTTCAAGTCTCCAGCTACTTATTTCAGAGAGGAAAACAATGGATTGAGTTCATATTGGGGCTGAGCAGTCAGACCAAACATCACTGGACATGGCAGAAAAGTAGTTCCTCCCCCCTTTGTCTGTGAGCAACACAGGAAAAGAAAAGCACAAAGTTTATTCTTTAGACTTTTTCTCCATCATCACAACAGATCAAACTTTTGATGTTTTGCAGCCTGTCTTTTCTGTAATTATCTTCAAACAGATGCCTTCGATACCAAATATCAGACAGCCGCAATGAACAATGGCTTTGTTTGAATTAACAGGTGAGAAAAAGTGGTGTGTAAAGCATTGTTTCCAGGGGTTTAGACTTTTTAACAAACAATCCACAGAAATGAAGATCTAATCACTAAGTTATTGAAGGGAACACAGCAGTGAGCAATATCCATCTCCAGAGTTCAGCAAACCTTTCTCACATTTGCGGTATGAATCATTCATTTACATGTTTGATCCAGACTGAGGTCAGGGGAAGCTAACACGAGGAGGCGGGAAGGGACGTTGTCCTGAGGGGTCATGGGGTCAACACAGGCCAACGTACACACTGAGAAGCATGTCTTTCCCTTCACTGCCAGGCCAATGGCACAACATCACACAATTACGAGTGACATTTATTCGTATCATAGTAATAGGATACATCACCAAGCCAAGTCATTCTTATTGTTCATAATAACAGAGAGTGGATCCAAGAATTCACAATTACATAATCTTCTCAAGAACTGAACCGTGTTTATTTACCCAAAAACTTAGCGACAGTGATTCACATGGCCATCAGCAACATTAGGCCAAGCATGCAATTACTTGCAACCTTCGATGCAATGAGTGAAGCCTTCATAGCGTGCGGCGTTTGATTTAAATCCTGAGTTTGAACACCTCACTTCAAAGTTTTCTTGTGAAACTGGGTGTCAACGGCTCAAACAAGAATCGCCTCTGGCATCGTGGAACCCGTCGGAGCTCGTTGTTGAGAGGGAAAAAAAAGGGGGGGTGGGGGAGTTCGGGCATCGTCTCACCTTCTAACCTTGGCTGCTTCATGTCACACAGGCTGACTCAATCAGGTAGAGGAGCTGAGACTGAGGCCCAGCTCAGCTCCACTGTAACGTTCCCACACATCTCCTCTTCTGACACGGCTGTGATGCATATATATGTGCTGAGACAGGTCTGAGGTACTGTCAACAGGTCTAACCACTTTGTGTGTGTGTGTGTGCGCAAGTGCGTGTGTGTTGGGGGGGGTTCAGTTCTTATACTTTTGTGTGGTTAACTGGGATTTGAAGGCAGGAGGTGCATCATGTCAGTGAAGAAGCCCTGCACACGCTGTGCTGCTTCTCTGTGTGTGAAAATGCAAGTGGGAGAGGCGTGCAGCATGTCAGAGATCAGTGTATTTATGAGTTTTCACAATCGAGACGCCGTTTGGATGGCTCGCTCCCCCGGTAAATCCATCACCCCGCCGCAAAGAACATACAAACGGTTACTGAGCAGCAGGAGGGAGGGATGGGGAAGATTTATTGACACTTGAAAAACTGCTTCTTTAAGGCATTTTAGCACTTGTCTTTTTGGTGTATTTATTGCATGCCACTGTGTCTAAAGGTGTCTACAAACTGCATTTTCTAGCTCTTTAAAGGATTCATGGGGAACACGGCAGGGTTTCTCCAGGCTTTCAGAACTTTTTGCTGTAGGGGGAGCATGAGGGGGGGGGGCACTTTTGTTGTCAATGTGAACCGAGCGAATCCGGACTGTAAAATTAAATGCAAGGAAACCTTAAAAAGAAAAGTGCAATGAATTAACTGCGAGAGGCATTCTTCTCAAGATGCAACAGACGCCTTCTGTGACTGTGCAGAGCACACTGGCTCCGCTGAACAGTCGTATGTCTTTAAGCCTGGCTGGGAGGTGAAGTTTTCTGTCTGTGGAGTCCATTCAGCAGCAGTCAGACATCAACTCTTGAGTGGGGATCTTTTTTTTTTGAGGTGTTTGTGTCGAGCAGACCACCTAGTTTGCTTACGCGCTGCTTGTAGTGTCATGTTTTCATGAATACCTGCTGCTGGAAAGTGTTGGCCACACATTCGGGTTCGACACTTTGCGCAGTTCCCCTCGAAAACTCCAACTGTGCTTCTCGCTGCACCGAAAGAATGCAATTCTGGTGTCAGCAACATACTCTCGTCGCTGTGCTTTTAATCTGATTCAGTATGAATCTTGTATCAAATTGAAGCTCTAAGTCTTTCTGACACAGGTTTCAAATCCTTTAACTTTGCTGCCTCATACGAAAGTTTCACCTAAAGTGTTTCACCCGAGTGAAATAGTGACATAATTTCAAAATACTTTCAGCTTCTTAAATCTTTCTGACAATTCGTTAGTAGCAGTATGTTTTGATGTTCTTCAGGGTCTCAAGACAGACTGCAGGACCTGTTGCTGACTTGCTTCCGTGCGTGCATGCGTGTGCAAGAAGAGGTGGCAGCTCGTTATTGATACGACTGAAACAAACACTGATAAGCTGTGGAATGTTTGTGGTATCACTAATAACTCACCAGACTGCGATGCCTGAGCTCACAGACTTCACACGGCCTCAGTCGAGATGCTGATGAGACACTGATGGTCTTTTTGCTTTTGTGGGAACTTTTTTTAATAGCTCGAGTTGATTTATTGGACTTTTTTTTACTGCTATCAGACATGAAAATGAGCTCACTTCTGCACCAGGGTTCAGTTTGTTCTGCTTTCTTTCTGTTTTGTAGCTCCAAGTTTTGCAGCTTAATCCATCTTGAGATTTGAGATAAGCTCGAGTGAATTCACCAAAGAGGTAATCTTAATCATTTGGCCTCTTGTAGAATTTCCTGAAATCAAAGCCTTTCTCCTGTAAAATAATTCAGTTTTTCTTTTAGGTTAATTTGGCCCCCACGTCATATAATTTCAGTGTTAAACAGCATCATAGTTACACCATAGTAGTAATCATAATTATAAACAAATAAGAGTGAGTGCGGTGTAGAATTCAAGGCCGAGGCGCGAGTTCCAGTTTTTCATTTTGTTTGTTGTGGCGTGGAGACGTTAGCTTTTCAGTTCAAACAAACTTAGAGTGAAATTTCACCGGGAGTTTACTAATTAACTCTGTGTGCAAAGAAAAGTTAGGCATCATGTGTGCCTGCACGGCGCTGTGGTCATTTATCATCATCCGCGCTTTGGATATTCAAATGCTGAAGAAATTTGTAGGAACACAGCGAAACCAATATGAGACACTAGTAACAATTATCTCACTCACAATCAACAATAAAACAGTCATGAAGTATTGGAATTACATGTTTAGAGAAAACAATTCAGCATTAATTAAATAGTCAGATGTGCCATTCAACTGACTCGATCCAAAAAGTGCTGCAAAGTTTACAATATAAGATAATGTAAAAATCAGCTGACACCCACTTGGAGAAGGTGCAGTAATCAGAGTGGGATTTCAAAGTAAAAGTCGAGGGAGGTTGTAACAGTTTTGGGTACAAGCAAAAAATAGTTTGACTGCGTTTAATCAATAAAGCCGAAGACGAGCCAGATTGGAGGTAATTTCTTGTTTCTGTTTCTAATAAACTGTAATTCTTGTGTGTCTTTGGTATATATATATATGTTGGTTCGCAACAGTCCAGACAGGACAAAATCAAAGCAGGGATGTTTGTTTCTTTTGAGCACATTAACTCTGAAACATTCCCGTCTCAGAATTAAATCCAGTATTTACACTTGGGGTAGATATTATAATGGCGTCGGTGGATTCCAGACAAAAAGAGAGGTTACTTATGTAAAACATGCAGTTTCACATTGTGCAGATTATTCCACAATACGTCTGAGAATGCTCAATAAAGCTCAGAGTCGAATATCAACAGGATTATTACATTTAAACTGAAGTTGTGGATTTGCAGCTTTGTGGAAAACAATAATACGAAAATTCGATCTGATTAAGTGTGTGTATGTGAGTGTGTATGTGGGGGGGGACTTTGTATCCGTTGGCGGCCTGTAAACAATGGACAGGGAGGAGTGAGGGCTCCTTCGGAAGGAAAAGTGCAGCGTTTGTTCAGGAAAACTCTCCTCCACAGCGCGGCCCGTCGCAGCACCAGCACTGCTCTGGAAGGAAAGGGAGGGTCTCCGCAGAGAATCGGGGGAAACGTTTGACGCAGCACAGCGATCTGTTGCCATATATCCTGGTGTCAGACCAGGAAGTGTTGTGTTGTCTGTTGTGACAACAGCTCTTTTTTAGGGTGTCTGACTCAGAGCGCGGGGCTGCTGAAACACATGTGTTGTCATAAATGAGCCACTGGAGGGCAGACCGCCGGCAGAAATGCAAGTGGGAGGAAGCTGGATGAGAGAGTAAAAGGACACATACAGCATCTAATAGTGGCTCATACGTCACTGGCTAACTGCTATTATAAACTGATCCAGAAATAACACGGGTACTATTTTGTGAACAGTAATGCAAGGCGGCGCATCTGTTTATTCTGTTGTAACTGGAGATTTTCTCAGCAAATTTTGATAACTATATGAAGGAAACTTGCCAGCTTACTTCATACTTTGTACTCATTTACTTTTAGTTACAAAGTGAAAATGTGATTTGATGGGATTGAATTTCAAATGCCCTCAATTTAGCCTGTAACCTGATAACCGTTGGTGTGCTGGTCTTCAGGTCCCCCACAGTTTGGTGCAAGGTCTGTTGGACAGAGGCAATTTCCTCTATAGGTCCCTTATTGGAATCAGTCTACATGATTTGTTATGAATACTTAAAGAGACAAATTTAGAGTCTGTAGTGTTGGAAACTTGCTGCAAATATACAAACTCCACACAGGAAGGAACCAAAAGTTGAAAAGTCCTCTCAGTGAGGAATTAGTGCGAACCACCATGCTGCTTTTCCTGATGTCCTGTTTTCCCACAACAAAAAGTAACTCAAAATTTGGCCCATGTGACGTTGTTGGTGAAGCAAGTGTTGGGAGAAGATGCCAAATCCTGACCTAAGTTAGTTTTGCATGCCAGAACGCTTCTGCACAAACTTTTAAAATGTTATCCTACAAATTTTTCCTTTTATCATCCGCATGTGAGTGATTGCTGTGCATCCAGCCAGGGCCTGTACGCTTTTGACTACACAGTGGTGGTGGTGGTGGTGGTGGTGGGGGAGGGGGGGGGCTGTCCCCTGGTCAGGGGTCGCTGAGGTCGTCACGCCCCTGGGAGTTAGCGCTAACCAGCCTTGAAAAGCTCCAACAGCCATTGTCATGGTGAGTGGTAGGAATGGGGGGGGGGGGGCAGTCTTGTGGCCCGTCTTCGGACAGGCTTTCACTCGTCACAATGGTGCAGCCAATTAATGACCTCAGTGTGATTAGCATGTTAGCAAAATAGAGCGCACACACACACGCACACACACACAAACACACACACACACACACACACACACACACACACACACACACACACACACAC
>JASSRZ010000074.1:11004012-11016332 GCA_032164315.1 Malacoctenus gilli | reverse complement strand
TAGATAGATAGATAGATAGATAGATAGATAGATAGATAGATAGATAGATAGATAGATAGATAGATAGATGGATAGAGTAGAATCTTGTTTTGAGGTTAATGTAGTTGCTCATTGTCTTCAATTGTCTATTGAAGAAATCTGAGTGGCTTGAGAAGTTCCTGAAAACTGTCAGTCACAGAATAAGACTGTCCGATTCTGAATAGTGATCCCTTGTTTTGGACTGTCTCCATGTGTAACTCACAATAAAAAAGTGGTACTATAATCTGGTCTCTGTGCTCTCTGCAGGCGTGCCTACACCCAGCTCAGAGGTTCTGCGACATACCTTGAACATGTTGGTGCGAGAGAGGAAGATCTACCCAACACCAGAGGGCTACTTCATTGTCACTCCCCAGACCTTCTTTATCACCCCCTCCCTCATCAGAACTAACAACAAGTGGTATCATCTGGACGACCGGCTGACAGAGCGGCAACCTTCACAGCAGCAGCAGCAACAGCAGCAGCAGCAGCAGCAACAACAGCAGCAGCAGCAACAGCAGCAGCAGCAGCAGCAGCAGCCTCAACATTGTACTTCACCACAGTCTGGTAACGTTACACCATCAGCACCTGGCTGCCTGAGAGAGAGGCCCCCTCGCAAGAGTCACGGTGACTCATACCCTTCCTATCGTGACGACCCGTCCAGGCTTCACACCTCCGCGCTCCAAAGTAAGTCACCGAAGGAGCACAGGGGAGATTCCTATCAGAGTAAGCCGCCGAAGGATCACAACGGCGGGGAACCTCCACCGAGTGCGTCGGCCAAGGAGCACCGGGGCGAGCCGCCGTCATACCCCTACCCTCCCGTTGCTACGTCCCCTCCTGCCCAGCAGTCGCCGCCTCAAGATTCAGCTGACAAGAGCAAAAGCATCACTTCTTTTCCTTATAAAACTGACACTCTGACCAAAAAGAAAGAAGGAAGTGGTGGCAGCGGAAGCGGCGAGAAGCAATCCAAAAGATTCGGACTCAGGCTGTTCAGGCTGAGTTTCAAGAAGGACAAGATGCGGCAGCTGGCCACCTTCTCAGCGCAGTTCCCCCCGGAGGAGTGGCCCCTCCGCGACGAGGACGTGCCGACCACGCCCATTCCCCGGGAGGTGGAGATGGAGATCATCCGCAGAATCAACCCCGACCTAACAGTGGAGAATGTCGCCAGGCACACGGCCGTGATGAAGAGGCTGGAGGAAGAGCGGACCCAGAAGAACAAGGCGGGCTCTTCGGCCCAGCACAGCGCACGCAGCAGGAGGGGCAGGGGCCACCGGAGGGCCCCGCACGGTAAGTCCCGCTCTCACAGCAAACCCAGGACCTCCAGGGGAGACCCGTCCGAGGGCTCGAACTGGGACCTCGTGTTCATGGAAAGAGATTACCGCTTCTTTAGCCACTCGCTAGTCCGCTCGCCTCGGGAGGCCATGTACACGCTGGAGCGCAGGCGAAGCGGCGGCGCGACGTACCTGGTCCACAGCAACCCCAACATCACCGAATCGTACTGCCCTGTCACCCCCGAGTGGGACGTATCCGGGGAGCTCGCCAAGAGACGGACGGAGATGCCCTTCCCCGAGCCATCGCGTGGAACGTGCCAGTCGAGGGTGCAAAGAAGTCACAGTCACAATCAGGACAGGAAGTCGCGGCACGAGCGGTCGGACCAAGCGAAAGAGCGATCTCGGTCCATGGACAACTCCCTGAAGGGCCCGTCACTGGGCGCGCCGGAAGACTTTGAGCCCAGTCTGGAGGAGCGCAGTCATTACTACACTGATGACGGCACCCTGCGGGCCACACAGAAATCGTCCCACTACTCAAGGATCATGTTCTCTGCTGCTAAGTTCCACTCCGACTTTAATGTGCCTGATTTGGGGAAAGGGAGTTTGGATGAGTCGAGGATCCGGAGTACGATGGAGAGGAACAAGAGCAGAGACAGCTTGCCAACGTACAATGAGCTAATGGGACTTTCTCCGAAGCCCTCAACAGATGAGTACTTCCAGTGCAATACGTCAAATGAAACAATCCTAACTGCCCCTTCGCCTCAGGCAAAATCAGAATATGACACATTAACCTCATCAGGGGGACTCCGAAAGGGCTCTCCAGCTGACCGCCAAACGCCTCACCTCACCTCTCCTCACACGATGGAGTACAAAGAGGACTTGTCGGCAGCAAAGGGACAGAACGGCTCGGCGCGACTGACGCCGAGCCAGACGCCGGAGCCGGCGCAAAATGCCCGTTTGACGCCACATCAACACAACGTGGACCCCGGAGGGGGAGGAGGCGGCATTGTGATAAAGAGGAAAGAGATCTTCAGCAAGGACACTTTGTTCAAACCTCCACACAATGCCTTGTCCACTGGCTACGTGGACAGCAGCTACACCAAGTCCGGCACATTGCGGAAAGCCTCACATGCCAAATCAACAGAGGCCCTAGACAATCCTGAGCCCCAGCAGCCTTCCAATTCAGCCACTTCCTCAGCGTCACCTGCAGTTTTACAGGGCTGCTTAGAGCCAACAGTCCCCTCTGCCTCCTTTGACTATTATAATGTATCAGACGACGAGGAAGAGGAAGAGGCAGAGGAGGACTCGCACAAAGAGTTGGCCACAGCAGAGGACAACAAAGACCACGGGGAAGGGGGTGGGAACGGTGGAGGCAGCGGCGGCGGTGGGGAGGGAACCATGCAGTGGCTCCTGGAACGGGAGAAGGAGCACGACCTGCAGCGCAAGCTGGAGACCAACCTGACCCTCCTCAGCCCCAAGGAGACGGAGAACAGCAGCAGCCAGAAGTCGGCCCACTCTGCCCGCTTGGACAGCATGGACAGCAGCAGTGTCACGGTGGACAGTGGATTCAACTCCCCCAGGTAGGCGCCACACTGAACTGCAGCTTCTCGTGCGGCTCTTAGACCGAGTTCGAATAAAACGGCCGTGAACGGACGAGTTTCTCTCTGAAACCAGCCAAAGGGTGGCTGGAGAGCCCATTTCTCACGCCCGTATTCATCCATATTCAATCACACACGATCGGAAACAAATTGGGGTTCGGTGTCTTCCTCGAAGGAACTTTGACCAACAAACAGAGCAACACAAAAGGTTGAGCCACCAACCGCTGGATGATAAAACATCCTGCTCTCCCAGTTGACCCAGAGTCACCCCATTTCATACACCTGATCTCACAGGGAAACTTTGCACAACAGTGCTGATGAAAGGTGTTAAATTGGCTGAATCGGCTCAAGCAACCTTTTCTCTAAACGAAGGAGTGCTTTCTGTGATGGCTAAAAAGGTAAATTTTTGCTAATTTGACCATAATTTCTGCTTTAAAGTTAGATTTATATTGTTATTATTGTGTTTACTCTAGTCATTGGTGCTCTTTAGATGAAATGAGATGACCCACATGTCAAACAACATGACATCAAAAAACCCGATGTAACGCCGGTAAAAACTGAAAGCAGAAACTTTGACCCTCACCTGTTACACAACAAAGACAATAACATCTTTGGTGTTGGCCTTCTTGAACGCATCTCACCTGTTTCTTCTGAGTGTCCCACCTTTCATCGTATACAATGAGAATATCAGGCTGGTCTGTTTCAGGTAGAAAAACAATGCAGGGAGAGTAAATATTCGGGATTTGAGAGGCTGTTGATGAAATGGTTGCTGTTTTCTATTCTTACCTATTGTATCGGTCAAACAGCTGGTTGTGCTTCCGGAGTCAGACATGAACGCAGTTTGGGAAACAGCTGCCGAGTCACAGTTAAAGGCGTATTACACAAACTCAGGCTCTCGCCCTCCCAAAGCTGTCGTGCGTTCCCATTGATCAGACCTAAAGAGGCTGATCTGTCCTGCCTACACCGAGTTGTACTCGCGATCCTACATTTCCCATAATGCAGTGCAGCTGTAGCGGCTGTTGTCACACTGGCCTGCATGCTGCAATCCCCCCGTCTGTGAGTTATAGCCTGACAGTTTGTGTCAGCGTCAGTCGAACAAAGGAGTGAAGGACTCCGCTGATGTCATCTGAGTTCATTTTCAGACATTAAAACACTTTATTCAGCGATACAAACGACTTTTAAAGCCGTTTTCACTGGCTGATCATTTATGTGATAGAAGTACTTTATTACACACTCAATAAATACACTATATGTGTTCCTTAAAGAAGCTCAATATTTTATTACAAGTGCATACTGATCTCAGATATAACATGTATTCATATTGCAAAAAATACTTTGTTTACCTTCAGCTTATTTAAGTCAAAGTTTACACAAAAGGTGTTTCTTCCTCCTTTTACCTGTGTTACTCCCACTCACTGTTGGGATGAATGACACCAAATTAAGATAATTGTATTTTAGCAATTGACCAACACAGGTGTTTTTTTTCATAAAGCATTTTTTTTAATGACTAACAACAAAAACGAGCTTGAAGTGGGTTCAACTGTATGTTATTGGGATTCCTGTGTCAAGCACCATTCATGTGACAGCTTGTGTTGGCCGTGTGCTCTGTATGTTGATTTCGAAACTAAAATGATGGGAGCGTGGTTGGTATAGCTGTTGGCTCACCTCGCTTTGTGATCCTGTGAGGAATTTCTGGGTCGGCTCCTTTGTGAGCGAGTGAGTTTTCTCGGGGTACTTTGTTTTTCTCCCGCAGTCCAGAAATAGACAAATAAATTCAACTTGTGACTGTGAGTTACCCATGACAGTGCGTCTCCCTGTGTTTGCCCTGTGATGGGACCGGAGAACTGTCCTGGGTGGTCCCTACCTCCACCCGATGCCGGCTCCGACGTCTCGCCACCATTCAGCTCAAGAACGTGTCATTAAAGATGTGAACCTCGGAGATCTGACCGCATGTTTTTCCTCTTTCATCCAGGACACGCGAAAGCCTTGCATCCAACACATCCAGCATAGTGGAAAGCAATAGACGGCAAAACCCAGCGCTGAGCCCCGGCCACATTGGCACCAGCAGTATGGGACTGCCGTTCAGCTTTCGTGCCATCCCCGAGCCCCCCACCACGCAGCCTGAGAAACTCCAGAAGTCATCGAACTGCCTGGCCTCCATCACCAGCGTCTGACAGGCAGCACAGACTGAGACCCTGAAGGTGGTGGAGGAGGGAGGAAGTGAGATGGTCCACCGTTTTTCACCCCCCACTTTTCCTCGACCGATACACACATGAACGCACCCACACACACACGCAGACACACACACACACACATCTTCAGACTCCTGAGAATCCATACACTGGGACTGTTATGAAAACAGGCATGGCTTCAAGAGACTGTTCCCACAGCTTCAAGAACTTAACTGCAAAAAAAGAGAAAGAAATACTACAGAATATCACGACCACTGTAGGTGAAGAAGACCTACCCGAAGTACTTTGATTTTGGTGACATGGACTCTAGTTTGGCTTATATCAAGATCCTTGATTATTGGTATTGGAAAGTAGTAGACTATAGGATTCAAGTTACATTTGGAAATATCAAAAAAACTTTTTATATCGCTTAACAATACATGTCCAATTAAATGTTCTCCTTCCTGAAGTAGTGTCGAGTTCTTCAGGACGATTTAATGTATCAGCACAATGTCGAGATAATAAAAGTTGATCCTGAGAACAACGAATGAAAGATATAAAAACATAAATCAGCTCAGATTTGTGTACCGCAATGCAAATGATGTATGTATACTCGATACTTTTGATATCCTAATTATTATAATGGTGGTATTAAAGATGCTATGTGACCAAAAAAAAAAACCCCACATGGTTTGGATAAGATGCTGCACCTCCACACCCACACACACTGGACGGAGCCTCACGGTGTCCGGACGAAGCTCTCCATCACCTGGTCTTGAACGCATCACTTGATCTTCTCCAGGAGGAGGAGTTGAATGATATTTTTTTTGGGGGGGGGGGGTGGTTACCAGAGTTTATTCTCTCATGGATTCATTTCACAGACGTTTTCATGGATTCGAGAGCAAGCGGAGCGAGATGCGACCGCGCGGGACATCAAAGCCGTCACGGCTTCGAACCAGCAACCCCTCTCACCAGGCCCAGTCATTCTCAGCAGTTTTTGGCACAACCTTAATTTAACAGGCTGTCTGAAGCTTTTAGCTGTGTCACATGATCCCGCTCAGCATGTGTTATGTTCACTGAATCTCAGGAAATATGGAACTCTGCTGCTACGGTCATCTCGTCAGGAGGGTGTGTTCTGTTTGCAGGCATCTAATGTAAAATATGTCCAACGCTTTTCAAGTATCAGTGAGAGGGCCAAAAGTTTGGTGTGGTGTGCTCACTGAAACAGCGCAGACATGATGCATTGTGGGAGCTGTTGGCATTACTTGGACCCTGTGAGACCACAGCTCCTAAAACCCTCTATTATTTCACCACCTTCACCTGATTTTGTGGTATATTTTAGGATCTTAAACGAGACAAACAAATAGACTGATGTTCACGAGGTATTTTATAGTATACAGGTGCTCAAAAATGTCAATTGATGTCCAGCCCGAGTTTTTACAGCAGTTTACAGTTTCGTGATACAAGCAACGCTTTGGAAACAGACCGTTGAGTTTTCTGTCGAAAACATCATAAATGAGGTTTTGAAGAATTTCTGATGTAGCTTTTGCCTTTGCTATGACCACGCTGGAAAATGTGAACAGTGAAGAATCCCTCCATGAACTGGTTGTTGTGAGTTTCAGATGTGCATATAAAGCAGCAGTCGCTGCAGTTATTGGGGTCAGATCAAACGGAATACATTTCCGATCGATTCGCAGCTCAGTTTGAGAAATTTCCACCTTTTCTCCGCTGAATCTATATGTTAAAAAGATTGACGACAAGCACATTTCCAGCATGAATAGCACGAGGTCGATACAACCCCCCCTATTTGGGTGAATAAGGAAAACTGTGGTGACCTTAAAGGTCAGCAGGTTCGTCAGGAGACACCATGCTTTGTGCTCGGCACTCAGGCGTAGGAGCAGAGAGCTGATTATGAGTTGTGCAGCTTATTGATGAACTAGCAAAAAGGCCAAGTTGTATTGAAGAAAGCATTTCTCCATTTGGTCTTCAAAGACTCATATCATTCACCATCAACGTTACATTGAGGGCATTGGGTTGCACTTTGTTGTCATTGTATTCATTTTGCTGACTGATCCTTTCTCATTTCTTGTTTTCCTCTTAAAATTTGTATTTGTTTAGTGTGATCGGGCAACACAGCAGTCGCTCTCATTAAGTTGTTTGTGAGTTGTTTACCGGTGTGGGCTGACCGTGAAACCCGGCGGCAAAACACGGACAAACGGTGTCAGTCTGGCTGCAGTTCCCCGGCTTCTCTGTAGGGGGAGACAAACGCTGATGCAATCTAACACACTGCTGCAGCAATATTGCAACATTAGGAAAGCACCACGTCAGTCCACTTTAAGCTGCCCCCTCCCTGCAGCGTGTGGCTGCTGTTCACGATGCATGACGCAAAATACACTTGGATGCAGCCATGCTTTATCGGTGTCGCTAAAATATACCGACGAACAGCAATAATTCAACTCCGACACTTGTGTTTATGAGGTTCACTCACGTGTGATCGGTGGATTTCTGTCTTCATCAGGCAAAACTTAGCATTACAATTTTTAAAATGACGTTATTCGTTAAAAAAAAAAACAATCGTGAAACGGTGGAAGTTGAAGCCACGTTTCAGCGCGCTGACCTTTGAAAAGCTTGAGCAGGGGCGCCCTCTGGTGGTCGTCAGTAGGTGTAACGCCGGCAGCGAACAACTGGGTGTGTGTTGCACCAAATGTGTGACAAGTGAGGCTCATCAAACTGATCCTATAAAGGTAAGTGGCTTGTCCTTGCAAATCTGAGGTGGTTAGAATGGGTCAGAATGTGTTTACAGAGTGCTGCCACGAAGAAAGGAGGCGATGTGGCCGTTGATAAAGCCCTCGTGGTCATGTTTGTGGTTTTTATTGGAATTCCAGTGGACTACAAGTGCTGTCTGGCTGTTTTTCACACATGTTTATTTATTACAAGGTATAATCTGCAGCAGATGACGATTTAAAATGTGTAGCTTTTATTGCAAACTATGAGGTGGTCACACTCGGTGCAGGATTTGTCTGTGGTCAACAGCTGGCCATTTGGTGAATGTTCATTGTGCTGCTCTGTGGATATTCAAAGGCACTCTGCTGCCATGTGGATGGTTTCTGTCAATTTTCAAATTAAGCGTGGAAGCCTTTTACCGGTATCAGAAACATTCACGTTTGAAACTTTTTGAAACGTGATTTCTACCTGCAGTCTTTTGTCTTGAAAAAAAAATCATTTGTGAGCAGTCAGAAGTCAAAGATGGGGCCTGATGTTTTTGAGGTTTTCTCACGCTTACAAAGAAAGTCAGGAAGAGTTAATCTGACTGTCTGAATTCTTGCTTGTGGTGTATGTCGCTTTGGACAAAAGCGTCTGCCCGATGAAACTGTAACCTTTTTACTGCGACACCTCCACCTCCCACAGGATCAGAGTTTCATCCCGTAGCTTGCTGGGTTGTGAACAGCATTTAGAGATGTCCTCAGTAACAATCAGTCCACTCATACATAGGTAAAGAAAGTAATATGTTTTACATAATAGTACTTCATAACAAATCACATTATTCCAATGCTTGAATAGTATTTCAGCACCTTACAGGTTACTCCATTGTTGTAATAGTATTAATTTCGCTTCAGGGTTTTTTTTTTTCATTTTACAAAATTCATTTTTGCATTTGCTTCCCCAAATGTATGAGCAGGATGTTAGGACGTGAATTATTGAAACTGTCCCCCTGAAAATGAACACAAACGGGTTTAACAACACCTCAACACAGAGCAGTGAGACGTGCGACAGGCGACTGGTGTTTAACCTGTGTGTATTTTAATGACGGATGCAGAAGACGTCATGTCTCTGAGCTACAGACACAGAGGAGAGATGAAACAGAAACAACAGTGGGTCAGGGTCACCTGGAGCTTGGCACGTACAGCGAGGAAGGATTTAACTCAGTAACACACAACCCCCCCCCACACCCACACACACACATGCACACACACACTTTGCTATAATCACCACACACTTACATTTCCATTGAACAGACGATGCAGCTTCGTGTTTTCTCGCCTCACTCTCTCTTCATGCGTCAAATATACAGAATGGAAAAGTTCAGGTGTGGTCTGGAGAATGCATGAAAACATGTACTCGGACGTGTAAGTGTGTGTTTGCATCCGTGAGAGCAGCTACGAAGATAACACTCATGCACTGTAGACGCTCTCTTACACATACGGATAAATCCCGCGTTTGTTTTTCGTTCGACAATAAAACCCTTCGGTATCTTCACACAGAAGGAAATGCTGCTAGTAAAACGCTCAGCCGACACGACAGCGTGGCAGCGACCTCCGACAGCATACATTTGGTTCTAAGGCAATGTTGTAGTTCCACAGGACTAGAGCTGCTGACACAGGGTGCCGCCCCCCCCCCCAATCCATTAAAATCCCTCCGTCATTCACTGTAGTTTTAATTTAGCACCATGGGAATCCCTCCTGTCACACACCTCCACCAGACCGACGTGGAAGATGTTCCCTTCTGATATCCGCCGGAAAAGGGAAAAGATATGAAAAAACTACATCGACTTTTACTGTATGGGAGGGGGAGCTGGAAACATCCAACGAACGCTTGTTACGAGGTGGTGCAAATTTCAAAAACAGTCACAACATTAATGCCAAGGCTTCACATCAGATCACGTGGAAAAGAACCATTTGTGGGTTGTCTTTTTTTCTTACTTTCTTCCCATTCTACAAAGGTTGTCTGCATAAAGTTGGAAGCAAAAGGGACAAAGGAGGGACTTCAGCCTTTTTTTTTTCTCTCACACTCACACACGCGCACACGCACACACAGTAAACACGATGGGTTTTATAATACAAAGAAGTGAAATAAAATAATTTGCAGCCATTCTGAGCTGGGTTGAAGAGACCAGTTTTCCCAGGCATCGATGGCAATAAAAATGTCTTCTCAGCAGTTTGTTTTCTCTTTGAGTTACTGTGGGTGTAAGCAGCCACCTGATTACAGTAAGTCACACAGTTTACCGGCTCCAAAGTCGCAAGAGACTCCAGGCTTTGGACCCCTTTTTTCAGCAGTTTGTGACTGAAAACGGGTTTCCAGAGTGTGTTTGTAGTTCAGTAAAGCGTTTGTGCGACGACGAGTGACTCTGTCAACTAGTTTCAATCACCCGCAGTCAGCTCGGAGTGAGCGCAGCGCGTTGTGCGGTCATCAGAGCACCTCCTTCCGTGAAAGCAGTTCCCATTGTCTCCCACTGAATCCCTAAAATAAACCCCCCGCATCTCAGTCTGCCATCGTCTCATATGGGAGCACAGTGACCGGCGTGGAGCCACAGAGGGAGACAAGTATTCACGTCCACTGGCTGGCGAGCGTCCACGTTCTCCTGTGTGTCCCGCTGAAGGTCGGTCGGCGTAACCGGGGAAGGCTCGAAGGTCGGGGGCCGCGGATGGAGTCACTTCTGGGAGTGGAGGTCCTCCTGGAACTTGGTGCTGGTGTAGAGGAGGTGGAAGCCCTTCTTGCTTATCGTATCGTCGCTATGGAAACGGATCAGCATGGTGTCGCCGGGCGAGTAAATCTCGTCCCTGGGCTGAAGGAGGAGAGAGACCATGAGGAAGTGGTTCATTCCGCGTTCACACGTGTCAATACAAAGGCACAACTTCTCTCCTCTTTTCTTATTCTTTTCTTGCAGTTCGAGGTGTCAAATGTGACACTGAAAAAAATCTTGCATTTTAGGAAAGTATTCGTGTGTATTCATTGGGTGGGAGGGGCTTGTTGTGCTCATAATGCAGGGTCTCCTGCTTTTGTGGGGGGAAAATAAACAACAAACAGGGAGAACATTACTATAACGATCGCTGATAACTCCCTAACTGAAGTTCTGCAGCGAAGTTGCACATTTAACTTAAAATGGGGGGGGGTCTGACACTTATTTAGTTCCCAGTTCTCGAATCTGTCATCTAACGAGCCGCTGCAGCCTCTGCACCAACATCGGATCCTTACCCCTGAACCGCAGAAGCGACCCAGCCGGTGCGAGTTGGCGTCGTATCCGTTGTACAGCTCGATGTAGTCGTAGCCGCAGTCGGCCTCCTCCTCCACCTCGAAGGTGATGAAGCTGAGCTCGATGCCGTAGCCCTGCTCTGCCGTCAGCAGCCACTCACAGTCCGTGTGACCCGGATAGTTGTTGTCCCCGAACTGGGAGTGAGAGAAGAGGTTCCTCTGGCGGGCTTCGGCTTTCAGACGACCTCCACACTCTGAGGAAGACAAGAAGACAAATTCGCTGTCAACGATCCCACACCTGGGTTTCTCTCGATTCTCAACTTGCATGTTTTAGTAAGATCCACTAGAGGGAGCTATAACTCCTAAAACTGCTTTAATTTGGAACGTAACAGAGGTGCCAAGTTTGTCACTTTTATAAAACTTGCAAATACAGAGCGAAAGTCAATTTTTTTTTCTCTGATCACACAAAAGCTAAACTACACACACACACACACACACGCACCTGTCGAGTGTGTTGCCTGGAAGCCCTTTCTTTGTACCGAGGCGTCTGAAATGAAGCGAAGGTACATCTTGTTGCCCGTCGACACCAGAGGCTCGGGGACCTTGTTGCCGCATAGCCGACTCAAGATGGCAGCAGTGTCGCTGTCCCCGTCGAAGGCCTCGAGGTGGTCATACGCGCATTCTTGATGCTGCTCGATCTCAAATTCGTTGAAGGTCTGCATGGTGGAAACGCAGAAGAGAAGAGACAGAGAACAGAGACTTGAGCGCAAAAAATGACTGAGTTCTTGGGTTGTTTTTGTGCACTCTACAGACTTACACCTACAAACTGATCCGTTATTTCACATTGCGTCAAGTTGGGCCACATCCGCGAAACAATGCACAAATACTGGAGCCACTGAATGTCGACACCTGAAGCTTATAAGTTGCGTTAACGATAAAAAAACATGCAATCACATGATTATCTCCAAATGTGTGTCTGAGTCACGTGGTCACATGTTGGGAGCACAAACCTGTAACTTTATCACAGTTGGTGATGTAATGTGATTTTTTTGTGGTTACATAAGTGGCGAGAAGAGATTATACAAAAGTAAATGACGGCTGATGACAGTTTTGATAGCATGCAAGAGGCTCAGCGCGTGGAAAAGAGGTGAGGAGCCAAATCCTGATGGTGTTCAGGATCACTGGCAACTTTGAGTGCGAGCTGTGGCTCGAGGAGACCATGTGTGTGTGTGTGTGTGTGTGTGTGTGTGTGTGTGTGTGTGTGTGTGTGTGTGTGTGTGTGTGTGCGCGCGCGC
>JASSRZ010000074.1:10953470-10965426 GCA_032164315.1 Malacoctenus gilli | reverse complement strand
ACACACACACACACACACACACACACACACACACACACACACACACACACACACACACACACACACACAAACATTTTAATCTTCTATGTTTCATCGAGAATGGAAAGCTGGAGTCTTTCCCAGCCGACACTCGATGAGAGGCAGAAGACAACCCCCCCTTTTTTCAGGCTGCCAGAACATCAGAGGGCAAACAGAGAGACAGACGATCACCCACACACATATATTCACACACCCCCGGACAATCCCAACACACTGAATTTACAATACGCATCTTTGGACTGTAGGAGGTAATCTGAGGTACGCTCAGTAAACAGCACAGGCAGACGCAAAAGCTACAAATAAGCATCCAGGCTTGAGAGAAAACCAAAACATTTCAGCAGACGCCAATAAGACTCTCAGGCAGACACAAACAAATATGGAGTCATTCCCACAGAAAGCCACACACCTGCTGGATCTTGTATTTCTGCATGAAGGGCATAAACTGGAAGAGGAAACCAGGGAGGCAGAACAGGAAGTAGATGAACTCGTGCACAATGAGCGACCCCCATGTGGCAATCTGGAACTTGGTGTAGTTGTCCAGCATGTAGCCCCAGGCGTGTTTCAGGGAGGGTTGGAAGGGGTTCTCCGGCAGCACGGCGTCCACGTACTCCACTGCGAGGTAGGCGGAGCTCAGGATGTCTGCTGAGCCGTTCACTGCCATTGTGGATGAGGTGAGGTGAGCGCAGGGCTGTGGAGAAGGCTGGAAGACAGGAAAGCAGCGTTATCACCACCTTTACTCCACTGTAACACCTGAAACTCAGAGGAAAGAACGAATGCGCAGTATAAGCTGAATATCTTTGATTTGCTGCACCGTTGTCTTCTTAAACCCGTGAAGCCGTCCTCAAAACAGATTAAAAAAATCATCTTAGTAAAATCTCACAAAGAATCAAAAAGAGATCAAACAATCCTTACAAAAGAAAAATGACGCTTTGCAATGTGTGCATGTTTTACTTTAACAAAGCATTCTGACAAAGAGAAAACTGTCATTTGCAATGGAAGAAAGAAAATACCAGGCGAGAGTAGAAAACAAAAAGCAAGGCCCATTTTGTTGACTTGTTTTCTTTGTTTTTTGCATGGATGCAAGTGAAAAAAATTTGCTTCACACGTCACAACAATGTATACAAGTTTTCATTAGTAGAAAACCTGAAATGCAATAAAGAAATAAAGATTAAAACCCATCTTTACTTATATTGTCATTGTTTACCATGTTTTCCCTTCAACAATACTGTTTCTGGACCATCTCATACTTTCAATAACCCCGCAGCGTTTAAGAGCAGAATTATAAAGCTAACTTCCCATTACTAGCCTTTCATGCTGTTTCGTGATAATTTATCACATCGGTATTAACAGACAAATTCAACTGGGGGGAGGCAGCAGCAAAAAAACATAGTGCACATTTTCAGGTTCACAGTGGGGAAATAATAAGCGCCAGCACAACAAGTTGGAGTAATTATAACAAGAGTTTGTCAATATTGTACCTGCGTTATTCACTTTCACACCAAATAACGCTACAATGATTATTTGGTCAGTACACACCGGCAGCACAAGCCGACAGCTTCTCCTCTGTTCTCTGCTTAAACATCGAATTTAAAGCTTTATTTGTAGATTATTTGCATCAACAAGGAATAAACATTCTCAAGAACATCTGAAAGTTTAGGTAAACATCTCGTTAGACCTTGCAAACTCACCTTTCCGCGGTCCGTCCCGTCTACCTGGGAGAGAGGAGTCTGGTCCTGTGAAGTGCAGTAATATCAGGCGCTCCGATTGGCTGCGAGGCGAGGTGACCGACGTCAGGGGGCCGAACGGCTTCTGTGATTGGTCGATGGGATGGAGCGATGATAGTGAGACTGAAGGTTTCTACAGTAACAGCCAATCAGCGGCGGGCGCCGCTTTCATAACCTCAGCACAGTCAGAGAAGCCGTATGAGAGAAAGATGGGGCGGTTCATCTGGAGAACTTTATACCGCTTCATCTCCCGGAAATGTTTTTACAGTGCAGCTGTTCAAAATCCAATTTTGTCTTTAAATTTTTTGGTACAAACTCAAAGTTGGCTGCTTCGCCTTTGTGTCTTGCAACAAATCACAAAATTATTTGTCAAAACAACAAATTTACTTTAAAAAATGTCTAACTTCTCGTCCAAGTTTCTGTAGGGTAGTTTCAATGGTCTTCTATTATTTAAAATATTTTAACTTCACGTCTTTTCTTAAATGTTATTTAGATTTAAGAGGATGCTGTTTGTGTATCAATAACAGAATCAGCTCCATTTGAGCTAAAAACCCTTAAAAAAAACTTTAAAGTTTATGAAAATTACAAAAAATATAACTATGTTGTGTTGGGGAAAATGTGCTGGTATACTTGAGGGATTTATTGTATCGTTATTATCATAGTATGGTTCTCTGTGGGCCTGAAATAAAGAATTGAAGGAATGCAGAATTATTGCTCCGTGGAAATCTGGAGGGGCTTCAACCTGCAGGACAACGTCATTCCAGCCTCATTTTTGTCCTTTTATTAAGCTATTACACACAGGTAAATGTAGCAAAGTTGATTAAAGACACCTGGAACATTGAACTTTTAAAATGTTTTACTGATTTTGGCAAAGTTTTAAAAACAGATTATATCATTTCACAGCTTTAAATACAAGAAGCATATTTATTAATGATAATATAAAACAAGTAATGAAACATTGTCAAAGTCATTAGCCTACATGACATTCCTCAATACACTGACAAGAAACAGCGATACCAGTTACTATTATAGCAAGTTTGTTTGTTTTTTTCAATATAGAGAGGCAAGAGAAAGAGAGACTGAAGAAAAAGGAAACTCAAGAGCAGGTTTGGTCACTTTCCAGAAAGAGAGAACAGATTAGTAGAGTCGTAAAGAGAGACACAAAAAGAAGAAGAAGAAGAAGAAGAAGAGACATATTGAAATTGGCACATTCATAGTACGTCAGGGTGTGCAGTAGTTAACAGGGATTGCTACACCGAACGAGAAGAAGGTCGACAGGTTAGAGACGGGGACCATGCAGTGAGTTCAGGCTGCTGTTGTCATTCATGGTTACGACCACAAGGTAACATGGCTGCCGGGTGACAGCAAAGCACTGGTACATCCAACCAAACAGCTTCTCCATCTGTTGGTCACTGGTTGTTGGTTTTTTTTTTTGGCAACACGATGGCGGCGGCAGCACCTGACCCCCACCGGAGGAGAAAAAAGGATCCCAACAAAAGTCAGTTTGTTTGTTTTTTCCCAGAATTAATGTACATGATCACTTGCTGCGACTGCTCCACACACTGCTACTGAAATACTGGGGGCCGATGCAACCGTCACGCTGATCTGAAATCAAAATGTCTTTTTTTCCTCGCCGTACAGCCGCGGCCGAGCCCGGCTGCGCTCGGTCCGGTAACAGTACTCGAGGCGTAACAAAAGGAGGACAGAAAAAGAGAAACAGGAAGAGGGGGGGGGGTGTTACACTGACATTCAGGCTCTCTTCAACGGCTACGCTGTGACGCCGTGTGAGGTCGGAGGTCAGTACACGCAGGCGTCAGTCGAGGCGTTGCCACAAAGGTGCACAGGCAAACACATGTGCAAGCGATGGAGCACCTTTATATGCCAGCACACACTCATACACACGCACACACACTCGGACTTCTCAGGAGGATAAAAAAAAACAAAAACGTAAACTCAGTTTCAGTCCCGAATGGTCCTTCTCTGCCGTCTTCTCCCATTGGTTGGATCAGTGGTCTCTGTCGGAGCAGGACCACGTTAACATCCCATTGTCAGTCACACTGCAGTGATAGTAGCTTCATATCGGTAGCATTGTAATGGCACTGCAGGGAGACAGTGGCGCTTCCCACTGGTTTCGTCCAGTCGCCTTTCCAGTCTGCCCCCCCCCACGAAGGGAGGTGGGTTTAAAAAAACGCAGGTCTCAGCCCATCGTTTGTTACAGCTCCCCCTGTTCAGGTAAGTGCAAAAAAAAAAAAAATCTCTTCATCTTCAACAATCTCGTCCTTTTCTTCATCTGCGTCAGTGCCTGTGCTAATGCTGCCCAACAATGAAGCATTGGCACCGTAGTCAGACAGATCCAAGATCAGTATTCAGCAGGGGAATACGCTCTGCTTCCAATCAGCGGCGGGTGTCAGGAGCAGTCATAAAGGCTTATCGATCACAGTCACACCTGCCAGTCGGAGAAAAGGGAAGTAGAGACACCTTTAGAAGGATCAACTTCATCATTTGGCATCAGTTACACAACTGAAAGTCCTGAACTGGACGAAGAACAAGCTGCTTGTGCTAACACAAAGCTACTGAATCAAAAAACATTAAAAGTGGAACTGAAATGTTCAATGAAGGAGATGTTTCAGATTTCCTACTGTCCAGACTTTTACATTTTCTATTGCAAAGAAGTTGATGTTGTACTTCACGTAATATTCAAAGAGTTTGACACCACTGGTTAAACAAAACCATATCTGAATCACTGAAAAGTCCATTCTTTGAACTCAGATACTGACTGAAACCTCAAATCCTGCTTTTAGAGTTCAGTTGAGCTCAAAAAAGTCACTTTCAGAGTGTGAAAACAGCTTCTTGTGTCAACATCCAATTTTAGAACTCTGATTCAGCCGAGTGTGATGTGAACTGACCTGCATAACTGCGTCCTGTGCTCATGCACGTTGGCAGCAGCGTCCACTTGTCAGAGTTTGGATTGTAAAACTCCACCGAGGCCAAATTGCAGCTGCCGTCATCTCCTCCGACCACGTACAGTAGATTGTTTACAGCACACACACCTGACAACGCGAGCACGGGACAATCGGTGAGAGTCACAGCGCAACAACATGCTGAAAAAAACAACTCCAGGAGGACGTGCCGTCGCTTTTACCTGCGTTGCGTCGACACATGTTCATGTCAGCTACTTGTCGCCAGCTGTTGGAAGCTGGATCATAAACTTCACAGCTTTTCCTCACCAGCGGACCGTCGTGGCCACCCACAGCATAGAGCAAACCTTTTAACACGCCAACACCTGAGGAGACCAAACACGTGGCAACGGTTTTATCTTCGTCTCATTAAAAACTTAACAATCAGTGTTCTTCTGCATGACAGGATGGATAGAAAAGTGTAAATAGTGATAAAATAAATGAGGCAGAGTCTTTCAAATGACAATCGGCCCGAACGCCAAGATGAGGCCATGAAGAAGCAAACCTGCTCCACTGCGTCTTGTGCCCATCTCTGCTATATAGCTCCACGTGTTGCTTTTAGGGTTGTAGGATTCAACAGTACTTAAACACTGTCTGGTTGCTCCATCATAACCTCCCACAGCATAAAGGATCCCTGGAAGACACCCGGCACAAACTTGGATTAAAGTCGCAGCGAAGACGACAGAATGCAGCCGAAAATGTCTGAACAGGTAAAGAAAACTGTCTGAAGAGTGCACAACATAAAGAAGAAAAACTACATCAAACCAGACACAGAATCAAACCGGCGAGAAAAAATGTACATTTAAGTATTCACAAAACATAAACACACATATAGACGTCTGAACCAGAAAGAGAATCGTGAATCATAAAGTTAAAAAAATTAAGAAAAACTAAACTGCTTTCATAACTAATATCACAAAACAGCTGAAGATAGATAATCAATACTTCATAAAGCTGAAAGACCAAAAATTGCAAAGGTTCTTCATAAAAGTTAGACTGAAGAAGTGATTGTGAGTTGACATAAAAAAAAACCTGCTGCTTAAATTTCTATGTGAATTGTTCAGAAGGACCACAGCAATAAATCACATCATACATGACATATAATCATGACTTTGTTTGCTAGTATCATAAAAATATACCCAGAGATCAACTCACCATTGACCACGCCCACTCCCACACTGCTACGTCGTGTACTCATAGGCAACACGTGGAACCACTCGTCTGTTTTTGCATTATACGCCTCAATTGTGGACAAGCCTGCAAAAACACACACACAGAACAGGCTCAAGAACTGCTACAAGCTCCCGTACGGTACAGAGGGAGCTGGAGATACACACAGCCGAAATAAACCAAACAAAACACAATCATAGAAAATCGCAGCTGCACCTGTGCTGCCGTCGAAGCCTCCGACCGCGTACAGGAGACCGTTGAGCACGGCCGCTCCGAGCGTCGAGCGGCGGTCCTGCATACTGCTCACGCTCGTCCAGCGGTCCATCATGGGGTCGTAACAATCAACCGTCCGCACGCGCAGTGAGCCGTTGAAGCCGCCCACCGCATACACACACCCGCTCACGTACACCACACCTGGAGAGCAAGAAAAACAAACATATACAAATAAATCAACAACAAAAAACAGCATTTGGAACGCACCAACATCAGTGGAAGCTTTTTGATAAACTGTATGATTTTTGCTTCGAGCTAAGAAGTGCAAGAAATGAGTTAAGCACAAACTCCTTTCTTAGTCATGTTTGATAGACAAGATAATAAGGATCACCTGAATGAATCAGTGATTTGGTAAGACCAAACGTTCCACTGAGGGTTTTATCTCGTCTTGTATCACCTTTATTGTTCTCCACACGATTCAATCTTTTAAAACGTGATGCGTTTAACACTGTCTGTGGTTTTGGTCTTACCGGCTCTGCACCTCCTGGTCGGGAGTTCAGCCACCTGGTACCACCTCTGCTCTTCAAAGTCATAACATTCAACACTGCGGATGGCCTTGGGAGCCTGCCCCCCAACCACCACCATCACCTGAACACAAAACGACAGCAGAGCCGTCACAAGGTGACCTGCGGCTCGCTTACTGTTTGTGACCTCGGTCGGAGCCGGCGTTAGGCCGACCCCCTCTGCAGCGGGAGCCGCTCGGGATCGATTGTTTCTACCTTGGGACAGCAGGCCGGGGTCCTCATGCGTGTGCGCGCGGTTTTCATCAGCGCTCTCTGGTCAGCTGGCAGCAGGTGGTACTTCATGGCCTCGATCAGGTAGTCTTTACACGCGCTGCTGTTCTTTATCAGAGACTCCTCCTCCACTCGCTGACACGGGCAAACAGAGATGAACCAATCAGGAGGGAGGACTCGGAGGACACCGCGATACATCGCAGGACTCTCAGGGACACTTTACATAAGAAATGAGTTGGTTTCTTTCCTAACTAATGAAAGAGTGAACATGAGCATCCACCCCCATGTGATCCTAAAGAGAATGGGACCAGGAAGAGGCTAAAAAAGTGATCAATATATTTGTTTATCCATTATTATGAGGCTGTGTTTGTCTGACAAAGCAACCGGCTCCATCTTTCTTTGAGTACAATGTCTCAATGTTGCACCAGTTCCGTATGGGTCAGAGTGTTCATTCAATGGTACTGCACATCAACACACCTGCACGAGATATTCTCTGGAGAGCAGCGGCAGGCGGACGTGTTCCATCAGATGAGCCAGGTGTTCTTGGCGCACGTCTTTGTCGTGGTTGACCCAGGCGATCACAGCCTCGAAAACCTGCATGCGACACACACACGAGCAATCAGCGAACAGCAGCCACACGCGCAGGTGAGCCGGGATCAGGCGGCTTACCTTCTCCTCGGTGGGGATAGTCAGCTTATCGCTGGCGATCAGGCTGGACACTTGCTCCATGCCCAAATTGAGGAACTCCTCACTCCCGACCACCTCGGGGAAATGTTGCTCTGTCAGCGCAAACAAGGAAGAGAAGCCACACCTGAAGGGCTGCAGACGAACCCGGCGATCTCTGCTCTGCGTCCCTCCACACTCTTACTTTAACAAAGCAGGTCCAAGTGTTGCACGCAAACCTTTGCACACACTAACCTGCGTAGCTGTTGGCCTGCGCCAGGAGTTGCGAACAGGCGTGCAGGTCAGCAAAGGCCCGAATTCCCAGACAGTTGGATGGATGGAGCTGCGAGCTCAGGAACTCACAGCAGGCCTTCTTCACTTCGTTCAGCTGGAGCAGTCCCGCCGCCGGTAGCAGCGCCTGGCAAACAAATACAAGATCAGCGCAGGTAGATGAAAGGTTCAATTCCAAACAACACAGATGGACTATTTTAGGAGCAGGATGTGACAGCCTGCGTCACTCCCTCAGTTTTTATTTTCAGAGACTTTCTCAGGAATAATCCAGAAAACAACACATCAAAGCCAGAAGGACTTGAAAAAAAATCTCAACAAATGAGAATTTGTGTCGTTTTATCAATCTGTGACTGAAAGATTTGGGCAGTAAAAGCTCTGTGGTGTTGGAAGTCGCATCGTCTCCTACTCAGTAACACATAGCCGTTGGCAGTGTTGGTCGATATGAGAAGGCTGCCAACATAACCACATAAATGTCCAATGTGTAGGATTCAGTGGCATCTATTGGCAGGAGGAAACGTCAGATAGTATTTAAAAATGTGTTTTTAGAAATGATCCTTTCATTCAGATATCAGAGGAAGGATCTTTAGAGCAAAAGGATGTTTCTACAGGAAAAGCGTGTGGGCAAACTGACCACTGACCATTCAGAGAAAAGAAAAGATGTTTTCTCATTAAAAAAAGTGTACAGTGAAAACAAAAAAAAAATCATACGAATAAAAGGGGAGAATGCGGCTGTGTTCAATTTACTGCATTCCACAAATTGAATGTGTTTAAAGAATAAATGACAAGATGGGAGCAATTTAAAGTATGAAGACATCACTCACATGAAGAGAATGAACTGAAATTTTACATTCTTATAACACCAGTTGTCTTGTAAAGTAATCTTATTGAAAACAGATTCCTGAGGCAGGCGGCGATCAGCCTTCAGAATCAAAAAATTAAGCAATCTTTATTAAAAAAAAAGGGCAGAGGGTCTCCGTGTGAGAGCAACACATGAAGACTTCCTGGAAATTTCATAACCATAAAATGAAAATAAATCCGTGCGGCCTGAATGTAATTGTCTTGATAAGAGGGTTACAAAGTCTAATCAGGACTCATTAAGGGGCCGCGGTGGCTGATTATCACATGGAAACTTAGAAGCAATCATTGGGGACCAATCACACTAAATTTGGTTTCAGATTATCCACTTAAACCCTCACACTAGAAACCCAAAACATTGAGACTGCTATTAATAATAATCAAGTGAACTAAGGTAAGGAGCAGCCGTTTGAGCCGCAGAAATATGGGAATAAATCAAACATTCCTGCTTTTTGGTTTCGTCACATCCTGCAGAGTTCCCAAAAATCCTGTCAATCCTTTGATTTTCCTCTGTGTAGAAGTTATCCAGCGAATGCTCGTGTGTTTACCTGCACATTGTCCTCTGTGACCTGTATCTCTGCAGTGTAGATATAGTCCACCAGCAGACCAAGAGTCCAGCCGTCCATCTCCTTGATCCGCACCCGCTTCGCCCTGCTCTCTGCCATCTCGCCTGTCAGAGCACCGAGGTAACAACTGTGTAACGTGACAATCAACACGGAGGGGGACGAACAAACAGGGGCAGCACTCGGGGACGTGGCAGAGACGGAGCAGGCGGACGCTACCTGTGAACATAGCGTGGAAATAAGGACTTCCCGCAGCCAGGACCACCCTGTGAGCGGCGATCTCCACGTCCTCGGCCACGATGGTCACGTCGCACAGCAGGCTCTGGCTGCAGGGGAGAGAGGAAGACGTGTCAAGTTTACGGTTTACACGCCAGTGGGGGGGGGGGGTCACCAGAGGAGGAGAGAGCGTGTCACACCTGCGCAGCTCATTCATGACTTTGAACGCCTTCCTCATGTGTCGAGGGTTCAGAGTGACGGGGCCCTGTCTCTCCACCCCGTCTTCTTTGTCCAGGGCATGTGGACAAAGTCTAGTGCACCTGACGGAGACAGAACATACAGGAGAATGAGACAGGGAGACGCTGCTCACATGTGATGTTCAAAGGTCCCTGCTTGTATGACAGCACTCACTGAAGTGAGTTGAACCTGCTGCGTTTTGTTTACACTAGTGTTGAACACATTTATACATTTTTGCATGATTCCCATCAAATTTACGCACGAAATTCAAGTAATTGCTTTTCTACAGCACAGCTTCATAGAATAAAAGAAAAGTTGTCAGCAAAGTGCAAAAGCATAAATCTGAAACGTGAAGTGACCCAAATTAGGTGTCAAATAACATTTCAATGTTCTTTTTGAGGCATTCAGTAGAGTTTAATTTATGCCGTTGATCCCATCGTCAATTTAGAGCTTTTTCGACACTATGTTTCAATATTTTGTCATGTGTGTTTTGGACCACTTGTTTTATCCAGATTTTTCAGTTTTGCAAGTGAGATCAGACACAAAATCCAAATAAATTGTGGTGTGAGACTTGAAAGACTTGCATTTGGGCAGTTGTAAAATTCAAAGTGAAAATGGAAAAAAATTAATTTTGATTGTGTAAATGTGGACTTATTTCATGACAACGTATTTACCATGTAAAGCTAATTTATTCTGCTCATCGCCAAATCACGTGGCCCTTGTTTGCTGTCAAAAACACACCCACACAACACACACACACACACACACACACACACACACACACACACACACACAGTGTGGCAATTAACGCACATCCTCTGTGCTACCAAACAAAAACACGTCGGTTCTTCTGCACAGACACAGGCTGCCCCGCAGACGGGACCGCAGCCCCCTGCAGACCGCCCCTGCACCGCCAGGCTGCCTGTCAGTCCGCGGCTGTCAGCGCCGCGTCCCCCCGGTCAGCGAGCGGCTTCACCGGCTGGCCGCTGTCTCTGTCAATGCGGCACCATCCGTCACACAGCCACGGGGAAACGTCAACACACACACACACACACACAAGCGCGCGCGCGCACACAGACAGACAGACACACACACACTCACTGACTCGCACACACAGACACACACAGACTCGGCATCTTTGTGCACTCACAGCGGATGACTGTCCATGATTCCGGTGTTGTTCAGAGGCTGCAAACTTGGCCCAGCGGCATGCACCATTCCATATCCACACGGTCCGCTGCGATGGCTCCGAATCCGGGCGTGAGTCGCGGCGCTCCCCGGTCAAGAGGCGGAGAGACGACGGACCGACGGCAGCCCCATGAACGCAGCCCCGTCTCACATAAACACACAGCCCGACTGCGGTGACACTCTCCACAGACACGTTGCGACGGAGTCCCGGCTGCTGTGCCCAGCGGACGGCTGTTCCCGTCGGCCGCCCCGAACACGCGCGGAGAAAAAGCAGCCCTGCGCCGCGTCAGACGGCGGGGATTGTTTGGGTCACTGAGCCCCCCCTACACGTCTCCGCTATTCCTCCTGGGTGAATATGGGTGCGAGAGGCGGACGGACGAGGCTACCTGTTATTTTCCAATCGCTGATTAAAACGCACAAACAAGGACATGACGGTAAAGACGGTCCTCGGAGCGGCCAAGGCGTCCCGCAAGAAAGCGCTGTCTCCCTCTAGCTGTGGAAGACTGAGCCGGAGGAGGCCACGCACACACACACAGGAGACACAAAGACAGCTGCTACAGCCTCAAGATGTGGACTTGTCTCATAATTGTATCCAGAATATTCCAACAACTAAATGACCTCTTTTTACATCAGGCCGATTCAGGTCGTTTACCTCCAGATCTAATTTCAATCCTGGCACTATTTTTTGAACATGTTCCACTTTCAATGAAACACATTTCAAACCTTTTAACAGTCATTTTTTTCCTTGGTATTTGACACACTATTTGATTCCTGAGTTTTAAAGTTAGCTTCAAGTTTAACAGATGTGGAATTGCAGCATTTCAAACAGAAAATTGTGGTTTTCAGTCTTTCCCCATGATGTGATTCTTTGTTATATGATGTCGCTAAGGTCATATTTCAAAGTTCTTAAGTATTGTGAGCTACTTTATTCAGACAGTTTGAATAATTTGAGATCGAAGGGCGGGCAAACATTTCACAATTTTGGCTCTCTGACATCAGGTCTTTGTTCCTCATGAATATGAACAAAACCTATTCCTGTTTAAACA
>JASSRZ010000074.1:10938414-10948589 GCA_032164315.1 Malacoctenus gilli | reverse complement strand
CCGTCGTGAGACGTGACGCGACAGGTATTTGAACCACGAGCTGGATTGGGCGTTACCTGTCGAACGTGATGCCCTTGCCGACCAAGAGCAGCGGGGGCTGCTTACTGTCGGGGGAGCCGTTGTAATGCAGCTCCAGGAAGACGGGAGGCTCCTCTGAACCTTTGGACACGCTGAGGAAAGCTCCCATCTGCTGCTCCTCTATCCAAGCCTGCGACCTGACAAAGAAAACCCAGTGACATAACAAATCTCAGAAGTGAAGTTTAAACATTAAATCCATGGTCGAAATTGGCAAAAACATCAATCAGGGAGTTGACGAAAATCTGAAAATCAGTATAATGAAAACCTTAATAAAAGCTTAAAGACTTTATATATTATAATTCACTGTTTGGCTGAATAAAGACCCCACTCGTCAGTGTGTGGCCCCTAAACCTAAAGGAGTTCCACTCTTTTGATCTACATTTATGAGATTCCAGTGTTTACGAGTGATGCACAGACCTCTTTTTTACTGTGACCTGTCCGGGGTGAGCAGCTAGTTTCTCTTCAATGGTGTTTGCAAAGGCGGTCGGTGTGATGTGATTGGCCGGAGCCTCCATGAGGAGCCGGGCCAGGTTTTGGCCCTCTGCGTATGTGACGCCTTTCTCCCAGCTGACCGACGCAGCACTAATAACACAGAGAATGTAGCCGCATGCTGTCAGGCAGTACTATCCAACAACAAACCTGTGACATCATAATAAATGTACAGGTGTACCTTCCATGCAGCTGTGTTGTAACCTTCGTCTTTTTCTTGGATTTCAGTTGGTCGTACTGAAACAAACCCAGGACGGCTCCTTCTGCGGCCGACTGATCGTTCCCGCAGCCGTCCACCTCCACGCGGCTCACCTCCAGGTCCTGCAGTTGCCTGCAGCCGGCTGATGGTGGACACACACACACACACACACGTCAAAAAGGCACCAACTCACAACCTACCAGCTGGCAGACGTCACAGTGTCTGACCTGAAACAGCCTGTCTGATGTTCTCATTGCTGGTGTCCCAGTTCTCTGCCCCGCAAACGCCTGCACAGTCCTCACCCAGCCCGACGACCGCCACGCAGGGGAAGTCCTGGAGGGGACAGCAGGGGGGTCCCTCTGAAGTCCTCAGTAGGTGTCAAGGTTTGTCTCATGTGACATTTACTTACCTGGTGAATTCCATAAAATATTCTGCTTTTGCCTTTTTTCAGTGGAGGACCGGAGCTGAAAAGACACAAAAATATTATGTTGCATAGAGGGAAACTTTGAAACTACTATTATTGTGTTTGTATCGACTGATGGTGATTAACAACAGAAAACTCTAGAAATTAAAGTTGGCTTTGAGCCACTTTGTAAAGTTATTCACGTCTCTGAAAAGCACACACTCACATTTTCAGCAGCTCGGAAAGTTTTCCAGACAGAGACTGATCGAAACCTGCAGCAGCCTCGGTCAGACGGAAGCTGCCCTCCTTCTCAAACACTCCCAGCACTAAACCCTGCGGAGACACGCGGACACCGCACGGGTCATTAGTGTGAAGAGAACACTCCTATACTCTGATGCTCCCCTGAACGCAACACGCCAGCTCGGCCAGCAGACAGCTGACCACGATAAAACCCCTCCGAGACAAGAGGGTGAGCTGTGGGTGAGTCCGGGGTGTGACAGTCAATCAGCTGAGATTAAACTACTCACTTTTCTCTCGCCCAGGTGTGGCTGAGCGACGGAAAACGACCTGCTCGGGTTGGAGCGCAGCGCCGTCCGCACGGCTCCCCTCAGGAGAAGCATGGTCACCGGCAGCACATACAGAGACACGCCGGGAGACCACGGAGGAGGGAGGATAGAGGTCGCTCACTTCACGTGAGATTGAACAACTGAGCGACCTGTCAGGGTCGCCGGTGTTTGTGCGTCACAAACAAGCGACCAAGACGCCTCTTTGTCGCCACCTAGCGGCCAATTGACCACTAAACCATTGTGCTGTGTTTTGGCCTTGGAACACATTTGTGACCGCAAAATGATACGTGATGTGTAAAATCAAGAGCAACGAAGCTGTCGAAATACATTCCATTAAAAAAACATAAAGACGTAACAATAAGTTTTATTCATTGTTATTTACATGTTTATTCGAAACAAAATACATTTCTTGGTCACACAAGTGAACCAGTGTTTTTCAAAGAATGGCAAGAGGGATCAGAAAGAAAAAGATAGCATACAGTGAAACCAGTGTGGAAATTCTATCGCATGCCATAAAAGTGTCTTTTCGATGTTGATCATTTCTTAAAAGGTGAAGTTATTCAACATGCACCAGGGAGTTTTCTCCCACATTCAGAGCTCTCAGTGCAGGACTATTTTTCCCCCACTATTTCACAGGAACATTCATGTCTTTGTGAAATCCCTTGGCCACAGTGTGCAAAGACTTTTCATGTTTCAGACACTCGTGCCTTAAAGAAATGAATAAACGCTACGCATAATGTGTACACGGTGCAAAATGTAATGTAGAAACTCAGTGACAGAAGTTTAGTGGTGAGTGGTGATGTGTGTTGACAGTCTTGACATCTTCAATGTAATCACTCTTCACTCTCTTGGAGCAGCAACGACTGCCGTCTCACTCCGTCTCATTCACAGAGTTCAGGATGACAAATGTGGACAGACGTGAGATTAGTTTTGACGAGTCCAATCCATCATCAGTCTGTCTCTGTCAGGATGCTCATACCAGACTGAGCTGTCGTCCTACGACTCCTTGTGAGAATGCACTGAGACCCTCTGACATGACTCAGGTGGAAATAACAGACACTTACTGCTCCTGTAAAGATTTTCAGTCTCTCAGCAGCGTTCCAACTGCTTTTTATGTGAAACTTCTGGAGAGTATGGAGATTTGAATGTTGCTTTTGTTCTCTTTGTTAACACTGCTTAGTTTCTCCATAGTATACATACACTAATCTAGTTTATCTTCCAGTATCTGAAAGGCATCATGTTGAGCTGCTTGAGCTTTTCAAGCCTCTAAAGAGAAACTTGTTCTTTCCATTTTGGCCATTTTAACAAATTTGACATTTAATGTGAAAGTCTGAAGCAGAGTTAACACTTTCACAACACTCGTTGCAATGAAAAGTGAAGCTGAATTAGGTTGTGGGTACCTGCCTGTTTCAAAGGAGGCTTTAGATGCTTCAAATTTTATGAGTCATGTTTGTTTCGTAGGGCTCCTTTACAATAATAAAGAAGATAATGCTTTTATCATGGAAGCGGTTTTAAAGTGGTTGAATTCCCACACAGAGGAATGTGCTGCATGGCATTAGTTTGAGCTCATGTCAGTCATGGTAGCATCACAACAAGGTCCTGTTTCTCTCCCTCAGTACAGCAGGTCCAGAGCAGCGATCGTGGGTTCTTCGGGTTTCTTGACCTCTGGTTTGGGGAGCTTGATGCGACTCATGGCGACCACTCCACAGACCGCGAAGTGAGTCACGATGCTGCTGACGCCCAGCCAGAAGGACCAGTCCAGACTGTCTTCGAGGACGACCAGGGAGAAAAGGTTCTCTCTGTAGTTTGCCACCCGATCAGTCAGACTGTGGTGTCTGACTGCTGCCAGGAAGCACAGGACACCCAGGGCACCGAAAAAAGCTGTGAACAGACATGGAGGGCAGTCAGGCAAACAGATTTTCATCGTGTGAGGATCAAGAATCAAAGCATAAAGATGGTATGTTCCAAAGCGGAGCTGCAGTGAGATAAGGTTTTGTTTTTTTGTCTTTTTTATGGTGGATCACATACCAGCAATGAAGTTCCACAGGTAGAGCCCCTTGTGTCCCTTGATACTCTGGTAAGGAACCTTTCGGGCGTTGTAAATGCAGAAGGACAGACTGACCAGTGCGAAGCCCACAGCCGCCAGCAGGAAGAGGATCACCATCATGTGGAGGCCGCCGTTTAACGTCCGTACGAGCTTCGGAAAGACTGCAGTCGAAAAAAACAAGACACATCACAGATATCACAATCCAATACAATCTGATGGGTTTGGTCGTCCACGTTTATGTTTGTAGACTGTAAAGAATTCACACAGGCCATCTCTTTTTGACTTCCTACCAAGAAGGCTTTTATGTTTCTGAATTAAAGATTTTTTTTATTATTTAGAGTTGTTCTATTCAAAGGTATTGTTGCAATATTTGAATGAAAGTCAATTTGTTTTTTATAGAAAAACTTCAAGAGAATCTACAGGTCACACCAAATATTAGAATCAGAAATCTAAAGATATCAGAAGAGTTCTAAATAATATACAAAGGACTGTGAAATGGACCAATACAAAAAAGAACTGACCCTAATAGCAACAACCTTTTTGCATGCAGCCAAGTGATAACCACTCTAAAGCAGGACATAACAGTCTACATCAACGCTGTCAAAAGACAGTCTGCATCGCGTCTTACTGTAGATTTTGGAGCGCCGGTCTCCGAGCCCGCACTTCTTGGTCTTCCCTCCCTGGAACAAGCCGTAGTAGATGTCCCCGATGAACTGGTCCAGCTCCGGGTGGGACGCGTTCACCAGCTCCACCGCGGTTTTGCACAGGATCCGTCCGGTGACCCAGCGCTCGGTGGACAGGGCCACCACCAGGAGCACCGCCGAGCCGACGCACAGCACCGAGGCCACCGAGAAAACTATCCGTTTCCACAGAGAAGGCATCTTACGAGCCCATGGTGACCCGAGGGAGGGAACACGACGCCCGGCAGCGACCGCGGGGCGCGTTTGGAGATCACCATTAGTTTCGATTAAGGATTGAAACCGGAATAAAAAACGGACATTGTCGCGCAGAGAAGTTGATTTCCGTGGTTTGTTGCTGCGTGTCTCACCGGAGGAGAAACCGTATCTATGGCGGTCAAAGGGATCCCTTACCGGGAGAAACTCTATCCGTGCGCTGCGCGCCTGGTTTCTGCTCCATCCCTCTCTACACTCCTCTTTATCCACAGGAGGACTTAACCTTTGCAACTTGGCTTCCGATGAGGCACATTTATCATTTAATTGGTGATCCCAATGTCAACTTTAGCTGTAAAACAACTCGAGCATGGGTCGTTATGTCAGAATGACTGATGTCGTTCATTATTATGCAGGCCCGAAAGGTCAAATAAGGCATTAACCAAAACAAATCAGCCAAGATCCCGCACTTGGGTAACGTTAGAGAAATATTCACAGATTCGGCCTTTCCGTATCAACTCATCAACGGAACATCGTATCTACCAAACGGACACGTCATTGCAATCACAGCGAGGTGATTGAGCCTTCGCAGACACGCAGGCTCTGCATCGAGCCCAATGCAATGACTCCAGCGTGAATTGCGGCTCGTCTGGACAAAAATGCGGTTGTAGCTCTCAGGCTACCTTGCTGTGATTCCAATGACGTGTCGGTTTTGTATATACGATGTTCCGCTGATGAGTTATTGATACGGAAAGGCCAAATCTGTGAATAGTTTTCGAACTTTACCTAATTAGGTCCCAGGTTGCATCCAGGTAAATATCGAATATTTTGTTAAGTGAAAAATTGTTCCTATATATTGAGAACCAAAATCTTCTCTTTTGTTAGCAGACTATGTTTATAGGTTGAAAATCAAAATGTTGATGTTGGATCAGAAAAAAACCCAATAATTTACAGCGAAATGGATGTTTATATTGATACGGTACAACACTAAGCTAGACTATTTTTCACTATTTCTTTTCGTTAGTTGCTGTTTTTAGTTACAGAAATGTTGCACGTGACAGTTTGGGGCTTTGCGTCTTTGAATGGACGCGTGATTTTGTCCAGATATCCAGAGAGATGAGCAGTAAAAAAGCACGGCAAACCCTGACAAATTGACACTATTCGGCAGAAAACAACTGAATAACTTTTTTTTGTTTTTTTAACAAGAGCTCTTCATATCATCAGTCGGTTTTCGTGAGACTGAAGAACCTCGCAACTTTGGCGCTCTCTGCTGGTGAGTTGAAAAAAAGGTTGTGCGTGATGACGTCAGAAGGTGTGACGCTGCGCGGTCTCTTGCTGTCTCCATGGATGTGTGCGGAGGCACTTGCGTGTCGCCCTACCGGCCAATGCAGAGTCTACATTCTTACGTCTGTGCGGCCGAGACCGTTTGGTGAAGATGGCGGACTCGCTGTCGACAGGTCTGGGAGAGGAGAAGAAGGAGGGCAGGGAGAGGGACAGTAAAGCTTCCAGAACAGACAAGAGCCCGGAGAAGGACGGCGTCACGGAGACTCTCGGCTTCAACGACAGAAACGGCGACAGGAAGGGGAAGAAACGCAACCTGTCAGGTGAGAGCTAGCATGGTGGTGTGTGCAGCCGCGGACCACCAAGTTTGACAGCGGCTCCGGTGATTGTTGTTTCCAAGGAGCGGCTCGGCGGCTGCTGAGCCTCGATAACGTTTCTGCTCGGGAACATCGTTGTGAGACACCGTCAGACGAGGCTGTACGGCTCCAGACGCAGAGTTTGGCGCCCTGCTGCTGTGTCAGCACTCAGGCTAGCTGACCTGAAGTAACGTCAGGTGGATTATTTACGTTTCATGCAGCCAAGTGACAGCGAGCTGCAGGTTTCCCGATTGTCAGCGAGGCGACCGAACTGCATGCAATCGGGATTTAGTCCAAAAATAGTCCAGTTTGCGTCCTATTCGGGGTGGTTGCTGGGGTACTGCTATGAGGGTACAGGGTGTTTGTTGGCACAAGCCTGGAAACATGCAAGTTGCCAGGTCTGTAATGCACATATCAAAAACATCAGTGCTTCTCACAGCAGACATACAGAACTACGTGGCTACATAAGTACACGTCGTACCCCTAAATTTGAGGCGCACTGATATTTCCAAGCTGGATCGATGAGCCAACATTCAGGACGCACATGCGCGATGTTGTCATCAGCGGTCTTATCTGCACGGTTTTTTTTCCCTGCCGTGTCTATAAATGTAACAGGAGCGGAGATATCACTCCTTATATCTGAGCCATGTGTCAGCTGAGTACTACACCTTCCATAATGCTGCCTCATGCATAGCTTTCACTGGATCCACCTCTTTTAACCCTTTCACAAACTGAGTGCAATGAGAGATGTACAGGATAGGATAACTAAAAGTTTGAAGTAAACATTTGGTTATACCTTTTATTATATCTCTTATCAGAATAAAACTGGGTCACCACTGTTGCCTGGTGGACACAAGTGGTGAATATGATTTGCTGTATTTATTTGAAGTCAAATATTTACAAAAATTCACAACCTCAACATGAGTGTTGTCCTTGCGTGCCAAAAAAGATGATCTGACTCATGAAGCTTCTCTGGAGTCACAATAAACTGAATCATATTGGGTTTTTTTTAGGATGAATGCTGTATCTGCGCAGTAATGACTGTGTTATACATGTTGCAATTAGAAGTGTTGATGGTTTACATGAATGACACAAGTCATTAACCAAAAAGAGAGAAACTAACATTATTGCAGAGCGCTTCAACAGGAATGAATACTTTAATATGTTATTGTGCAAAACACGACAAAACTTCAACTAGACACCAACGCGTTAACATCTAGAATGAAGCAGACCATCAGCTGTGAACAGGCATCAATGATCAACCTCCTTCAGGCTCCTGTGTCTATATTGGGCCAAATCTCTGCTGTTGGGATCTCAATGTTTCACCCAGATGTTGTGTGAACAGCAGAGAGTAAAAGATGCAGATAATACATCAGAATTCGTTTTTAATTCATTCCTACTTTCTGTTCGCAATTCGCTTTGCATGTAGGTTCTAACTCCCAGTGCTTTTTGTCTGTGTGTCTGCAGATCTTTCTCTGGTCAGATTTATAACCACTGAGCTCACCAGAGGCTACTTCTTAGAACACAATGAAGCCAAATACACAGAGCGCAGAGAGAGGGTCTACACTTGCCTCCGTATCCCCAAGGAGCTGGAGAAGGTAAACACACAAAACTCCTACTTAAAAAAAAATAAAGTAAAAAGGTTTCTAAAAATGATTTCAAATAACTACATTTTATTCTCCTTCATTCTGTTTCTCTCTTCTCAGTTGATGACATTCGGCTTCTTCCTGTGTCTGGACACCTTCCTCTATGTGTTCACCCTGTTGCCCCTCAGAGTGATCCTGGCGCTGTTACGGCTCTTCACCGTGCCATGCTGTGGCCTCAGGTAATGTGTACACCGCTGTGTTAGGAATGCATAGTCATAGTTATACATGTTCCCTGAACTGTCAAATGGAAAAGAAGTGATGAAGTCATCAGGAAAGCTTCAGCACATAGTGAGCTTCAACAGATTTATTCTGCCTCATCAGTAGGTTCATTATGTGTTTATCCGTTGAAAAAAGTAGCTGGTTCATGACTCATTAGGTGTATTTTCTTTTTTGGGAAAGTGACTGTTGTCTTTTACAGTAAGCATTGTTTTCTGCTCCTTCAAATGGTTCCGTATTGTCAGTAATGGTTCCAAGAAAAGCCACATTGCTTCATGTTGAATTTTACGGTTAAAAACATGCAGCACTGTTCTTGTCCTCTGGGGAGCAGTAGAGATCTCTCCGAGCAGGTCCAGATTAAACAGATTATGGCAAACGGTGCTTTGTTGCTATGCTCTTCTTCTCCCGCTGTGATGTTATTTTTCAACGTTCTTGAGCTGTAACTTGTATGTTTGTTGTACAGTGGGTCACGCTTACTGCAGCCAGCCCAGGTGTGCGACGTGCTGAAAGGCTTCATAATGGTGCTGTGTTACTCCATGATGAGCTACGTGGACTACTCCATGATGTACCACCTTATCAGGGGACAGTCGGTCATCAAACTGTACATCATCTACAACATGCTCGAGGTACGCTCGGCACGTTCTTCCTCAGCTTTGGGACTGAGTCATTGCTCGACTCACCCTGCTGTATTTTGGACCACCTGCTCGTTCCCACTGCTCCGCCCTTTATCTGCCTGTGTGTATGTGTTGTCAGGTGGCAGACCGTCTGTTCTCATCATTTGGCCAAGACATCTTGGATGCTCTGTACTGGACGGCGACCGAGCCCAAAGAGAAGAAGAGGGCGCACATAGGCGTGATTCCTCACTTCTTGATGGCCGTGCTCTATGTCTGTATCCCCACTGAGACAGCGAACCGTGTTCTCAATATGTCTCCTTGACACAAAGCTGTGTTGATTAGAGAAGGGAACACATTTTAAAATCTTAAAATGGTTCGTCAGTTGCCTGTTTTTTGAGTGAACAAATAGAAAATACAGTATTTGATCGTGGAATATTACCTCTCAGCACAAGACTAAGATGACATAATATGTGACCTTAAATACACTATGTGGCAGTCTGAATCGTTCCCAGTGGCTTCTTAAAACTGGCAGATAATCCTCTTAGGGCTCATAAATTTTTAGGTCTTATATCTGAAATTGTGGAATCCTGGAATGACAGGAAGGTTCAACCGTTCATGTTTAACTGTGGTGTTTTTGTCATAAAGGTTACAGACCTAGATATCCGGATTTTGGTTGTCAGACTAAACAAATAGTTTTCATTGTGTCATCATGACCTTTTCGTCATCTTTTGGTTCAAAGTTCAACATGGACTTCAAGCTGGTGGAGGCACAGTGTAATTTGTACTTCACAAATGGAGCCAAAAATGCTTCTGTGCTCTCGCTGTGGTTTTTGCTTTTTCCTTAACATCATTGGATTTAGTTCTTCATGCCATCCTTATCATGGTGCAAGCCACAACTCTCAATGTAGCCTTCAACTCCCACAACAAGTCTCTCCTCACCATAATGATGTCAAACAATGTGAGTATACTTCATGGGTATTTCGTTTGAATGGAAACTGTTAAGCTGGGAGATCGTTCTTAACTATTTTGGGTCTTTTGTTTAGTTTGTGGAAATCAAAGGAAGCGTGTTCAAGAAGTTTGAAAAGAACAACCTTTTCCAGATGTCTAACAGCGGTAAGTAGCAGCTGATATGTCAGGCATTTTGGACGTTTTTTTGCATCGACTTTTAAACCTGATAATTTAATACAAGGTAAATTTTTTCTGGAATGAAGCTCAGCTCCAGTGAGCACAAAGTAGGTTAATCCAGGATTGCTTTGTTTGTTTCCCACAGACATAAAAGAGAGGTTCACCAACTACATTCTCCTGCTCATCGTCTGTCTGAGAAACATGGAGCAGTTTTCATGGAACCCAGGTAACTAATGCAGTGAGCTGCAGCCGACGGGATGCCACGG
>JASSRZ010000074.1:10923770-10938314 GCA_032164315.1 Malacoctenus gilli | reverse complement strand
TGTCTGAGAAACATGGAGCAGTTTTCATGGAACCCAGGTAACTAATGCAGTGAGCTGCAGCCGACGGGATGCCACGGGGAGTCCTGTGGCCGTAGTCCACAGACTGGCTGAATGTCAAAGCGAGAACAGTCTAGAGCCCCCCCTCAAAGTAGCCACGATAATTCTTGAATTTCTTTTTTTTTTCAGTTCTATCTATGAAATCTATGAAAAAAGTTAACAGCTTTCAAAAGCTGATTTCAGCCCTCAGAGAGAGTACGTAGTAACCATGAGTCTCCGTCCAGCCAGCCTAACGTGATTATTTCAGCCCCACATCACATTTGATCTTCATCTGGACGCGCTTTGGACCCATTCCCATGTGTTTGTTCGTGTACCCTGAGCATGTTGGACACCACCTCCACACGTTTTCATTTCAGAGGAAAAGAAATGTTTGTTTAGGTGAAAATACACGAAGATGCTCACATAATTTTACTGCTTTTTTATGGTATCACTACTGCTATTCATTGCAACAGTTAATAACTCTATCCATTTTTATGGTTGTATAACTGTTAAATTTGAAGTTTGGGGTACAATCACATTAATGAAATCATTCAGTGACCCCTTCTGGCCTGTAGATGGAGGCACAGCAAATGAGGAAGAAACCACCAGGTTCAGATTAAATGAGTGTGGTCACTCTGTGTGGACAGCTGTGTGCGGGTCAAGTGGAGCCTGGCTGCCTGTTGGATAAACCTTCAGTCATTTTTTTTGTGTTTATCACATTTGAAGAGTATGACAGATGACTTGTGCGATCAGGTCACTGTTTTCATATTCCTTTCACGTTTCACATATCTCAAAGGGTTTCTTCACATTCGGCCTGTTACAATGTCTCTCCCGGTTTAATTGTCAATTGGAGTTTCTCGGTTTGTTTTTTTTAAACATGCTTCAAATTGAGACTGATGACCTTCTCTTGTCATGCAGGCCGCTTCTATCTTCACTATGTTCATCCTCCCTGTCCTGTTTCTCTTCAGACGTCCATAACAATCACTCCCCATCGGCACAGTTTTAATCCTCTCTTGTGCAGCAAAGCTGTTTCCTTTATTGACGAATTTCATGTTTATTTATTTTGGCATTGAGTATGCTGATTAGCTTTTGGCACTTTTTGTTTTCAGACCACTTGCGGGTTCTGTTCCCGGATGTTGTCATGGTGATAGCCTCGGAGATCGCTGTGGACGTAGTCAAACACGCTTTCATCACCAAATTCAACGACATCAGTGCTGATGTGAGTAATTTTATTGTTCATTTGATAATCTGTAGTTCAGATAAGGTCTGGCACAGGGAGCAGGGCACGCAGTCATTTGGTCAAAACAAATTAGTTTGATCGAATGATAATATTTCTGTTCTCCAACTATATGTTTTTCAAGCCTGAACTCATCTAACAGAGCTTACAAAGCTAATGCTATTTTGTGTTTTCTTTTGGTTATTTCCATATTTTTATCTGTTTATTCATGATGTCAACACAGAATTACCCAATTTATTATCAAAGTTTACCTCTCAAAAGCAAGTTCTTTCAAATACAATAGAGTAATGGCTGCACATGTATGCGCGTAGGTGCCCAACACAAAGCAAATGTCCATTTATAATAGATTTACTTACCGTTTGTGTGGAAAGAGTGTTTGTTTTGTGAAAAAGGAAGTAAGTCTTTACATTTTTTAGTGAAATGCAAATATGCAGATCTTAAAATGAAGAAATTTGAATGGTCAATCCTTTCAAGTCGAAAAAATCTCTACTTCTCTTTCTCTACTGGCCTTCATGACGCCTCCATGCTCGACAAATGTATTTTCCTCTCTCTCTGGTTCCCTCTGGGTGTAACACTGTCACACACTCCCACAGTACATACAGTCCATCATCAGTGAGCTCAGTCACATTCTCTCATTTCTCCCTGACGGTACTTGCTCCACTCCTCCTCCCCACATCGGGCCGCCTTCCCTTCAGCTCCCTTCAAAGAGTTGTAGCTGTGGTTATGTAACAGAAAGCAACCCCACAGGAAGGGATTAACCCTTTTATCTCCACTGTCACTTCTAATCACACAAACCTCATTCACCTTGTTAGTGTTCAAGCACCTGTGAACCCAAGTGAGTCCACATTTTAAAACACGTGTGCACATTCTCTCTTTTTGTACACTTTATGAATGAGGTTTAGCTCCTGTGCTAATCTCCACTTTGGCTTCACTTGGCTTCATGGTCAGTAGTAAACAACGGATTAAATTTAATGCTTGAACTCAACAAGTTAGATTCATCACCTCAGTGTAGAAACTGTGTTCTCAGAATGTGCGTTGTTCGAAAGTGACTTCTTTGGCTGAAAGTGTGTGTTGCTGCCATTTCCCAGGTATATGGGGAATACAGAGCCAGCCTCGCCTTTGACCTTGTCAGCAGTCGACAGAAAAATGTGAGTGAAAGAGTCAAATTTACACATGTGATTCCTAATTGAAGCAGTGTATGTGTCTTTATATGATGCTTTACTTACCGTTGTGTTTCTTGTGTCTCCAGGCGTACACAGACTACAGTGACTCTGTGTCAAGAAGAATGGGATTCATCCCACTTCCTTTAGCACTGCTGGTCAGTCTCTCATTCTCAGGATTTCTGCGGGGGTGTGTTTTGATTTCCGCTGTGTGCACAGCATTGATTTAATGATGTGTTTGTGCTGTCTTCTGTAGCTGATCAGGGTCGTGACGAGCTCAGTGAAGATTCAGGGTTCGCTCTCGTTCATTTGCGTGCTGCTGTTTTACCTGGGGTAAGTACTTCAAGGACATTTGGAGCTTTTTGTTTTGCTCTGTTTATTGGTCCAGCAGTCACTTATTCCTCTCATGTCTCCATGTTTTGGGTGCGTCCGTGTGAGCAGAATGATCACCCTGAAGGTGCTCAACAGTATCGTTCTGCTGGGAACGTCCTGCATGTTTGTGAAGGAAGCCAACATGGAGGAGAAGCTCTTTGACCCCCCGCCTTCCGTCGTCTCCAGCCGGGCGAACTCCAGAGCTCATCGCACCAAACACGTTCCCACTGCGCCACAGCAAGGTAGTTCTGTCACACTTTGTCCTTCAGCATCCATCAGTTTCTCTTTACGCTCAGCCATGCACGCACACAAGCCAGCTTATGTGCACGTGTGTGGTTGTGTTGGTAAAGCACGAAATGTAGTAATAAGTAATTTCTTGAGAAAATATTTAAAAGGCAAGTTTTATGAAAACTCATTTGTACTTCCTCTTCACATCAGAACCAGCAGTGGACAAAGCAGGAGTGGCGGTGGCACCAGACGTCTCTCAGCCCACCAACTCAGCAGAGAGCGCCGCCAACACGGTCCCCAAGAGCGACTCGGACACATTCCTCACGACGCCGGACGAGGAGGACGAGGAGAAGATCATCAACGCTGACACGGGACTGGAAGGAGAGGGACTGAAACACAGAACACCCAAGAAAGACTTGCTCGAGATCGACCGCTTCACCATCTGTGGCAACCGAATAGACTGAACCCAGCAGGAACTACCAGTTAGTGTAGCGTTCCAGCGACACGGCCTGGTTCAGGGATCACACGTGGGGTCGCGGAGCGCGCTCAGACTGAACCTCTCCTGGTGCCTGGACCCCTTGAGTATTTATTTATTTATAACTGACAATACCAGCCAAGGCATAAAGCTGTTAAACATCAGAGGTGGCATCAGATGTTTCCAGCTGGTCCCCGTACACGTCCGAAGCAGGCTCTGAGACAAGAGGTGCGGTTGTCAAGGCAACGGGTAAAACTAAATAAATGGAGAATAGATCTGTTCAGAAAGAAACATGACTGCATATGTGAAGTCCTGCGAGATCATGGGAGCGTTACAGCTGGACTGTGCAGGTGTGTGTTGAAAAGCACAATCATGCGTACAGTGAGGAGTTGTTTCTAGAAAGAGAAAAGCAAACTTGTTGATTTTTATAGAGTTTTTGTTCTGTTCGTTTGTTTATTCCTATCGCAGATTTCTGACCGACTAATATTTGAAATGAAGTTTATACAACAGATCTCAGATCCTTTTTCTAAACTGACGGCGCTCAGCTGCTGGACTTTGGATCACAATCGTATGAACACACTGAATTCTCAAACCTCCAGACACACAATCACCAACTCGCATTAAAGGAGATCCTGATTGAAGTAAGTTACTGTGATAAAGGCTGGTGGGGGCGGTGGGTGGTGGGGGGTTTACAAGTTTTTGAAAAAAGCAGCGTTTTCACAACAAAAAAATCTTTGGTATCTTGGAGTTTTTATGTTTGGGGTTATAGTTGGTGATTGCTCCATTTGAACATGAAAGTTTGAAGGTTTCAATAACATTTGGGTTGGTTTTGTTACTTTAAAGCACTGAGGGGCCGGTGCCTTTAAGTCAAGGCTCGAGTATTTATGTTCTTTTTTATTATTTTGACAACTTTGAGAATTAACCCTTCATTTAAGCTTCCGTTCAGTTTTGGCACACTTACTCAAGCATGTAGCCAACAGATCAATGTAACAGCAACTGAGACAAAGCATTTTTTGAATATTGTGAACATGTAGTGCAGTTCTTCAACCACTGACTGAATAATCACAGGAAATACAATTGAAGCACGCTGTTTTAATACAGCTACAAGGATGAGCTGCCTCGTCACAGTGCTGAAAACATCGAAGCCAACAGATTTTTTTTTTTGCAGCTTTCTGGTGTTTCTTGTTTTTGAGGGCTGCTGGAATAATATTTCAAAGTTAACTCTCAGCTGGATTATAATTTGTCCTTTTGAATATACCTTTAACTGATGGAGAAACTATGTTGGCAGCCCATCTGCTGGTTTTCACAAACTACCAGGTATTTATTTGTTCGACAAAATGTTTTGCCTGATCGTGATTTAACTGTAGAGGTGGTACTTTGGTGCTGCAACCCACAGCTAAGTGGAGCCTTGCCATAGGAACACAGAAGAGAGAAATGACAGCATTCTTGTGAAAGAGGGATGCGAGTGACAGTGCATCGTGAGTGTTTGTGTGTGTGTGTGTGTGTGTGTGTGTGTGTGTGTACCGTGAGATGTGTTTTGCAGTGTGCGAATGGACATCAAAAACCATGGTACATGTTTACTTTGGATATTTTCTTTTCTATTTTTAATGTACCAACTATAATTTGTGTAATATTTCTCTTTACATGATGAGGAGAATAAACAAGACTTTGTTTTATAGCCATTTCTCCTGTGTTATTCCTCCGTGTGTGTGTGTGTGTGTGTGTGTGTGTGTGTGTGTGTGCGTGTGCGTGTGCGTGTGTGTGAGAGAGAAAGGAGTCACTGCCTTCTCTGTTAGCAAGCATAACAGTGCAGCCTACTGTTCCCCAGGAGCAGACGGTGGAGGGAGGATCTGTCAACACACTCATTCACACATCGAGGGGGGTTCGGTTCTTTCCTGAAAGTTCACCTCTGATGAATTTTTTGCTTTGGGATTCAGCGGCTTCATAATATGGTAATCTTTTACATTTAAATCCATTCAATATAGAATGGTATCAAACGCTGTGTGGCGATGTTAGGATTGAGACCTCTGACATCAAGGACTTCAAAGTTCTTTCAACAGACTTGTGCAACTTAACCAGGCGATACTGCTACTTTTTAACTGGAAATCGGGTTTTCCCCTCTTTGAACTCGAGCTCTTAGTGTTTGCAAAAGATTCGAGGGCTTTATATCGGAATACCCTCAGGGAGTGAAATCACCTGTTAAAAATCAATCACAGTTCAGAATTACGATGATAAGATAATAAAAATTATGTGTTTTATTTATATAACACCTAACATTTCTCACTCACACAGTGCTGAATAAGTCAGATTAGAGTTTTAGGTATCAAAAAATCATCATGGCGACAGATTACTCCCTTCACTGCTGTTTCAGATCCACTTTACTGTATAGTAGATGTAGCATTTAAAAAGGAAAATAAGTTGCATATTGAGGAAAATAGAAAAAACTAAGAGTCCAACATACTTGATGGTGCATTCATTCTTGATCCTGCAGAGGATTTAATATCTGCCAGAATTTTTCTTTTGTTTTTGGTTTCATTCATTTGGTGTGGTGGGCCCTATGCCCGCGCGATAGACTTAGGTGGGCATATACCTCTGCAGCAAACATTTATCCAAAACATATTTAAAGAGCACAGCTTGGAATGTAAAAGGGATTACAAAGGACACAGCTGTATGGGCTGTCCTAATTTTGGGTCACTTCCAGATTAAACTCCTGTGTAGGAGCGACGCTTCACTCAGGGGCTCATTCTCTCACAGTTGATCCATTTCAGAAGCATTTTGACAGGCTCATGGGGGAAAAACAAATGAGTAAATTGTCACCACTCAACATTGATGTAAATGGCCAAGAATTGGTTGAAACACAATTATCATGGCCGTTTATCTGGCTGCTATCTGAAACTGGAGCGCACCAACAAGTCGTTTTAACACTACATTGCTAAATTTAACATGACTTTCCACAGGATGCGCTCCCTGTCGCAGCTGGGATTCGAACCCACGCACCCCAGACAGAGAGGTCCAGATAGTGTGTGTGCGTGTTAACAAACTCCAGTTGTGTAAAGAGTCTGCGGGTGAAAGGGTCCACTGAGGTGAACGTCGGGGTGTAACGGAGGGTGACACCTCTGCACCTGCCTCAGTGTTAAACTCACGCACGAACAGGTGGCTGTCAGGAGCGGAGTCCTGCGCGCGCGCGCCCCGCAAACGCGCACGGCGAGCACGAGCGTACTTGAGCCCTTTCGTGCACGCGAGATTAGGCTCCTGGCAGCCGGTGAGAGTGAGGACAGGACACCAGGACAGCGAGCACATCCTCGGCCGTTGGTCCTGTCGCTGCACCGGGAAGATGTCAGGGACGAGTCCGCACCGAGACACCAGGAGTTAACGGCCGCCGAGGCGTCGACGGACGGGTGTGAAATTTGAAAGTTTTTCTCTGGGACGTTATTTCTGTCCGTGTCGTCCACGCGCCGTGAGGATAAACCGCCGAGAGGGACAGGTGCCACGCGCCCTCCATCCATCCATCTCTTGCTGGACTGTTGCACGGCTCCGTCTCCTGTTTTAATTCTACGTGTTTTTGTTTGTTTCTGCGGGCAAGGAGCCTGACTTTTTCTTAGCCATGTTGTGGACGAGGTGGCTCGTGTTGCTGCTCTGCTGGGGGGCGACAAACGGCGAGCAGCAGCCGAAGGAGAGGGACGGGGCGCCGGCCGAGGTCCGGTCGGACTCCCGCCGGCAGCGCTCCCCTCCACCGGTGGAGCCGCTAGACTTTGGGTTTGTGCCGGCGGCGGTTTATGATACCCATGCTTACTACGAGCCGGGGACCATCGGGATCCTCTTCCACATGGTCCACGCGTTCCTCTACGTGGTTCAGCCAAACTCCTTCCCCAAAGGTGAGATTACTAATGCCCCCCCCCCTCCTGGTCCCCTCTGTCCCCTCTCCGCCCCTGGTTTGTTTTACTCCCAGGATGTCCTTGTCTCTACTGAATTCAAACTATAAAATGGACCAACACAAATGCATATGTGCAATGAAACACATTTGTTGCGGTTCCTTTTAGATTTGCGTTTTGAGCTAACAGGTGGTGAGCACTGGCCAGATTTAATTATGTGATTAGAAATTTAAGCTGTATCACTCCTGCCAATAGTTGAATCATTACCACAAAGCGTCATATGGATATGCACATTTCAATCTGGCTTGTGTTTTACCTAAATTGTCAAATTAAAGAATTTAATGGCAGAAAACAGCCGTATATAAAAAGTAGATGCTCGTTGTAAATTGTAAAATACATGTTTATATGGTACATAGTGTAATAATACATAAAAAAAATCAGTTTATGTTAAATTTGAAAGCTTGCATGTGGGATAAAAGAGGTGGAATGTGTCTTGTTGCAAGGAAAGCAAAAATGCTAATGGCACATTATATTGGAAGTTAAAATATGGATCAAAATCACAAATGTGAATCAACAACTGGATCATCTGTAATGGAGTAAGAGAGACGTGATATTTGAAGTGAAATTTGTGAATAATGTTTTTTTTATTGATAAATTAAAACAGGCTATACTGATGAAATTTGAGCCAGTGCAAGTATCTGTTACTGTAATAGTTGGGGCATAAGTCCGTGGTGATGTTGAATCACACACCCTCATCCAAAGCTTTCCCTTAAGAGTTCTAAAACTGTTCTTGAGCTCTACTCAAGGTGTCCTAAAGAGATGAAACATGAAATTATGTCGGATAAATGTAATCAGATACAGTGAGAAGGACAAGTATGCAGGATATGTTATTGGATTTGCAAATCCTTCCTTACTTGAATGAGTCTGATATCGATAACAAGTGTATATGAGCTGCTCAAAGCTTGTGTCCACTCTGAAGAGGTGACCTTTGCTGTGGGGTCACATGTTTCACAGAGGGGAAAACCACCTGCTCGGACAGTCTCTGGTAAGACAGAGCCAAACAGCCCCACATGGACATAGCAAACTAAACAGCAAAGTCCATGAAGATATTCTGAAGTTCAAAGAGCCGGCTGTGGCAGAACATATTTACACAATCCGTGTTCCCTTCTCTGTTTGAGGAGTAAATTTTGTTCCCGATTTCAAAATAAAACACCCACTTGCATTGGGTACTTTTGTCAAAGAAGTGTGAGCGGCGAGGGATGGCCTGCAGCAATGTTGATCGCATGAACCAATGTTATGAGAAGATTAATGGGATCAATTGCTGTCATAGGTCACAGGTGGGCTTCTTTGGGCTCAGGCTGCTAAATTGAGCAGCTCGACGATTGATGATGTGCATCACGTGATCAATAGTACGGCACTGTTTTCTTCCCCAGTCTGCTCTTGCGTCCCATTAATGGTGTGAAGAGCTGCTGCCCGCAAAAAGCGGTTTGTTTGTGTGTTGTATGTACAACTATGAGTGGTCACGTTGGAGGATGACACAGAGCAATAGGATTGAAGGTTTTAAGTTGCTGCCATTTTGGTGTCCAGGGTTAGGCCCGCTGGCTGGCTAATCAATTAGCAGATCAGCGATTAGAGGAGGCTTTCTCTGTCACCTGCATCAGTGCATAATACCTTAATCCAGAGGACCATATGCTGCGGCTGCCATGGACCTCTCAGTATGATTCACTGTCGGCCACACGCACAGGTAGAGACCTCCCGGGCATCACGCACAACACTGGGAAACATCATGCATGGATATGTGTGTCAAATCATCCAAGTTCCATCAAACACACACGTTCCTCACAGCGACCTTTAGAACTGCTGCGGAAGGTGTTTGGGCAGTAAATTAGGCCGTGGTGTCACCTCAGCTGACAGGTCGTCTGAGTCAGTGCCATGTGAAGGAGCCCATTTTTGGGTTGCTGCCAAATAGTCGGATAAAGGTCATAAAAGGTACATGTTCTTATAGATTAATTGTATTAAGATACATGGTTTGAAAAAAAGCAACAACCTGGTAACCAAAATGTTGAGTTTCTGCCCTTCTCCTTTCATTTCACTTCAATTTAGGTTCTCATACCTAAAAGAATAAAGGTGAAGGCTAACGATGAAATTTATACTTTACACTAAATTATAAGTTCTTTGCTGACACAATGAACACCTTTTAGTCACAACACAATGAAATGCAAGCAGAATGTTCTGTAAAAACATTCTTTGATGAAAGGGATATCACTCCATTTAGTTACTTTATTGAGTGTTTTTGTCCAAACACTTGAAAGCATTGAAAAGCCGGACTCACAATCAAATCTGCTGCTCAGAAAAGCATTTGACATTTTTTTGTAAAATCTCATGTGTGGTGTTTTTTTGTTCACCAGAATAGACGTGGACGTTAATTGTCGTGCAATCCCTGTGTTTACAAATATATGTTTCAACTAATCACAATGGTTTTAAAGCATTAAGTCCCGGGTATGAGAAGCTTCTAAGCTGCATTTAATCTTGTCCTGATTGGTTGCTTGACTCTTGTTTTCCATAGTTGATGACTGGCAGCCCTTTTTTTTCTTTGAAGACTCCTCACACTGACTCTGCAAAAGGCTGCAGACAGAATCAAGTGGCCTAAGATTTACTAAAACTGCCGTATGATATAAGGTAGAGCCTTCAGAATAAAAGCCTTGTGAAGTTTTCCTGACCTTCTTGAGATCGCAGAAAATGTCCTATTCTGTCTCTCTGTGACACTCACGAGTCACTATTTTGACAATGTCCAAACAGGCAACAACTCAGGCCTTAAATGGGGCCTTCTATCAACTCCGGGGGGGGTCATAGTCCCTTGATGAGAGCGAGGACGGAGTGTTGGTTGAGAAAGAATAAATGAAATACATTCAAGCAACACAAGAGGTGTTTTAATTGTAAAACTCCACTCCTGAGGTTAACAGACTGCAGTTACCATGCAGACTGCATTTCTCCACTGCAATTAGGATTCTCAAAGCTCATTACTCTGTGACTCATCTCCATTTAAGTGCTCACAAACCACTGGGAGCAATTTATCAGTCAGTGTCTTGCTCAAGGACATCCAGCCACATGAACAGGGTGAGATCAAGGGTTGAACCTCCAACTTTTGAATTGAAGGCCAGCCGGCTCTCCAATTGGTCCCACAGTCGCCCACAACTACTTTGAAATGGAGTAATATTACAAATTAAAAACGTCTACCATCTGTTGCAGCAAGTGAATGTATAAAAAAGATACAACTAGTTTTAAACCTGTGGAAGAGAAGCTCCTTTTTAAGAGGCTGTTTGTTTCCTCGTTGACCAGAATATTCACAAGTGATGGGATGCAGACTTTTTTGTTTTAAATAAAACTACAACATTATGATAATAATTCATGATGAAGGATTTTACATAAATGCAAACAACTTTTTTGTTCTTGCATATTTTTCTAAGTCTATGGTCAAACTGTTTGATGATGGAAGATGTTGGAGTAATATTTAATTGATCCTTTTTGTAAAGCCAACATAAACCAACATTGGAGTAGCATCTTTCCAAAACCACTGGGGTTTAGACAAACAATTTTGTGTATTTCAAAGTGTATTCAGAATTTTCACATTTCTTTTGTGTTCTTCTGAAACTGGACGACAAGAAATCTGTTTCTCAAATCAATTTTGTTCTATTCTCTGGGTCTTCTGTAGTTCTTCTCTCCATTGCTTACAGTTTAAAGCTATTTTAGGTCACTGTTAGCTTTAGCAGCGTATGAGAGCTGGGGTGTAGCTGCTTTGGAGGAACACAGATTGATGTTTGAGAACCTGGAAAAAGCAATTATTGAATCAGTCCTCATGTCAGATAAAAAAGATTTTTAGAAAAGCAACACAGTGAATACAATACGAGAAAACCCCCCACTTTAGCTCATTTAATTTTATTCATCCGATTTCATTTTTGTGTTTAACAGCTGAACTGTTTGCAAAATTTCTTGCCGCGCAGCATTTCCTCCCATTCGTAAGTGTGAATGAAGCTTCCTTTCATAGTGAAGAATCATTTTGGGCTCTTTCACTGAGCGAGGACGCAGTATCTTATCCTTCTGATACACACGGGCTGGATTAGAGGATTAGCATCCACAGGGCTAATGCTAGCACTGTGCAGCTACACCACTGCTACAGATGGCATTGTCACACACACGCGCGCGCGACGGAGTGCAAACACGTGCACAAGCGCAGACAAACACACATATAGGATCTGGGTCATAGTCCTGGTGTTTGTGTGTGTTCTTTAATTACTGTGATTGGTGGGAGACAAGTTGTTTATCTAGAGGAAAGTGTCTTAAATTACTGTAGCTCAGCTCCAAAAAAACCTGTGTGTGGTTTGTGATGAATTCACAGTGAATATAGAACTTTCATAGATTGCACACATAGTCTGTCCACACCTGCTTAAAACAATCTTTTTTCAAGCATTGATAGTTACACATTTTCACCCCTAAATAGGAATGAAACAGAGTACAATATGTCAAACTTATTAACTCAAAATAAAGAAAACCATTGCAAATATATTGGTGAAAATTTGGTTATTGATAATTGATAAATAATTAGGTTTCAATGATCATTTAAGATGAGCTAAATCCAATATATTTATTTGTAGAAAAAAAAAAATTTGTGGATTCAAGAAAAGGTGGTCAAATACCGACAAAAAATGACTCTGTGATGCTAATTTCTCGCCATTGATACATTATCAATGTTTTTTTCCCATAGGCTATTTAAGTAACCGACTGTCCAGACTTGTTCTGAAATAGAGGTGTCTGTTGCAAAAGCGTAAAAAGACATTGAAGATAATCCTCTTAGTAGTTTTACTCCAGCTCACGGGGGGCTGAGTAACTTTCTTTAGCTCCCTCAGCCATGAAATACTGTTCTCATAGTGTTGTGTAACACCGGGTAAAACATATCGCACATGCTCAAAGTAACTTAGGTGCTGCATAACTGTACTTTAGCAAATTCGACACTGATGTTATAACAGTAAAAACCTTTTGAAATGCAAACGCAAGTCTGTTTCTAACTGTAAATAAAATCTAAACAAATTACAGAAAAAGGTTACCTGAACTCCACCAAATATCAGGACAAATTAATAATTCAACATCAGAAAGACGGTTTAAAAATCAATACTGGTCTCACTGAGAATTTAATAATATCTATTTTAGAGGCTTTCTAGAAGAATGTCAAAGAGAATTTTTTGGGATGTGAAATGCTATGAGCCTTCTATACTTTCAAATTGAAGATGAAAACTGTGAAATTCTTTGTTCGGTTGGTGTTTCATGAATAAGCCTGTGAAATATTCAGCAACATTTGAAGTGCAAATGTAGTACAGCACTAGCTGCTTCTTGCATTTATGAAAGTGTGCTATAGCATGATTTCCACACTTTTTAAAAAAAAAAAAGTTAAATAATCAAAGTTTATCGTTCTAAAGTTCCCCGTTAGCTCCACAGTGATTCCCCCTCCCCCAGCAGTGGTCTCATTTACTTCCGCCTTATTGACTGAGCCTGTGATAAGCTTGAATAGTAAGAATGAAACACTGTTGGTAGATTGAAAGACCCTCTGGTCATCAATAGGCACAGTGAGTTGGATTGTATCGTCAGTCATAGTTGGCTACACAAAGAATGATCAAACAGCAATGAACCAGTTAATCAACTTGTGAATTTGACTGATGAATGAGCTCAGTCGCCTGCATACAGTGGGGGAGCAGAGATGGTTCGTGGGTTGAATAAATCCTCATCCACACCTTCCAGTAATCTCTAAGACTGGGTCAGCGTGGATTGTAGGAGCCAGCTTATACTTACAGTTTTACAGAAAGAGCGATGGAAGTCACGTCTGTGATCAGAACTATTGACCAATAAGAGCTTTTTTTCCCTAATTTGTTTTGTCTTCCTGTGATTTGTGTAAACCTGTTGTTTTTTACAAGCCAACTTTAGCCAATATTATAGCAGAGGTGAAAAATGAATCACCAACTACAATACTGCAAATGTTTGCATTCAAGGAAATCTTAATCTATTCAATTGAAATATTCAGTTTTAGACACTAAAAATAGGACAAATTGGAAATTTTGTCACACAAAAGAAAAGCTTTAACAACCAGAAACTGTTGCCCACCGAAGTGGACTCCGGAGTCGGGTTGGAGAGTGGTCTGTTTATCCTTTTAAAGCTATTTCTGAGGCTTCTTCATCCCCTCTCTTCCTTTCAATTGCTGTGGTTACCTCTCATACTGGGTCACTGAACTAAGCTGTCTAAGCTTAACTGGCCTCCGCGGCTAATGCTAACTAAGTAGCTGAGCGACAACAGGTGGTATTGACACAACTCGCATACTCTCACATCCTGCATCTGCAAAGTTAACAGAAATAAATGCCTCCACCCTGTGCAATCCTCCGACATCCCCCCCTCCATCACAGGCACCTTTCTTCCCTTCTTCTTTCCGTTTCGATAAAAACAGTCAGAGAACATCAAAGCAGTTGTAGGAAGCTTTGGAATGGATTATCCGTACGTTTGCAAAGGAAAACCCCCAAAAGACTCCCTTTCAGTTTGACTAACCACAAACACTAAACAAGGAACTTTTGAATTGTTTAAGGTTATTTTTATGGGTTTGATAAGTACTCAACTGATGGGTGATTGAAAAAAATCAAAGCTGAAAAGGTTTCATCAACATATTGAACAATGTATTTTGAGCTGTCATATTAAACACTTTGAGCTGAACAATGTCTAACTTCAGGTTGATCGTCAGAAAATTTCTCAATAACTTTAAAACTTATATGTTTAAAGCAACTTGAAAGAAGGAGTTATTATTAGTTACTAATGAGCGAGTGATTAATCAGTTATGTAAAAAAAAGATACTCACGGAAATCAAACCGTAAACAAAAGCTTGATAGACTCAGCAGTGGGAATGAAACTGATTTTTATTACTGTAATTCAGGTAAACAATGTAAAACAGAAGGCTGTAAACATGTCTGATCAGTGTGTGTCGCACCTTTCTGTGTTTTCTCACCTCATCCGTGGGGTCAGCAGGTGTGCAAGCAGAAGGCAGAAACACACACTCTATGTGCGTGTGTGTGTGTGTGTGTGTGTGTGTGTGTGTGTGTGTGTGTGTGTGTGTGTGTGTGTGTGTGTGTGTGT
>JASSRZ010000074.1:10908341-10923670 GCA_032164315.1 Malacoctenus gilli | reverse complement strand
GTGTGTGTGTGTGTGTGTGTGTGTGTGTGTGTGTGTGTGTGTGTGTGTGTGTGTGTGTGTGTGTGTGTGTGTAGCTCCCCGTATAGTGACACCCTGACCCGGTTCCCTCGGGCCTCTGCCCCCCCGAGCCCCTCTGACTGGTGACCCCCGGGAAACGCTCTCCCTGATGAGGTATTGACAGCGACTGATAACTCCCTGCGAACCCCCAGCTAACAACCACACACCACCAGCTCATAGAAACAGCACGCTTGTCCTCATCAGACTGTCATCACACACAAACGGTGGTGCTTGTGTGTCGTCTCTGAAGCCAGAATGGCCGGAAGAGATTCGCCTTCTCGTCACCTTCCGACAGCATCATGCTTTGGACTTCCAGATGGTGCAAACATCTGAGCAAACCTCTGGATACGTTTGATGTTCAGAAGATGCAGCCCCACAATGGAGGAGACTTTTTACTTGTGTGTGTTGTAGAAACAACACAAAGTTGTGTGGGACAGTGAACGCTGCGAACACAGTCCTGTTTGTCTGGGAGTTGTTGTTGGGTTTTATAAAAGTTTGTAGTGGCCACCTTCTTTGACTATGAGCTAATTTTGTGCACTTCTTCCCTTCACAGTGGACAAGAAAACTGGAACTGATTTTTCCTTTGTGGTGAGTATTTACGTGTCCACTTCTTTCCGTGCTTGTATTGATACAAATCTGGTGATATGAAACACATCTTGATCAAAGGAGTTTGATTTAGCACACAAAATGTTATTGCATCGGTGTGGAAAATTGCATCGAACCCTCTGAAGCTGTTTACATCAAAGCACATGAACAAAGCTGGAACTTTAACAGGAAGATTAAAACCTTGGAACTGAGTCTTGATTTATTTGTGCAGTTCAGTCTGACTGAATCCGACTCAGCTGATGTTGACCCGACAGCCACCGAGGAGCTGGCGCTGACGTGGCTTCGCTCTGTTTCAGGATCACTGGACTTCTCCTTCTCAGATCACACCACACCTCCTTCTCCAAAAGGGAAGACCGACAAGGATCAGGAATTCTGTGTTGAGGGCGTCCCACCTCTCAGTACTCCGTCAGGCCGTTTGACGCGGACCTCTGATGTCAGCCAACCGTAAACCTACGACAGTGTTCTGTGTCCCGCTGCAGCGTCCAGTCACATCCCGTCCCGAGTGTTTCCATGCCATGAGCAATCCACTGTCAGAGCACCGTTCCCGCTTAGTTAGTTTGACCCGTAGACAATGAATTTGTACCTAAACTATCAGTTTTATCATGGTGACACAAGTGTACATTTTTTACACTTTCAAGACTTTTGAAAGTTTTATATATTTTTGTTAATCTCTGTTTTATAACATGTAAGTAGTTTTTGTAGCAATAGTTTGGGTTTTTTTTTTCTCTGTGAATATTTGTAAAATAGCTGGCAGCAATTTGGCTTCACATCGGCCAGGTAGAGTTTAAAAGAACTGCTTGACATTGTGGGAAACACACTCATCACTCTGTTGCTGTGCATCAAATCTGAAGATGCTGCGCTCAGACCTGTGTCAGGCAGTAGCAGACAGACGGTGACTTCAGCTCCATTAAAGGCCTCATCATGCACCAGCACACAGCTCAGTGGCTCTCGAGCAGGCTGATCATGTTCTTCCTGAAGGAGTAAGTGTGTATCAGTGCACCCGTGTGTTTCTTTTGTAATGAGATTGGATCGGAACCATTTGTGGCACATTGCGATGTTTGGGCAGCAGAAAGTGGCTGTGCTGTAGACCGAATAAAACCCAGGTCTTAATTCAGTGCTGCAGTGTTTTCTTCAAACCACACACACATGCACGCGCGCACGCACGCATGCACACACACAGACACACACTCACAGCTAAAACACAAAATGCTGCATCTGAGGCATTTCTGGCACATTGTGGCTAAAGTTTTATAGACTAAACCTCCTCAAGCCTCTCAGAAGTCAGCGTTCACAGTAAAACACTGAATCTCTTTCTGCATGCGGTGCAGGAGGCATCAAATCTGAGAAAAAAAGACTCCAGTTCTCAAGTGTCTGCTCAGTTTGTCTTCCACAAACCTGAGTCATAATTCATGAAATTAAACCCGAGCTCATTGACGCGTCTCGTACGGCTCAGTTCCTCTCCGAGGAAATTCTGGTGAACTTTATTGGTGCCATAAACCAAACAAACTGACTCCTAAATGTGCATTTCTGCACTTTGAAAGTCTGCAAAGTGAAGTCTAAAGAATTTGATGATTCACACACGAGCGAACGCTCAGATATGTGAAGCATCCCAAAGCGCCATCGCTCGACTGCCAACACACACAGCACGCCTGGAACCGCAGAGAACATTCATGTAACATATGCAGAGCTGAATACATGCACACAGCAGCTGGAGGTTAACAGGTTTGCAGGGAGTGACGGTGGAGGATGGGGGTGGTGGGGGTGGTGGGGGTAGAGGTGGCGCGATGCTGTTGCACCCTATCAGAGCAGGACTCCGCTTAATTAAGGAAAACATCTGTTCCAGACAACACACTTACACACACACTTGACATGTTGACTTTGCTTTGCCGGTGTATCTTCCCCTCAGCAGATTGATGGCTATAAAAATAAAACTTCCTGAATGCACTGAGGGCGTGCACGCACGCACGCACGCACGCACGCACGCACGCACGCACGCACGCACGTACGCATGCATGCACGCACTAACGCCTGCTGCTGTGTGTCCCAACCCGTCAGTACATATGGAATATTTCAAATCCTTTGGAGACAATGTCTGTGTTTATGGTGACGATAAGAAACTCTGCGGCTCAATCAGGGCGGATTTAAAGACCGCGGCAACAGCAGAGTTGCACTTTAGAGAGTTTGAGACACTTTGAAGTGTTTGTGCTTCAGAAGTCATTTGGCTTTTTCCAGTGGTCCTGATTTTTATCACTGCGTGCCCCCCTTCACAGACACAATGACAATGTTGCCCATCAAAGCCACTGAACACTCACTGCTGCAAAAGTCCATCTCGGATCGAGACGAACCATAGTTTGACTTTCACTTCCTGGAAAACCAAACCAGCAAAGCAGATGCAGCTATCTCCTGAGTCTAACCGAGTAATGTGATGACCAGTGCTGCTCTTCCTGAGATCGGCAAATACTCTTGGGCTTGGACTTTACACGTTAAGACATAAAGTGTAGAAATATGAGAGGAGATCGCTCACATATATCGATTGTTGATGTTGTGTAAAAGGAGTGAAGTCAAGTTCCTGGAAGCATTCAACATCAGACATGATCATCTGATGTTTCATAATGAGAGTCCGTGTTGTGACCTCGTGTCCCAGACAAAGAGGCTGGAAGACCATTGTGGACACATTCAGCCTCTTTGCATGAAAAGTATGCAGAGTAAACATTTCCAAGACTTCATTGTACAAAAGACAATCTGCTGATACATAATAACACTGCGATATTCTGGTCACCTCAAACTTAACAGCTCTGACTTGACTTTCTGGGATCTGCCACATTATGGCAAACTTGTGTAAATGCTGCGAGCTCCTATAGATGTTACTGGAACAACACTTTAATTGCACCACAGTCGCAAAAGTTCAAAGAGTCAAACTTTGGATGGAAACAAAAACAAAAAAGAGATTTCTTTTGTTTTTTCAGGCACTCACAGATCAACTTTTAACTCTTCAGCAAACAGCCTCCAGCTGCCGTTTGGCTGTGAGGCCCCCCGGCTTGCTGCCTTCATCAATGGTCAATGAACCTCCTATGTAAAGATTATATAATAATCCAGCGACTCTCACTTCATGTATGTGCCTCCTTCAGCCCTCTCACTTTCACTCGCCCCCCCTCTTCCTCTCTGAGTTTATGTTCCCCCCTCTTTTCTGCCAGCAAACCCATCACTTCTTGACTTCTGAACGTACCACACGAACCTTGTGGTCACCGCGCATGTGTGTGTGTGTCTAAATGTTCCCGTGTTTGTGGTGTGAGGGACGGGTTAAAGTGGGAGGAGCTTGACTCCGTCAGTTTACCTGAATAATACCTTCTTTGTGCCCGTCGGCCTTATAAAGCCGTTCCTGCCCCCGGTCCATCCTTAACCCGTGACACCTTTACCCTCGGCGCAGACACAGACTTCACCTCGGGCCCGCACTCCTCCACCCAACGCCGCCATGAGAGGCAAGATGAGGCTGTTGCTGCTGGTCTTGGCAGCAGGCATTTGTGTGTCAAATGCCCAAAGCAACAACAACAGCAACGACAACAGGCAGCCGCAGCAGCAACAGCAGCAGCAGCAGCAGCAGCAGCAACAACAGCAGCAGCAGCAGCAGCAGCAGCAGCAACAGCAGCAGCAACGCAGTATCTGGGATGAGCCCATCAGATTCAGCACCAAGACCAAAGACTCGTGCACCATGGTGGTCTCTGGAGTAGGGGACTATACTCGCCTGCGTGTCTCCTGCAAAGGCCAGGCCCAGGGACGTTCCTACTACTGCGACTTCCAGGGCAAACCCAACCTGTGCCGCGCCTACAACCTTAACCCTCGCCACTACTTCACCCAGATGATGTGGGACATGAGGAAGCTGAGCCACGCCTGCCAGGGACCCAAGATCTACCGCCCGCAGATGTGCAAGAAGTACCCCGACGAGGCCCAGATGACCTTCCTGGCCGCCTGGCCGAAGACGACCACCCCGAAGCCCTCCAGACCAGCCCAGGAGCCCAGGAAGCCGGCGGTGCCGGCTCAGACCAAACCAGTGGTCACGCCGAAACCCGTCAAGCCCCAGTCCCAGCCCGTCAAGCCCGTGCCAGGCAAAGGCCCTCAGACCAAGAAAACCACCCCCAAGCCTGGGAAGACCACTACCCGTCCCACAGAGCATCCTGACTCCAAAGCTTCCCGCATCGCCAACGAGTACTGCTGGAAGAGCTTCCACGGCATCTGCACCTACTTCATCAGCTGGTTCCAAAACTGAGGCGCCTCTGCAGACACAGGTGAGTGAAGGAAGCGTGTGGAAGTGAACAAGGAAAGTCACAAGGAAGCGATGAGGCCTTTTTCCTGAATTTTAACTCTTATTATCTTTCAATTCAAAATAGAAATGTGTCTTCCTGAGTGTGTTTTATTGCCTCTTGCTTCAGGTTGGAGTGGCCAGCTATTAACACACCTTTCTGTCGCAGACCCCTCCTGGATCCGTGCGTGAGACTCTGGAGTCATTTTGTCACTTTGTGAGGTCCAACTTTCAGCCGCGCAGCATCCCACCGGCTGACTCCCAAACGCTCGGCCCACCCCCGTGTTGGCCAGCGTCGCAAAGTGTGCATGTCACTTTTGGAAATCTGTCACAACACACAGCAAGGCAGCGGGACAGCATGGCAGGCATGTGTTTGTATATGATGTAAAGTTCCCCTCCTTGTGTCCATGTAAATGTTTCACCAACATTCGAAGCCAGAAAAGAAAAATGTGAAGCTGAAGAGAATAAAAGACAGAGTGGTGACCGTTCTTTGCCTGTGTCGCTCTGTTTCTTCAACGCTCGTTTGTTCAAAGGGCTCCTTGTCTCACCTCGTCAGCAGCTGTAACAACACGCTACCTGGCCGAGGAAGTTGTTAGCGTGCAGACACAGTCACACCGAGGCCACACTGCAGTAAAAATAATACCACTCAGTCACAGAGACTGTCTGAGCGGAGCTGAACACGTCTTTGTATGAGCCGATGAATCGGGGCCTGACGGGGAACACAGAGGGTCTGTGTGGAGGCCGAGGACCAGTGGAAATTAATTTGGTGTGGTCAGCGCACACGGCCACGGCCGCCACACGCGGAAACACCAAACGAGGATGGAAGATGGAAATCAGGTTTTTTTTTCCTTTTTTGTCCAGATTCCAAAATAATGGCGAGCAATAATTATTGCCTCATTCTGCGCAGTCAAACATTGTTGAAATACTCCGAGCTCCCTATGAACTCTGAATGCAAGTGGACGAGTGTGAAATCTATGCAAAATAAGGCAAAATATTTCATTCATTTAGATCATGAGGTCATCCGGAAAGTTTAGAGCTTGCACTAGGCGGTATTTGCAAACACTACAAACTATTTTAATGCATATCTGCCCAAAATGATGTAATTAGATTAGATGGATAGAAAGATAATCTAAACTAGTCTGCGGATGTGCATCAGTACAAATCCAGTAGCAATGACGTTTTGAAACCAAAAACGCTGCCTGTTATGATTTCAGGTGTGCCTCATTGAGTCTTATAGGAGTAACTTTAAGTGTTTATTGCTGTACACTGGTGAATAACATACTGTAAAACTATATACGAGTAGATTTTGCATTAGGAGTGTATCTTAGTAATGTATAGTGGATTTCTTCCCCTTGATATAATCAGGTATTGTACCCCAACTGTTGCCCACTTTGAGGCAGACCCCCTTCTCACTGTCACCAGATGAGCCTCCAGTCACTTTGCTGTAAATCACAATGAACACAGAAGAAAATGAAGTCATCTCACTCAGCAGTTTCCGTCTTGTCTTTGCGCTGCAGAACCTCTGATGGACACCAGGTGGCAGTCCTGAGCAGGACGTCCGGCTGAGTTGTTAAGGTGTCCGTCTCTCATGAGGACACTTCAAAGTGACAGAGGTTTCATTGTCCAAACCTAAACTAAACTTTATGAGAGCTTGTTCGTGGCACAAAATCTTGCAGCAGAATGTGAGCTCTCACTCACAGTTTGACCTGCATGAACAAAGTGCCTTTATATCTGTTGGCTGATGACTGAACTTAATATAATAATAACCCAAGGGTCAACAGTAGTTCAAATTCTGTTATTTACTGTATTTCGAAGTACAAATATGCAAATCTTCATTGAACTGCAAATGCATTACCAATGTCTTCTTGTCAAGGACACTCACTTCCATGTGATACTATGAAAACAATCAGCACACATCTGCATCTGTATAATCTGGCTGAGGGACTGTTGGCCATTGTCAATCAGTCTCCTCTGTCCTCTCTGTCTGGTACAGAATACAAAGTTACATGTTTGGTAAGTCTCTCCACGCCAAAACCGACAATGTGGACAAAACATTCTTTATTGTTGGTTTCACCAATCTCATGGCTTGGGTATAACAACCTAACCCTGAAGATGTCGATAATATGGTACATCTTTTAAAAGGAAAAAAGCCAAAATACAAACCACTGACTTCTTGTGAAAGCACATCCTCCCTCTACTACTCCACAGATTACTTCCTGTTTCATGTTTCTAGTCACACCTGTTTCTGGCAGGTGATAAATGACAGCAGCTGATCAATTTATCTCTCTTGTACATTGACTGTTCAGGCATTAATCTCAAGCTCGATACTGAAAAAATGGACCCGTGTCCTTTTTCCGATCTGGTCTCCATCATTTTCCCAGGAGAATAAATAAAAGATATTTATGACTTTTAAGATCACCTCTTCTTTGAAAGCTTCACAAACTTGGTGTGAAGCATGAATCAAGCCTTTGTGCTTGTTAAAATAAACACATTACACTGTATGAGGTCAGTGGACACAAATCTAAAGCGAGATCCATAGAAAGCCGGTAAAAATTAACAACCAGGAAGGTGGAAAACTGTGTCAGGTCAGAGTCCATCAGCGCCATCGTCTCTCCTCCAGGTGAAGTCGACTGTACTTGATACTTGAGAAAACTGTGTTGTGTTAAAGTCAGGAGGACGTGAAGAGGAAGAGGAGCATCGACCTGAGAGTTTATGGGGAGAGAAAGCGTGAAAATCTGGTTAATGTGTTACCGTTGGATAGATAACGGTGCTGAACGCCAGAACAAAGGCGGTCAGATTCAACACAGAGACCAGTGTCATCAGAAGGACACAGTAAACGCCAGAATGATGATGAAGAGAAATGAGGGGAAAAAAACAAGTGATAAAATGTTGGCTTACATTCATATCTTTGTATTATATTCAAAATTCAAGGTGAAAATACAAGAATACACTTTTTATTGGTTATTTTTGTGTTATTAGTACAATCTCTTGCTTTTTCCTCTTCATGATTTCTTTTTCTGTTGGGGACAAAGTGAAGAAACACATTTGTTGTCAAAGTTTAAAGGAACTTTTTGTGCTTTCTTCTGAAGAAGGCAGTCTTTCCCTCCTCATAAAGTTCAACTTTCACCGTTCACATTTTGCAACAAGTGCACGTAATTGTCGCCCACTTGTATTTCCCATCAGACACTTGTCTAGTCAGGCATGAAAACGTGGGTGGGCTGATGTGAGAGAGGATCTCCTCATGACTGAACGCGGCCGGGATTGGCGGAAAATTTTGGGTTCGAGCCATTAGAGAAAAGGTTGGATTACAGGGGACTGAAGGTGGGATCATAACAGCGCCCCGGTGAAATGGCCTCCGTCGAATAAAGCCCGAGTTATGTCCGGACATGCAGGTTCATCACCAGGAGCAGGTCTTACGCTCTTTCATCCGCAGTTCAACCTGGTTTTGGACTCGTCGGGTCATGCCCGGACTGAAAACGCATTCCCACCATCTCATCAGCAACTCTGCCAGGAATTTTCTCAATGAATGTGCCTGGGAGTGCTTATGTAAGTGTGTGTGTGTGTGTGTGTGTGTGTGTGTGTGTGTGTGTGTGTGTGTGTGTGTGTGTGTGTGTGGTGTGTTGGTGGGCGGGAAGGGGTGGGCGTGGGGGAGCCTGTATGTATGAAAGCCATGTGCCGGAACACAAGGAGACACAAGCGGCAGGTCAACGCTCAGCAACGGTTGCCACTCTCGGTAAGATGACGAACTAAATTTGTTCTCCCTTCGTACTCTGCATTTGTAAGTTATTCAATGTTCCAGTCCATTTCTCGAGGCAGTTTTTAGTTTTATCATAAATTTACGTGTAAACCCGTTTTCATTCATTATTGTCTGGTTTTTTTTTTTCCCCTGAGACTTTATCTTTTTCTTCGCACCGTTGTGTCTTCCAGACTTCACCTGCTCCTAAACACGATGCTGCTGCTGCTGAGGACTGCGGCCCCCGTGCTGCTGCTGGCCTTCGTCGTTCAGCAGGTCTCTTTCTCCTCCGCCCGCCGCACGGACAAGAGCGCGTCCTCGGCGCCCGGCGGAGCCCAGAGTGCGGACAAGGGCGCCGCGTCCGGCAGGGGGAAGTTCCTCACCAAGAACAAGATGCAGTGCACGTGGAGCGCCAGCGACGTCAGCGACGCGGTCAAGCTGCACGTCAAATGCGAGGACCCGGAGGCGCGCATCAAAGGTGGCGTCACCGAGACGAGGTGCGACTACAACGGCAAGCCTCAGAGGTGCGACGGCTACCAGTCGGACCCCAAAGGCTTCTGGCGACAGGTGGGCCGCGCCTTCAAGAGGCTCCAAGCCAAGGTGTGCGTGGACGAGCGCGCGCTGGTCAGGGCCGGCATGTGCAAGCGCGCGCCGCGAGACGCGCACTTCAAGCTGGACATCCGCAGCTCCGTGAGCGCGGCTCAGTCCGGAGGGGACTGGGACAGCGTGGACCCCACCCCGCGCCCCGGCGCCATCGGGCCCACCTCCAACAGAGCCACAAACTGCACGAGCCGCGAGGAGCAGCAGAGAACGGCGGAGGAGTACTGCAGCAGCCAGTGGGCCAGCGTGTGCGCCTTCTTCCTCTCCGTGCTGCAGAGCGACGACTGCTGAGGAGACCCGATCAGACTGAACTCAGGAGCGCCTTTTCCTCCTGCGGTGACACAATGTTCAACAATACTCTGATTCCTTTTTTTGTTAGCATTTTTTTTAAGACCCCCAGGTTTCCTCCACAAAATTGACGTTGAGAAACACAATCAATGAAAGTTACAAGTTGTTCAAATCTATTGTGGGCCAATTTAAAGTTGATGGCATGTGGACCCCTGGCTGTAGTGTTAGGAGCCCACTGATTGAGAACTGCAAAGGACTCCATTTTTTTTCATGACATTTGTGATTTGGGGGGGAAAAGTGGAGCGCCACGCTTGTGCATTCAACCTCTTTAGCTGGTGTACAAAAACAAGTATAGCACTTTTCCATTAACATGTGTATCTGGCAGCTGCAGCACTTCTAAATGAATGTGATTTTTTTTTCTTTTTACTTTGAAACACATGAAACTTTAAACATCGGTCACGACTTCAGTTTGTAGTGGCAGAGAGTAAAAAGCGCCCCCATGCTGCACACATCCGTGTCTGTCTGAGAACAGCTCCTTATGCTTAAAGTACTTTTTATTAAAGATTCTTTGGACCAGTTGATCGTACGTGTTCCTCTTCCTGATTTAATGACGCTAACCAGGGTTTAACAATGTGTTCATCATGTTTCGCATCTCCGATGTCCGTCATGACCTGCACTCTGTTTCTTACACGTAGGTGATTTGTATGAGGACTGCTATGTTTTTCTTTTATCTCTGGTCATCAGTCAACCACTGTATTTATGCACCACGAATAAATATTTTCTATTTATATGCTGTTGTCTGTGGTCATGTAATACATAGATTAAAGCAGGTGAGAATCAGTGGGAAATTGCTCTGATTCCCTCCTCTTGTCCTTTTGAAACTCACCTGAATCTACAGAAATAAACATCCGGCCCCATTGTGATCGCAGCTTCTCTGAGGCTGTATCGCTGTAATTACCTCCAAAATGTCACTCCTATTATCCTCGAAACAACAGCTCTGACCTGAGATCAGGATACCTGTTTGAGGCCGATTAGACTGCTTGTGTATCACACCACAGCCCTCCCATTCATCGCTTACATGCCCTCAGGCTGAAGTACCACACACGCCCAGGAACGACTCAAACACTCGATTGTTTGCGGCATCCAAACACAAGGCTCCTTCCTTCAGTTTCCTGCAGCTCTCTCTAATTACTTTCTCAGTGACAGCAGCCAGCTGCTCTGGCAGGAGACGTTTTATATAGGAAGATGTGAAAGGCTGCTATGATCCAGCTGTGTGTGCGCGCGCACATGCGTGTGATCCCTGAACAAGTGTGAGGCCAGACGTGGATCTTAATGTTTTCCTGTGTGCTCTTGACCTCCGTCACCTCTGACCCGCTCTTTGTCCCCGCAGACACTTAAGACGCCAACCAGAGAGCGATTTCCTCCTCCGAACTGAGCTCTGCTGCGTTTGATGGCACCGAAGGGATTTCAGAGACATATTGCTTTACCGAGTCGTTCCTCGCAGCTCAAGGACGCATTCCAGCTCCACCGCAGAGACTGGGAGGAAGTGGTTAGGGGTCGGAGGTCGAAGGTGATGACAGAAGAGAGGAAATCGACCAACCGTCTGTGGACAGGGGACCTCTTTAAAGGGTTATACGTGGAGGGGGGGGTTATTTTATGTCCGGGTTCTTAGAGATCAAAAGAAGATCCAGCGGCAGGTTGATGCTTTCAAGGATCACTTCAGATGAAATATAGGCGAACCGTGGAGTCGCACCGTTGCTCTGCTGCGCGGTCGAGTGCTCTCTGTAATTACAAACATAAAGTACATGAGAATAAAACACAGCTGAGTCGGAGCACACTTGCTTTACTCGCCCACTTTGCTCAGGCTGCAGAACGTCTGGTTAACTCTCGGTGGCGCCTCTGAGTGGGTCCGAGCTGTTTGAGTTCACACTGAAACAGTGTTGGCTGTTGAATCGATTTCAAACCCAATGAGACCCAGCACACCTCAGGCTTTATGCCACCGAGCATAAATAGATTGGTATTGATCACTTTTACTGCCATTTTTTCATCACTCTATCAAAAGATTCGAACCCCTTCGTCCAATCAAAGAGAAAAAATGCTCTTGTATGCGAGTTCGTCTCAGTATCCGGTCATCAGTCTCCTCTGGGGTCCAAAGGTCCACATCAGCATGAACTCCTCAAGACTGTACAAGAAGAAGTGTTCACAGCAACTCCCAGTGAGAGATTTGTTACAACGTGACCTGATTGTACACATGTGGATGTTTGATGTTGCCTCCCTCTGTCTGTGTTCCCATGATGATTTTTTTTCTTCATGCCAGCAGCACCTTCATCATTGCATAAAAGAAATGTGGGAACAGGGTGAGGCCAGTTTACTCAGCTACAATAACCAGCACAGAAATGTAAGTTGCGGTTGGATCACTGCCAAAGCAACACCCTCTCTGTCACCTCATGAAGGAATATCCATTAGGATGGGATTTTTCTCAGGACTGTCGGCAGACATGAAGTGTTACACGAACCTTGAGATTTCAGTCGGCAGGAAAACGAGCTGGCAGAAAAAGCCTTCGGGTTGTGACTTCATCGTGATTTCAACTATCTTTCTGCATGACTTGTCAGACACATTCGGTGGGATTAGTTACACGTGTTTCTGCCAGGCGAAAAGCGCCACTGGCTGACACGATCACGCTGCTCTGCTCTCTGCACGTCTCGTCGCTCAGGCGTAGAACTCTGTTTATCTCCCCGAAACCACAACGTGTGATGGGTTTTTTTCTGGTGATTTTTTGGGGTCTGAAAATGACTTGAAGTTCACTGTTTGAGATAAGATGAGACGGCGAACGAAATCGGGAAAAAAGGTGTGAAAATTAGCGTCCGCTTGTTGCTTTGGAATTACATCTAAGGCCAATACTTTTGTAGTTTTGTGTCGTATTTCTGATTTCTGCGTTTCCTTTATATTTACTTCAAACCGGTCTGATTATTTTTCCAGCCTCTCTGTGAGTGTTGAGAGTTGAGATGTCAGCTTTCATTAGTGTGACCTCAACAGTTATTCCACAGCTAGAACCCTGTATCAGAAAACCCATCTCATCCAGTTTAAGCACGCACGCACGCACGCCTATGAGAACTGTTTCCAATCACAGAAGTGTACATCCAAATGCGAGGCTCCTTCCTTCAGTTTCCTGCAGCTCTCTCTAATTACTTTCTCAGTGACAGCAGCCAGCTGCTCTGGCAAGAGAGGTTTTATATAGGAAGATGTGAAAGGCTGCTATGATCCAGCTGTGTGTGCACACGTGTACGTGCATGCTTGTGATCCCTGAACAAGTGTGAGGCCTGACGTGGACCTTCATGTTTCCCCGCGTGCCCTCGACCTCCGTCACCTCCGACCCGCTCTGTGTCCCCCGCGGACAGACACTTAAAAAGAGAGCGATTTCCTCCTCCGAACTGAGCTCTGCTGCGTTTGATGGCACCGAAGGGATTTCAGAGACATATTGCTTTACCGAGTCGTTCCTCGCAGCTCAAGGACGCATTCCAGCTCCACTGCAGAGTCTTGGAGGAAGTACCTAGCCTACGGTGGAATACAGGACAACCGAGCCCATAACAACGAATGGGAAAGGCTTATTTGAGTACTGAAGAACCACTTTTGTCAAAGCAAAGTGTAGTTCCCATATTGACAAACTCGTATGTGCATCAGGTAGAGGCAATCTCGCCAGCGGCTCGGCTCCCTGCTGTCGCCGTAACCACAACTGGTCTCAGAATGCCGACGTACGTTTGAATGAAAGCAAGAGACTCTCGGCAAAATGGCCGCCAACAGTTACTCTCCCTCTGCCCGAGACACCTCTGAAAGCGAGCGACTTTGTTCTCTTTTTGAACTGGAGATGAGTTTCTTAACCCGCGGCTGCAGAAGAGACTCTTCTGTCGGTAGAGTGAGCGATGCCGCAGGCGAGGGGAGGTTGGCCTCTCGGCGGGCTGAAACTCCAGCGGCCGGGACCAGGGGCCTTCTGTCGGGGCCTGCTTACAAGCCCCTGGATTTCTTCAGCATGAGCGCAGACGACGGTGGTCCTGCTTCTCAGAGCGACGCAGACACGGTCTGTGAGCAGGCCATCTTGCTGAAAGAGTTTGAGCTTTGCAAGATGCTGGCAGAGACACCAGGCGCTCATGAGAGTAAGTAGACAAGGACAGAGGGACAGTTAGACCCTTTATTTACTTTTCTGAAGGGCCTGATTGAAAAATAAAAGCCATGTGGGGGGGGGGGAAGTTGGTTAAACGTTATTTATGAGCACAGAGGTGAGTTACAGCTCTTTTTTTGTGTTCAGGGGTTTTAATTTGCTAAACTTTGCGTGGGACCACCCCTGAAAGGCTGAAGCTGGGAGGGACGTAACACCGACCCAACATGACCTTTTTCTACACTGTTCCTGTGAACAGTTTGATTCCAAGGTCTCTCAGTTCACTTTGAAACGCGTTGATGACGATCTGTCTCGATTCCCCCTCTCAAAACACACATATTCATGGTCTCCGACTGTAAAAGGGGCTGCCGCAAACACTTACAGACACTGAAAAATAGCAGCTGAGATAGCTGAAATAGCAGCTGAGAAACAACCCTGTGCAGGATGAAACAAACAGGTTTCATGTCACTCTCCTGGAAACATAAATGATCTTTACAATTCTCCACTCATTCATGCCTGTAGTCACTTTATTCATGAAGGGAGATCTCATCTTTCTCTTTCAGAACGTGTCCAGATGAACCCGCGTCGGCACCCCCCAGTGCACAGCCAGTGGTCTCACACTGTGCGCACGTATGTTCACTCCAGGTACCCGCTCGCCTCCGACGGTCCAGAGTTTTCCTGGAATGCTCGCAGCGGCCGTGTCTCCATGCCAGTTTCTCTTTGACAGACCTGTGATGCCGTTGCAGCCGGTCCAGCTCGCACGCTTCCCTCCGCCCCATCACATCTACTGGTTCTGGACCCGGCCCCCGATGTGTCCACACGCCATGGTGAACTGGCAACATGTCTGCGTCCCGCCCAACCGGTTCACCTTCGTCACATGGAACTGCCTGCATCCCCCCGTGTTCCCCAGTTCAGTGGTGCTGATGTAGAAGACGGATGGAGACAAGGAAACGAATCAACCAAAAATTGCACTTGAGTACTTTTGCGATAGTTTGGCACTTTTCCTGCCATATTACTCTGTGATTGTCCAGTTTTTAACATGTTTGAGAATTAAATCAGCAGCCACGGGTGATGAATGTGAACAAAGTGATAGATTATTGTATGAAATGAAAATAGATTTCATGGTTTTGCTCTTTCAGTACTTTCTGTAACAAATTTTGGTCTGAAAATAGACACTATCTGCATAAACTTCAACAAGAATGTCAAACAGATACAAGTGTGACGGTGAATTGCACATCAGCACAAAACTTCACAGTGGTGGGCTGTCAAGGTGGGCTGGTCCTTTAATAGAGACAAACTGTTTATTATCATTATTTTCATGTATTTTCAGAATTGCTTCTTCATTCTCTCTATTCTCCTCATCACTTTTCCTCCTCTCTGAGTTACTTTGAGACCCCAGTTCAGATTTGAATAATTGTGTAAAAAGATAAAGTTTATGTGATTTTATGCAATTGAATAAATAGTTCCACTGAAACTGCCTCGCAGTCTCAATGACCTCCCAGTGGTTATTCCACAGAAGTCAGATCAAAGAAACAAAAATTTTATATATTTTATGGAACGTTATTTGTCATTGATTAGAATAATATGTCACTAAC
>JASSRZ010000074.1:10875808-10888298 GCA_032164315.1 Malacoctenus gilli | reverse complement strand
GTGTGTGTGTGTGTGTGTGTGTGTGTGTGTGTGTGTGTGTGTGTGTGTGTGTGTGTGCGTGCGTGTGTGTGTGTGTGGGTGTGTGTGTGCGTGCGTGCGTGCGCGCGCGCACAGTGGCTTCTCCTTTGTGTTCTGCTTATTTGCACCGTTTGCGTTGTCACAATTTTACCCAACAGTGCCACTTGGTGGACAAATAGAGTCACCACTGAACCGAACAGGCCTTTGGGCGTGCGAACGCCCAAATCTAATGTTGCTTGAACCGACGTTTTCACGCTCTGAGCGGAGAGTCCTTATCTCCCCACCACGGTGACACCCGAAAATCACAACTCGTGCAAATTCAGACCTCATATCTCCTACTTTTGAAACACTGCTTTACTTCGTAAATACACTCCAGTCAACATGCGCAAACGTGCAGAAAAACTGGAAAAACAAGATGATGACATTTGCAAACTCAAGTATTGTCACTGCAATGCATTCCTGAGTCTGCTCTACAAAGTCACAGAAAAGTCTTTTAATACAGCACAACTTTGACTTCACCAATCAATTAGAAATAGATAACAGGTTTGTGATACAAACAAGACAAAATATAATATAATTATATATAATAAAACACAGTTTCAGGAAGCTCAAATGAGCTAGAAAAGGCTGAAAAAGAGAATTGTACCAATATGGGAAACAAAAACAATAGTTGGGTTTAATGGGGAAAACACACATTCAAACAATATTCTTTCAGAATAGTTACATTTTGAATCGATAAATGTTCTAAAAATAACTAAAACAGGACTATTTTGTCAGGATAACTGCAGAAACTTTACAAAGTATGCAGAAATTAAAAGAAATGCTGCACACATGACAGGTGAAACTGTTGTTTTATGGGTTGTTTTTTTTTTTAGAATAAAACAGGGTTGGTTCTGAAATATATTTGCAGTTGCACAAACAGGTTATGTGACTTCTATTTCCTAACTCTTGGCACTGACCAAAGCATGAAGACGTCAGGAGTAGTATTGCACATACGGATATTCATATTCAGGGTGCAGTGCACAGAAGTGTTGTCAGCAGTACAGTACGGTGACCGGCATGAATGAGAGACTATTTTAACTCACTAAATGTGATTATCATCTGTTTGACCAGGGGCATTGTTAATAGGAACGACACATGCGTCACACCTTCCTTCTAGAAAGAACATAATTTCGCCGTCATTTTTTTTTTTTTATCTGGCGGTGTAATTTAGTTTTTTAAATTATCTTCTCATGAGTGGACATTTGTCGTCATGGTGGAGGCCAGCAGCTAAAGTAAAAGTATGTAAAATAAATATTCACAAGTAGCTAATATTGCGAGGAAAGCCGAACAAATAATCACCACAACTGTCGTGTGATCTTTGCTCACCCCCGTGTCTCCCGCTAAGTGGTACAATCCCGACAGTATAAATTTCGGGTACACTCTGTTTTTTCGATTGATAGCTGCTAAATTAGAGGTTTCTCGTGTCTCACATTCCGCAAATTCTGCGAAATCACTGCCAAACGCCGCAAAAATGGAGTGGACCCCGATGGAGATTAACCCAGAGGTGAGAGACCGGCTGCTTCATACCAGCCTGCGCACTTTGCCAGGCAGCAGACTGACCTCGTGTCTCGTCTTTTTTCATGTCATTTTAGATGCTGAACAAGGTGGGTAAAAAAAAACCGTTAACGGTCCGTCGCCGTTAATTCAACTGTCTGGTAAGTTTCCTAACCATTAGCTAGTTGAGGACAGTTGAGTTGCAGCCGAAGCTACCAGGTCACCACGTAACGGTATGACCACGGCTAAACCTGTTTTCTTTAGTGCTCAGGTATAAAATATAAGTTGAAGTAGTACAGAGCCGGCCACAGACCGAAGCGTCGCGGGTCTAACGAGCCGGTAGCATCTTTCCGGCGCTGCCCAGTGTCTGGGCTAAAGGGTGTGGTCTGGCTGTACCCACTCAACGCAGCATCCCCATCTGAAGAGCATTGGCGTGCCCTGGTTTGTCGGTGCTCAGCTGTGTGGAGCACTCGCATGTGTTTATCGGTGTGTTTCAGATGATGACTAAGCTGGGAGTGGGTGAAAGCTGGCGTTTCGTTGACGTGTTGGGGCTGGAGGGCGAGCAACTGTCAGCCGTCCCCAAGCCGTGCTGTGCCATGATGCTGCTCTTTCCCCTGACTCAACAGGTAACCGTTACCGGGAGGCGAGGCCGACTACTTCCTGGATGGGAGGGAAAGCGGGTGGGGTTGAGCCAGTGTCAGGCAGCGTGACTGCTTGGTGGGGTGACTCTGAATGGGATTAGAACATTGATGATCAAGCTGTATTGTTGCATTATTGGGAGGTGAGAATCAGACCTCGGTGGGAGAAAGCAAATTTACCGGCAGATACTATTTTGAATACATTATCTCAACATATACTTTTCAGAATCTTTTTTTAAAATTTTAATCATTTGTTAGTCTCATATATTTTTCATAATGATCCTTTTTTTATTTTAATCATTTGTTAGTCTAGATGTCTGTAATCAATGACATTCCGGTCATGACTTTTGTTCTAAATAAGGTTAGGTTATTCTCGATGATTATCTGGAACAATAGTTATTTTTGTCCTTTGCTCTAAACTGTATCTGTTGTTTTCAAGTCATAAAGAAACAGTGATACAATTTGGGATTTTAATTCCCTTAAGCGCATAATAACTATTGTCTGTGTGTCTGGCAGCATGAGTCTTTTAGAGGGCAGCAGGAAGACAAGCCTGCTGGAGGCTCCGACACTTATTTCCTGAAGCAGACAGCAGGCAATTCCTGTGGCACCATTGCCCTGCTGCATGCTGTGGCCAACAACAAGGACAAGCTGAGTTTTGGTGAGAGCAGCTTTCATAAGCATAGGTGCTAAAACCACTGGTATTACAGTAATCACGATACACTGAGATTTCAGTTGATGTCCATCACTGTTGTTTGTTGGTACAAAGTTGGTCTTTTTGCAGCAAGTTGTTTTGTGCAGCTCATTTCCAGTGAGGACAGTTATTTTAACCAATGTAATTGTTTGCAATGTTTATATGACTGCTTTTAAATACTGTGTAAAATGCATAGTTACCTGATGAAGTAACACAAAGAAAGCCATGCAATATGCTCATTTGAGCTCATGCTTGTGATGCCAGAGAGCGGATCAGCCCTCAAGAAATTCCTGGATGAGACTGCAACCATGTCTCCTGAGGAACGGGCTAAAAATCTGGAGAACAACCAGGTAAAACGCACTCGTGTACATTTTTTTTTTTAGCATTCACTATAAACCCGTTGGTGATCTTGATATTTCTGTTGTAATTTTTCAGGCAATCTTTGCTGCTCACAATGAGGTTGCAATGCAGGGGCAGTGTCGGGTAAGACTCTTGAACACAGTATTTACATATATTGGGGTTTTTTTGGGGGGGGGTTGCAACATGCATCTCTAGAACCAGTAGTACTCGAGTATACAACACTGAAATGACGAATGTTTTATCTGATGTGCATTTCTCCTCTAAAATTCACATTTGACTCTTGCAGCCGGAGGATGACAAAGTTCACTTCCACTTTATTGCCTTTGTCAACGTCAATGGACAACTCTATGAATTTGGTAAGATTCCATCTGTGTCCTCAAATACTTTTCTCATTTGCATTTTCTAAATGTAAATCCCCGATGTCTGTCTTCCAGATGGGAAAATGAAGGGAGCAGTGAACCATGGACCAACGAAAGACGAGTCCTTTGTAACGGTATGTGAAATTATGGCGCTTTAATGTTGCTTTTTTCAATACAATATTAAGGCATGCCTCTGTTACATCTGTTCATTTACATTATCAGTGCTGACTGGCATTTAACTGGAAAGGGAGTGGCAGATCTCAAGTGTCTTGATTCAATCGATAAGTTCAGCAAGATCAGACTCGGATATCTGCAGAAGTGGTTTTAAGTAACAGTAATATCTGTTGGCAGGATGTGCTCTGATGCATTTTTGCATTGTTGTACTATAAGCTACAAACATGACTACAAACCCCCTCTAAGAGGCCATTTCACTTTTTCTGCTATAACTTCCTGCACACTGGGCCAAAAACTATTTTTTATTTTAGTTCACCAGTTAAGCAGATCATCACAAATTTTGCACATCTTTGCAAAATTGGATTGAATTCACAACTAGAGTTGTCTTGCTATCGGGCAACCGAGCTTCTTTGTTTGAGGTAACGGGTTTATCTCGTGTGCACCATAGGTGATTGAAAAATAGGGGAGTGCTTGACTGAGGCGGTTAGTTTGTTACTTTAATCTACCACAAGAGGGCTCCACCTGCATGAGTGAACCAGTTTTCGTGCACCAGTGCAGAATGAATCGACTGTCCCATGTTGACAGTTTTGCTGTGTTTTTTTTAGCGAGTTAAAAAGGGGACTTTGAAAAAGCTTTTCATGACTGAATATAGTATCGACACAGATGAGTAATTTGTTTCCGAGTTTATAGCTTTTATCCGGTGCCTCACCCTCCTGAACTGTTGTGGGGAACTCTTGAGGGTAGAATCGGTTTAATGAATAGAGATGTTGATCAAACTTTTCAGGTTTCTGCTCCTGCAGGTTTAGTGTCAGTTTTTACACTGAAAACTTTTTGCTGTTGGATCTTAATATAAATTTGAATCAATGTGGGAAATTTTGTCCAGTGTATACCAGTGGAAGAATGTGCTCACCTTTTGTGTGCGTTTTTTTTTCCCCCTCATTTTTGCACCATCCTGTTTAGGATGCAGCCAAAGTGTGCCGTGAATTCATGGAAAGAGAAGAAGGCGAAGTCCGCTTCTCCTCAGTGGCTCTCTGTCGCAGTTAGACGGGATGTAGGAGAACAACAAATTGAGCAAATTGTAAACCAAAATGTTCCAAACACCCACATGGCAAACACGATCCACAGGCACAGAGCACCACCTGTGTGCACACACAGTACATCTGCAGACACTATGCACTATCAAGCACATATTGTTTCCACATATCTCTCTCATCTCATGAACAAAGCATTCTTCAGCATTAGCACATGTTCACACAAACACAACCAAACCTTTTTGTTCTGCAAACACTCTCTGATACAAGCTTCTCCGAACTGTTTAATGTGACCTTCATTCAGCTGTGAAAACTGTACAACATGAGTTCTGGTCTGTCCACTGCTTGTGTGCACCTGTGCAGTTGTCTGTTTCTTTTTTATGTTCCCACTGTGTCAAACTCAACCTGATGCTTTAATGCCTTCTGTGCCAATAAGTAAGATAGGAAAAAAAAATGCTAATTTTGTTCGCAAAACAATTTTTCCTTGTTCCTCTGAATTAATTTGTGGCGTTAAGGATCTTGCATTCCTGAGAGTTGGCCAAATCTGTTGGTAGGAATAATAACCATTGTTCAGAGGAAGCCTGCACCCTCTCAGTGGCATTCCCCGATGTTACTGACATTTGAGAGGTGATTTTACTGATGAATAGCCCACTGTCACTTTCTTGGGCTTGACTCTTGATCTGTTAGTGTTGCACATCATCTGAATAGACTTTAAGGCTGATAATCCCCGAGTAACAACACCATTAGTCTGTTCAATGAGAAAACTTCAAGTCGAGAAGGGACCATTCACACAAAGTGCTCCTGTATGTCCAGGTTGTCATGCGTTGCGGTGTGCTTGGTATGCCTAGGCTGTGTTCAAGTTTACCTTTTCTGCACTTTCTAAATCCTGTGTCGCTGTAGTTCTGCTGGTGATGCAGCTGTGGGAAATCAATAAAGCAACCATCTGATGCGAGTCTCCTGGTGTGTTTGCTCTTTAAGCGGGGGAAATAGTGTGTCGAGCTCCAACACTTGCATCTGGCGTATCAAAAATGTAGGTTTTTATCATTTTAGGCAACACTGGAAAACGATTCTACATGACTGAGTTTAGTTTTGTTCCCCTAAAGGCTATACTCTAAAGTGACTGGTACAGCTTCTTTATCTTTCTGATAAAGCAAACATTTACACAACATTGATGAGCCATTTGAGTGATGACTTCAAGCCAGTCATCTTTCAGGTTCAGGTTTAAGGCTAAACTACCTTTTTTATTGCCGATTACACCAGAAGTGTTTGGTCAGTGGGTGAGATGTGATAGCGTGAAGTACTAATTATAAGGTATTGATTGTTTAAAGCTGACTCTGGAAACCCCAGAGAAGCTTGGCCCCCGACAGCTGAAGCTATATTTATTACTGAGGTCTCCTCCACAAGCCAGCGTATAGGATTTACGTTGAATGTGACGACAGTACTTGAAGTGCAAGACGGTTAAGAAGCAAAACCGGAGAAACTTACTGAGGGACACCAGCCTATTCCTATTTTAACATTTAAGGATCGGGACTAATAACAGATTAATTGTTAGACATGTAACAAGTTGAATCATTGAAAGTATTCTGAGCAAGTGGAATAGTCCAAAACACATTAGGTTTAGGAGTAAATGAGTTGAGAAGAGTTATGGGGGGACGTAAATCAACTTACCAGCAGTAGTCTCCCTTCTCAATGTCAAAACTCATGCCAAGCCATTCGCATATCTCTGACCCAGGGGGCACCTTTCATGTCCCCAGTGTCACTGGATGTATTTGGTGGGCACAGGTGCCACAGCAAATGTCCAATCAATCACTCTATTGCAACTCAATACATGACGACACAATGGTGCCTCCATATTGCAAAGATGGCTCTGGTGCAATGAAGAGAGAAGTAAAGAGCAGATTCAGGCTGTGTGTAGGAATTTACTGGGGCGTATTTAGTGCTTCACAGGTGAACATAAGAAAAACCAACTTACCATTGAAACTTGTGCTGTGTTCAATCACTTAAATGGAAAAGAAAGTGGATATCTGAGGCACAAACATCAACATAATACACATAATAGACACATACATGACAAAGAACAGAAGAAGGGCACCCAAAGAATAAATGACAATACATACCTGACATTGTTTAGCTAAATCGGGAATTTGAAATCATGCATCTATTTTTGAAAACAGGAACTCAAACACATTTGTGGTATGCTGTCATCCAACAGTTCAAAAGTGTAGCTGGGAACTTTCTATTTTAAATGTGATTCTAATCTTATTAGTCTGAAATGCAAATGGCATTTAGTCTGAAAGTATTTTTAAAATCAATATCAAGGAATTAAAGTTTTATGGTTCAGATTATTGAAGAATCCTGGGTAAATTCATCAGGTCACAATGACTGAAACACATTATCATGATCATTGATATTCAGGCATTGTGCGATGCAAAGCAAATAAAACAAGATGGGATTAGAGGCCCCTAATTTCGCCCGGGGGGGGGGGATTTTCAAACTTTGTAAACCCCTAGAGGTTATGTTTCATTGTTCCCAGGCCCACGCCCGATAATGAGGGTCCCGATAGACAAATCTCCCCCGCGGCCCCAGGGGGGTCTTGAGGAGTCGGCCCTGTCCGAACGAAGAAACAACGGGACATCTCTTGCTGCACCCCCACCGCTCTCTCTCTCTCTCTCTCTCTCTCTCTCTCTCTCTCTCTCTCTCTCTCTCTCTCTCTCTCTCTCTCTCTCTCTCCCATATCTTTTCTGTCTCTCTCGACCTCCCCCGCAGAGATTCCTGCCTGCGCGTTCACGTCTCCTGAAATGCGCGGCAGCGGCTGTGGCCGAGGTCTGGTGGCGTCAGCCTCTCGTAGTCCGGCGGACAAGATTCGGTATTTTTAGCGGCTGGAAAGAGGCTCTTTCTGCCTGTCTGCGCCACACTGGGAGCAGCGCGAAGAGAGGACCACGCAAAGCGCGGGTTGAACGTGGAGGAGAGGGGACGGAAGAGCAGAGCAGCCGGAGGGGAAAGATAACGGACGGGGAGCGGTGAGCGGTGAGCAGCAGCGGCAGCAGCAGCACCAGGCACCCGGGGAGGGCTTCATCACAGCCCACCGCATCAGCGCCTGTCCGACCCCTGGTGTTTGGCGCTCTCACGGCCTGCCGGGAGATGGCGAGCCCTGGAGCGTGTCGAGGGGACCAGGAGCAGCCGGAGCCGCACCATCCCGAACCGGCCTGTCTTGAGGCTCAGAAATGGATAGAGGTAAGCGCGGTGACCGTCCTGCGTCCCGGCGGCCTGGCGCTGCGGTCGCTGCGGCGGCACGCCGGGGACAGAAATGGGTCATACTGCCATATACTGAGGCCGGGGATATAAATACACATCCCCGCAGCAGCAGCCCGGTGCACCGTCACCTGTTGGGGTTGACTATGCAGTGTCGGGTTACCGTGTGGGACAAACGGCGCTGCGGCGTGAGTGCAAACAGGCGCGTGTGAAAGTTTTCACGTAGCACTTTGAATGAGAGAAACACCGGGTTGTTAGTAACACCGGTCGGGGACAGAACGTCACGTCGTGTTCGTCGGTGACGAGCGCGTGTCCGGTATCGACGAGGGGTCTGTTTTCTACGGGGAGGAACGCCCCCCTGAGTTCAGGCGCGAGGGGATTCCGGTTGCCATGGTTATGAAAACGGGCCAGCGTTCACGCAAGAGATGCTCCACTGTACCAACAGTTGATCGCATCGGATGAGATTATCATCTCTGCTACATCGCTCCCACCACAACCTCCACCACCACCATCATCATCATCATCATCTTCATCGCCTATAAGCCTGAGTGGTGAATCATGATTTGCCAGCGGAGCTGCGTTATGACCTATTTTTGGTTTCTATTCATCCTGCCTCTGCTTTTAGCCCAAACTACCTGCCAACACAAATCCTCAGAGCAGCGATGAAAAGCCTCAGTGGTACAAATGTGTTTTTTTCTAAAGAGATTTGGCCCAGAGTTTTGGTTTTGTTGTGTTTTCACAGGACTCCCACTGACCGTTCTGGGCTGTCTTATAGAGAGAACAACTTACAAATGCTGGAAGTGAAATACAAGAAAAGTTAGAGGCTTTGATTTATTCATCTGAAGATAAATAAAAGTCTGCAAACAAATCTGAGGGGACCAGTGGTTTGCACTGTCACCAAACAATTAGTTCAAATTTGGCCTCTTTCCTGTGCTGAGTTTGCAAGACCCCCCCTGTGCTTTGGTACTGCAGCCCCCCCCCCCAGTCCAAAAACATGTCTATGAGGTCACATACCTCTATATGGTCCTTAGGTGTGAATTTGTGTCTGTATGCGAGTTACAACGTCTCTGTGTTTGGTCCGTGATGGACGGGCGACCTATCCAGACTGTACCCTGCTCACCCATTGTCAGCTGGAATCACTTCCAGAATCCTGTGAACACACGTTGGATTGAGTAGGAGCAGAAAATGATTGGAAACACAGTTTACATGCAAGGCGAACACAAAGTTTCATTCTGCACATTCACTGTTCTGTATTGAGTTTGCATGTGCTGTCCGTGCATGTCAGGGTTTATTCGAGGTAATTCTGTCTCATCCCCAATGCAGTGGAGCAGTTTTTCTGAGGTTAATTTACCACATCTTGTTGAACTTACACTTTTTCTAGCATTTTATCATAGTGCACCCTGCTTTTATATTACCAATTATTTAGAAAACAATTTCAAGTAAGAGTTGGTGGAAAAGTACATAATAATCAATTATAAATATCTAGTTGTTTTCTAAAAATGTTGTGTTTACAGGAAAGGATCTGAAAGTCAGAAGCACTTGATGAGTGGAAGGACAAGTCGCATGCATTGTTTAGGATGTAACAGTAAAAGTTTGTGAATTATGAGTGTTTTTAAGGACTGTGTGTCATTTGGTCGTAACTATATTTGTGCAACATGAAAGCTTTTATTCTCCACATGTACATCACTCATCTTTCATGTTATCAGTGTCCCACACACAGTGGGAGAAAATCAGAGCAATCAGCACTGATTAAATTTCTATTTCTGTTCCATTAACGACCTATTTTATGGCATTAATGTGTTCTGGCTACATCTCACAAGACTCGTGCATTTTTTCTTTCTATGATTGATGCTAAAACTGGATGTGTGAACCTTACAAGTGGTGCCTGATGTTTGTCACAACAATGGCTTATTTAAAAGGTTCTTTACAATTATGCGCAGAGCCTAAAACTTAGAAAATTGGACTTGGATTCAAAGATATGGCCTCCAGAGACGTCAGTGATCCACTGACAGTATTTCCTGCTTTTTGTTCCATTTGCTCAGTAATGCAGCTGGATCCTTTAGATGTGAATATTGATGTTTGGTCACATATGTTCTGATGTGATTCTTAATTTAAGCATATTGTATAAGTTACTTGCTCTCTTTTTTCTTCCAAATTGTTGTGGTCTGAGGTTATGTTTACTCTGTTTTTCACACAATTATTCTTTACAAATATGATGCTCTTGCTGTTAAAAAATAATGTAAGAACGCAACAACACGTCACCAAACACTGCAAGCACCAGTTGAGGACTTGTGATACGTGGCGGCTTTTAAATCTGTCTTAGGAACAAGTCTGTATTTAACGAGTGAATGCAGTTTAGTCTAGGTTAATGCTGGCCTCTAATCTCAAGCTCCCCCAATGGCATCTTTGCTTGCTGTCCGTCTCGCTTTGTCTTCTTCCTTCCTCCTAATTCTGTGGTTATTTTCAGGTGGGTGACACGCTCTCTATTTCGAGAGGTGTATTTATGTGCTCTCACAGGTGGGGAGGATGCAGGGTGAGCCCTGCTGCCCTGTGCTCCATGACACTTTTTCCGTGTGTGTGTGTGTGCGTGCGTGCGTGTCTGTGAAGTATGCAAAGTGTATGCACACTCACACATGCCAATCAGCTATGCATGATACAGCTCGCAGTCGCGCGCACTCTTCGAACACGCCCCGGTTGGGTGACACCGGTCGTCATGGGAACACAACACAAGCAGGCTCTCAGGTGTCACTGTTTCTAGGGGGGCAGTAGAGCAGTAGGCTATATTATGGCCAAATGACCCGAGCAGGAAGCTAAACTGGCACTGACTGAACCTTTCTGTCCGTTTATAGACCAGACAAGGCAGGATTAGACCGCCGCAAAGCTCGTGCACTCTCTGTCCAAGGTGCTTTAAAACCTTGGACAGAGTGAGCAGGTCAGAGGAATGCAGGCTTAGAGAAACACAAACGTCAGTGACAGCAGTTAACCTTTACCGTCCCTGACATGCGGGCCACAGCAAGGGCTGAGGTGGGACACAGGGGGGAGTAAACCAAAGAATGTGTGTGACTGAGTGGATGTGCGTGCGTGCCAGATGTCACAGTTGTCCTCTGCAGATTAACTCCAATAGTCTCAGACAGCCAGCTGTGTCTGCACGAGAGAGCGAGTGTGAGAGCCCCGACTCACGGATTTTACACGCGTCCAGCGTTGAATGAAGGAATGTCAAACAATGATGACACGGTACCATGCTGCTGGTGAAGACATATTTTATGCATCAGTGATGTGCGACCTTATTCAGAGAGCAAGGCCACAGCTCAGCACAGGATTAAAGATGCTGTACGATAGATACTATGAGGTTTTTGAATATGCTGGAGTATTTAGTTTTGGTTGATAGACTGATATGGAAACAAATAGAGGAAACAACTGTCATTACAGAGGAAGTGTAGGTTCAATGAGGTGACGTGTCCTGAGTCTTTCCTACTTTTCACTGTCAATGTATTTATATTGTTGAGATAAGTGCATTGATCTGATTGGGAAGAAAAGGTGCTTTGCTGCAACGAAGCAAAACATTGTTTGTTTTAATATCTCAAACATACCATTATTTTACAGTCGGTTTTATATGCAGTTCTTTGAGATTTTGAAAAATAATTTCTGGGGTCTGCTGCTGTCTAGTGTCGGCTCATTCTGGGTAATTACTTTGATCCAGATTAATCTACAGTTCATCTGGATTATGATTTGATCCGCCCGCCTTCCTCTCTTTCTGTTTTTCTGTTCTCTTTGTTGTTTTTGTGGGCATCCTGACTCTTTAGCGTGTTCATGGCCCTCAGAACATTACCAGGTTATAATCAGGATCATGCTTACACAACCACCACCAATTAAACATCTGTCTCTCTCTCAGATTGTTGCGTCACAGTGAGGTGGGGAATGTAAAAACATCCTCTGAGAAGAAATAGGATTACAATTTGACTTCCAAAAAGGCCCAATAAATATATAACATGAACCACACTGAGGAAGTAAGGTTCAATATATGTATTTTAAACTCCAGAAATAAGGTAGTTTAGGCTCTTGTTCTGTACCTAAAAAGATATTTTGACTCAAGACAAACTCAACTGTGGCTTTAACTCTTACTCTGACTGTTGTCCATATTTGTGAGAACCTGTGTCATGCCATGTGCTTCAAGGCCTCTTTTCGAGAGTTCAGCTGCTCAGTGAGTTGACTCCTCTGACAGGATCGTCCTGCAGCGTCTTTCTCTCAGCAGCCATCTCCACCATTCTATCGATGAGCGTGCTTCATCGCAGTCTTCATCACGTTCCATCTCTTTAATACAATGAGTATTTTGGCCTACTTCTTCATCTCCAGTGCTCTCCACACACACACACACACACACACACACACACACACACACACACACACACACACACACACACACACACACAC
>JASSRZ010000074.1:10856976-10869762 GCA_032164315.1 Malacoctenus gilli | reverse complement strand
TTCTGTGTGCCTGCAGAGCTTTACTGAATTTGTGGGCTAAACGAAATTACCTCCTGACCTTCATCTGTCTCTTTTTTACATTATGCTCTATTGGTCTCTGTTGCTCAGGGCGATGCAGCGACTCAGAGGCTGATGCCCCCAGCAGGAAGCCAGATGTGCGGAAGGATGACATGCTGGCCAGGCGGACTGCCAGCAGTGAATCCAGGAGCTCCGTCCCCTTCAACCAGTTTCTTCCTAACCGGACCAACGCAAGCTCTTACATCCCGACCCCGCGGCGAAAAACCCATACAGAGGAGGGAGAGCAGCGCAGGTAATGACAGACCCATCAAAAACACAGGCCGTCTGATTCATTCAGTTACTACATGGTGGTTCGATTGCAACTTGCATAAGCAGGAAACATAGTCCTCAGAGAAAAGGTAAAAACCCAAACACTTAAGTTCCCCTCAAGCCTTCACTTTTCCTTGCCGTCACACGTCATTCCTCAGTCACCCTCAAGCAGCTGTGCAACGAGGCAAAAAACTTGGACCACACCTCAAAATGCACAAAACTGTCACGTGGGCCCCGGACCACAATGAGGAAAAGCTAAGAGAAGAAGAAGAGGAGGAGGAGGAGGAGGAGACGGACATCCAGGACGAGTTGGAGCAGAGAAAGATGCAGATGTTGGAAAAAGCAGGAATTAAAGTTCTTCCCGCCGCAGTTCGTTACTGCAGGTCAGAGTGCACGAGCGCTGCAGCTGCCGTGTGCTTTGTTTGCATCCACTAACAAACTGTTGGGAAGATAATTTAGGGTTTGTTTCTGGTGTTTGAGATTCACACTGACGTTTTGGCAGAACATTGTTGCTCTGTGACGATGGTCGTCTGAAATTTCTCTGATCTGAGTTTTGGTTGGTGGTTTTGGGATGTAGGAGTTTGCTGTTAACGAGGGTATCAGTGAATGGGGATGCTACCCGATTGGACTGCTTTCAGGTGGACCAGAAGGATCTTTTGTTCATCGAGATTGTGATCTAGCCCAAAGGGAATTTGGACTAACCAACAGGATTTGCAAGAAGTTTTTTGGACGCATGTGTCCCAAACCTGCATGCTCATCACCCTTTTTCACTCCAAAAACCTTGGCACTGGTTATTTTCATTCCTCTTTGAAATGACCTTGCTCCGCCGTCCCATCTCTAACTCCAGCCCTCCCAGAGAGGAGGAAAAGGAAGCGCGATCTCCGTCCCCAAACATCATCCTTCGCCGCGATAACGACTTTTTGAGTGCTCATAAATCTGCATGGGATTCCCCCTCCGACGGAGAAGAGGAAGCAGAGACACGGAAACTCCCAGATGTCCGCAAAGACGACCTGGCGTCCCGGCGAGCAGGCCGCGGCCCCGCCGCTCCGAAGGTGCACCAGTTTGTTCCTCCTCCTGTTTGCACCGACAAAGACAGGGAGCGCTGGGAGGGCATCAGGCGCGCCTCGCAGCAAGTGCTGCAAGAGAAGGAAAACAGGTCAGCCATTTGTGGTGATGGCTTTAATCCCATGTTCTTTGACTCACTCCTAAATCTTCTCTCGTTTTCCTGCTCTGTCTTTCTCTGGCTGTTGTGGTCACTTGTGGTTTGGTGTGTGTTTCGCTTCAATCTGATGGGTAAATGTGTGCCGTGTGATGCTGCTGCGTGTGGGGCTCTGTGATTGGACAGTGAGAAGGAAGCGGTCCCTGACATCATTACACGCAGAGACAACCCTTTCCTAAACTTCGCCTCTCGCCGCGAAGAAGAGGAGGACGAGGAGGAGGATGAGGGGGTGGAGGGAAAGGTTAAGCCTCATAAGCAGAGGGATGACTTGGCTCATAGGCGGGCTCAGAGTAGGTCGCTCCCCCGCAGGGCCGGACCTGCGAGCTTTGTGTCTTCGCCCATGAGCCAGACAGATATGCAGAAGTGGGAGAGGCTGAAGATGACTGAACCAAGGTGCCCCGCAAACACTCCAAAGTTTCAGCACACGTGCAGCACAACACCGTGAAAAGCTGCTGTCTGTCTGGTGTATGAGTGAGTGATTGCGTGTTCACAGCAGATGAGAGGATGTGAGTGTTTCTGAATGCTTACTTCCAGCTTACCTGATTGCTTGGAAGCAAGACTGCAGACTGGCTGTCAGACTTCTGATTTGCAGAAAAACATCATCATGAAACCAAACACTGGTGGACATACCCACCAATACACAAGAAGAAGCCCTCAAACTAGAATCACTGGGAAGTTTCAGAGGACTTCTTTAGATTCTAGGAAGTTTGTGATTACTTTTTACTTTGACAACCTTGCAGCAGGCAAAGCCTCACTACACCTGTGACCTCCCCCATTACAAGTCGCTGAAGGGGTCCAGGTCTAAAGCAATGATCACGAAGAACCTCAGCAGATATGATAGTGTGCCAAACAAGTCAAATATCAAACTGATACTTGATAGATATTGTTTTTAACAAGCTGTATTGATGGCATGTTTTTGCTCTTGAGGTCACGCAAACATAAACTTAATCAGTTCCATTGTAAAGTTGCACAACAACAAGCTAAACACGGTCTCGATCGGGACACAACCACGAAACTCTGGACATTTCATAATCTGAGTGTGAATGATTGTTACATTTGTTAAACTTTTTGAAATGACATTTTCATCATTCCCGTGTTGCTGGAGAAGATAATCAAGTCATCAAGTCCAAATTTTGGGCAACAATGGTTTCTCACAAGTCCTATCTAACAAGCTCTCACTATTAGTGTGCTAATGGACAATAAGTCTCCAGAGACTCCAGTTTCCCCTCTCTTGTCTTCTCGGCTGCAGTGTTCTCATCTGCTTGTTTATGCTCCTCATTACTGTGCACTTCAGTGGTCCTCAGTCTTCTGTGGCAGCCATTGAAACAGAGCAGGGAATTGGCCGGTGTGTATGAGAATCTGTGCATGCAACCGAAAAAGAAAAAAAAAGGGAGGCGACCGTTGGCTGGTAGCTCTGCTTCGCCTTTGTTTTTCTCTGCATGCTGATGTCATTAGACGGGATAAAGAGTTTTTTGTGTTCCCCGAGGAGCAGCAGTGAGCAGGAAATATGTGGCTACCTAGAGTAGATAACATGCTGTGTGGGTGTGTATGTGTGTGCTCGCAAGTGTGGGTGTACGTGTGTTCAAGTAATTCAATTACAAAACCCCTCACTTTGTCCTTTTTTTCCCATCCACACTGCCTGACTCAACATTTCCATCCTTCTCATGTCTTCAAATCCTGATCCTCTGTCGAGTTGTTCATGGTTTCTTTTCCACCCTGTTTCTATCACTGGCTGTCGTTGTCTTGTGCGTCTGTGAACGGCGTGTTTGTTCGTGGACCTGTCTTCATCTGTGAGACTGTATGTACAGTGAGGCTAGTCCGGCCCCTGTGTGTCAGGCTTGTCGGGAGAAAACTAATGGGAGGCCCCCCGGCGGATCAGCAAAGGCTGGACGGGGTCACAGCAAAGTTGTGACCTTTGGGGGCGTGACTGAGATCGAGCACCCTATAGACACAGTCTTGTCAAGTGAAGGGGAGGAGACGGAGTTGCTTAGACGACTCCTTTCCAAGGCAACTGTAGCCATGCCTACCATTGGCCTGGGCTCCCAGCTTTCAGAGCGGGAACGCAGGTACGGACGAGGCCAAAAACAACACTGTTCAAGCTCCCGTGGCTCAAATTGTGCCTGCACTCGTATGGACTGCGCTGAGGAGCCTTACAGCCTTTTTCCGTTGCATTACCTAATGCAACAGATCACTAACAGATTAAATGATTACCTAATTATGTTGCTTGTTTTTGCCCTTTTGCGTCCCACTTGCAGCCTACTTGAATTCTCATATCAGTCACTTTAAAAGCACATCCCTGCATTGCACTGATTTACTTGTAGTTTCAATAGACAATGTAGATACCCCCTCATTCATACACATGCATGTGTAGACTGCATTGTTTTATTTCTGATGGACAAATCTGATCACAACTAATCATTTATGGTTGATCAACTCCAGGAGATATGTGTGGAAAACATGTTAAAATGTTTTAAGTTCGTTTGCTAATGCAGTCAATGGAGGGGCTTTGCTAACTGAGTCCTGTGCAACAACATTTTGTTGTATCGATAAATGGTTTTATTACAATTTAAAGTTGTTAATATATACATTATACACAATATGTGATGGAGTGTGGTAGTTTTTTCCCTTGAAATGAGCAATTTCAGTCTTGCTCTAGTTTGTGGTCCACGGTACTTCCTGAACATTTCTGTGGCCTGTGCTTCAGTCTTGACCCCGTTGCTTTCGTTTGGGTTAAAAGAATCTGTTTTTCTTGCGCTTTCTGGACCCTTTGAGTGTCGATTATTTTTGCAGTTATGGTTCAGTGGTCCTGTTGGCCTGTTTTTCTGCATGTTGCTGCCTGGATTTTGCAATTGGAAATGCAAATATGCAGAAAGTCTGTCCTATTTAGCCGTGATTTGAGCTTTATATAATGCTCTAACAGGCAGGTAGATGGAGCTGACATCAATCAACCAACTCCCTCTCCCTTTGCTGACCACCCACCCTGGACCCCAGAGGCCACCCCCTCTCCCGCTGAGATAGATGCTCGTCTCGCTCAGTATGTACGGCGAACAGAGGAGGAGGAGGAGGAGGCGGAGGAGGACGAGGAGGAGGGGAAAATCCCCGATCTACAGAAAGACGACATGATGGCAAGGAGGACGGGAGTTTTCCATAAACAAAACACGACTTACAACCGTTTCCTGCCAATGCCCGCCTCCAAATGGGGGGAGGCGACCACAGATGCTGCACCGTGCTACAAAAAGGAAGTGCTGGCAGACCGGAGCAAGGAAGTGGCCGTCAGGTGGGATGAGATGTGGACTGCATCCTAACAGCGTTCTGAGGCCTCTACTAACAAGCTCGGTGTTGCTTTTGAGTTTTTTAGTGGTTCGGATGCTTCATGTGTAGGCTCTTTTACCACAGAGTGGATTTGCAGCAGCCCAGAGCTCCCATGGAAATACCAGCACGGCAGCCTCAGGCAAAGGTGATCAGAGCAACATCTCGCAGTGAATGTGACGACAATGAGGATGAGTATGCTGAGAACGAGCCGTCACCTGACCTGGAGAAGGACGATATGATGGCTCGAAGGGCCAGACTGTCTCAGAAAGTGAGTGCACCCAGAGCCAATCAGTTCCTGCCAACGCCCGGATCAGTCAAATACACCGTCAGCCCTGTGTCTGCCATGAAGCCGCTGCGCAACAGACCTAAACTCACGGAAAAGATGGACAGTGGAAGGTATTTGCTACGGGATTGTGCTGCTCGCTACCTCCTGCATCAGCCTAAATATTATACTGGCAAGGATTACCGATTACTTTTGACTAATCACAGAAGTGATATTCATCCTTATCCTGACGTGACTTGAAGTTTTGGTTAACTGACGGCATGTGTGAGCACCTGCAGCTGGATGATTGATGTGGTTTCATTTGTCTCAGCACAGATTTGCTGATGGGCTTGAATTCCTGCGTCTTTGTCTCACATGGCTCGACTCAGCTTGTGTTTTGTTTGGACTAATCTTGCCTCTTCTTCAGTTTTTTAGAATCTGATGTGGTTTTCATTAGAATTGCTGGGGTTGTTTGGTTTTGGCTGAATATTGATTTTTTGGGCTCTTGTCTTTATTGATTTATGTGTAAATCACCACTGAAGCACATGAGGACATTAACTGCTGCTGTCCTGCCCTACAGTGTTTGAAGTAGTTGGTTCACCCGAATTATAAACAGAGCTTCATCTTCAACTGGTCTGTTATTTAATAAGTACTGACTCTGTTTATGGTTACATCTGTGTGATTTGGTGTTCAGGACCATCTCCTTCAAAGTTATTTCAAATTGAACACAGAATGTTTTCCACACATGTCAAATTGCCTGAAGGCAAGATTCAAATGGTTACGTTTTGCATGGAGGTGGATGGGCTGAGCACGATCATCCAGCTGACACACTTTACCAGCTCAACATTTTCTTAGCTTTTCAATTAAAAGTGGGCACACGTCTTTCTTTTGAAGAGAACTCCAGTAAACAAGTATGTTTACAAAACGATACAACATTGATTTCTGTTTCTTGGCAGCGTGCTGCTGCTCTTTGCCTCCAGAAATCAGTCGGCAACATTGTGAAAAATGTGACTGCTCCATTTGTTTCAATAATTGGAAACGTAGAAAGGAAGAGTCTCTGAAAAACCCAGCTCACACGACCTGCTCAGCACCAGACATTAGAGAAACTTGTGACCATTTGGCATCTTTGGATGTTTCCTACTGAACTCACTAAATATTACGCTGATACAAATCAGTCAGGAACAAAAATACTCAAAGTGCGTCACAATGTTGGTCTAGAAATCAGTTTTGCGAGCCACCAGCAAAAAGTAATTTGCATAAAAACATTCAGCTCAGCATGTTCTGTTCATCATCAGATTATCTCTGACACTTGATCTGGATTTATTCAGTTTATCTATTTTTTTTTGCTTTGTGCACCACAAGTAAGTTTTCTCTGACCTCCGTCACACAGGCCAGAATGTCAGTCATCACTAATGTTTTAAAATAGAACCGACTGTTTAAGCGGATGCAGAAAAATACAAGTGAGTTTTTTCCTTTTTGAGTGATTATTTGGTCGGACAGACTCAGAGCTCAGTGATTTCACAGCAGGTCAGATGTTTGAACTTACAGTATTTGGGGCAAAACAGCTGCAGTCCTCGGTGCCACAGATGTGATTTACCCTTCAGGACTATGGCGTGATAACTGTGGCATTTTTCGCTGGATCATTGTTTCAGCAGCATTCTTAAGGTGGCGGCAGAACCTCAAGTCCCGCCCCCCAAAGCCCCCGTTAGCCCCACATGTGCAGAGCCGGGGAAAAAGTATCAACGGGAGGAGGAGAAAGAAGAACCAGTAGAGTCAGATAAAAAGATCCCCGATGCTTTTGTCACTGTTGTGACTGGTCCTCCAACTCTGCCCTCGCTTGTGCCCAACGCCCCGGTGTGTGGAGTGAAGGCAAAGCAGGAGAAACAGAGAGCGGCGGGGAAAGATCAGGTCAAAGAAAGTAGGATGGATGGGAAAGAGAAACCCGGAAAGAAGCCCCTCTGGCTGGAGGACGATGAACTGCCTCCCATGATGTGAGATGCCCGTCGAACTCTTTTCCGCCTGCTTTTGTTAATCTCCTGCGGCCTTATCGCCTGTTTTTTTTAATCCCAGTTCCTATTTCAGTCAGTCTGGGATTCAGGGTGTTTGACAATGCAACATTTGCCTCTCTGTCAGCGTATTTGGCTGCAATGATGCTACCTGCCAAACGAGTGTGACGTGTCATCACTCCTACAGAGCACCTTGTGTCCCTTTTACAATCACCTGCTCTTTCCTTTCATTCACCCAGTTTTGTTATTGTTTTAGGATGAGCCGACGAGTTGCTTTTTTATCTGAGGACGCTGAGTAAGTCTCCACAAGTCAATCTCGATGAGCTTCTGCATGATAACCCATCACACGGGCTCTGCATGATACCAATTAATCCAGAAGTATTTTATTACTGTGTCACAGTCACGCTGCCGTTATGCTCATTGCTGCGCTTTGTCACAACATAACTCATTACTCACATCTTGCTTTTAAAGACCAGCTGTTAATTGTAGATCTCATGAACATAAATATGTCGCGTTTTTGGTAAGTTTTCTGTGTATTTTATGATTTTGCATTTGGAATCATTTCACATCAGGGACATCGCTCTCATTCAATGCAGAAATGTGGGCCAGCATGTACACAACTGGTGCAAATCTATATACTGTCGTGCTGTGTGAGAACAATCATCACATACAGGCAATCCGGGAAGGTTTTGATTGAATTGGTGTTGGTTGTGTTGGTGCTGGTCTAGCTGTTTTTGCATTTTCTGTTGCAAAAATTTGGAGTTAATTTCGTATGCTTACCTGCTGCTTTTTGACCTTTTGATTTATAATCATAATTATAATGTTGTTTCTTGAAATTTTGTGGGTGTTTTTACCCCCAAAAAGAGAAAATAACCACTTACTTTCTGCTTTTTTAGAGCCCGGTTCGTTTAAGTTGATACATGTGGCATTGCAGTATTTCACACAAAGCTTTGCTGTTCTCCTCTCTCCGCAGGAGTGTGAGTATGAGTGACATGCCGAACGAGGACGAGGTGGGACACCTGCCACCGCTGAGCCAGTCGCGGTACGAGCGGATGCACGAGCAGTACAACAGCTTTATGGAAGAAGAGGACCACTGGCAAAATGTGAGAGACTCAGGGCATTAAAATAAGAATTCAGCCCATAACAAGAGAACTGCACATTTTATTTGCAGCTGACTGTATCGAGTTGAATTATTGCTGCTAACCTCGTGACAGGATTTGGCTCGCTGGAAGAATCGCCGCAGAAGTGCGTCACAGGACCTAATCAGAAAAGAGGAGGAGAGGAAGAGAATAGAGAAAAGGATGAAGGAGGAGGAGAAGAGGAAAAGCATCAAGACATACAAGGAGATTCTGGAAGAAAAGTAAGCAACACATGCAGGACTCAAACTTTTGTAAGACTTGATACCTTTGAAAACAAAGTAATATCAACACTCTTGGTATTTTTAGCATCTGTAATAAAGTAAAGCTGAAGAAATCAGTGTAATTTAATTTTGCGTATCTTAATTCTGTGTGAATTCATGTTTGCAGGGAGCGCAGAGAGGCGGAGCTGTGTGAAGCTTACAGGAACGCAGCGACTCCAGAGGAAGCTGCCCTGGTGCTACAGCGTTACGCTCTCCGCTTCACGATCAGCGACGCAACGCTGGACAGCCTCAAACTGCTCGGATTGGCCGCGAAACCCAAACTGGACCCGGATCTAGTTCTCCTTGAGCACAAGACCACGTCACCCGTCGTCAGCTCTGACACTTCAGACCAGGAGTTCAAACCCGAACCTGCTGTCGCAGCGGGTGAGGAGCACAGCGAACTGGAGGAAACGGAGACAGACACAAAGCAGGAGACTGCAGTCATCGTCGCCTCCTTCAGTCCCGTTTCTTCCAAGTCCCAAAATGTGCCACCTCAGTCCCTGCAGCTCGCCGAGCCGCAAACTGAACACACAGACTCCGCGACCACGCATCAGACGCAGCTGATTACAGGAGACACGCAGCCTCAGACCAAACACACTCAGGCCGAGACAATACAAGTACACACTCACCCAACACCGCCCACACACGCACTCCCCTCCCCTTCATCCGTGACCTCCAGGCCCGTCCCCCTACTGGCAGCGAAACCCTACTGCCAGCCCAAGAACGCACTCTCCGGCCACAAACCCGTCAAGGTAAGAGCTCAGTGTAAGACGATCTGCTTTGATACTGCTGGCTTCAATCATTGAAAGGCTTTGCAGCGCTCATCACACAGCTTGTTGTGAGAATGAATCATCTCATATATCAGCCTTCAGAGGAAAAATGATGTTCAGACTCTCCAAATGAGAACTAATCTGACCGACTCATATTCTCAATGTTCATGGAAAATATTCTGCTTTCTTTAGGTGTATTAACAAAGAATGACACAAACAAAATCCAAATATCATCAGTGGGAAAAGACAGACTAGTATAAGACAGTTGATCAGCTCATTGGTTATTTTTAGTTTATGTACAGATTACCTGGTAAATAACGTGGGACTGTTTTTTTGGGGCACTTTATAAGCAGGCTTAAAACATATACATTTGTTTATAAAAGAGAAGGTGTGGCTCATAAACTCTGAATGAGGAGCTGCAATAAAGTTCTGCCTGTTTTTGTTCCGCTCAGATGGATGGGTTAGTGCGAGTCAATGGAGAGATGACAGAGGATGCAATAATTTCAACTCCACCCACTTCCCCCGAAGAAGCACCACAAGACACCAAAGATGTTTCCTCCAAGCAAACGCAGGAGGAGGTTTCAATGGAGGAAGTTGTGCAACATCCAGTCGAGCCGCTGCCGCCGCCACCCGTGCGGACGGAGAAGCCGGCGCCATCGTCCGGCTCCACCATCAGCTCACTGCTGGGAGGCCGAAACTGTATCACCACAACCACCATCGTGACAGAGCTCACACAGACTCACGTGGAGCCGCTTCATCCCGATATCCAAAGCAATGGAAAGGTGATAGCTCAAGTTCAGTGGTTGTTTGACCTACCACTTTGAGCAAGTCATGTTCAAAGGTTTGATGAATGAATTGTAATTGTGATGTTATGGGTGAAATGTAATATTATACTTCACTAGACTTGAAACTCAAAGTATCACTGTTCAGAGCAGCTGTTTTTAAGAAACCTTTATCAGCATGACAAACTGTCTGAATGCCATTTGAAAGATATTTTCAGATTGTGAATATTTTTAAGTAAATATTTCATAATTCCAACGTTAAGCTTTCAGAATCTGCACTGAAGATCGTCTTTGGCCTTCAGATTGCTCCAAATGTTGTGCCTGGGTGGCAGAGATATCCACTCTGTGTGCTACAAGAGCCTGACTTGAACCGTCCAGCTATTGTGATGCATCTTCCATGTAAAACAAGTGTCTGGTTTCTACGGCCTCATTTCAATAAACATTTACATGAACTCAAACCAGAGAGCAGCTGGAGCCTGAAGAAAGGGAATCAGCAGAATGATATGAAACTTTAGTACACGGCGTCTTTACAAAATAGCTTCATGAACTGGTGAATTTTTAAACTACATCCTTCGACAGGACAAAGCGGGATCAGTTCGTAATCACCTGGTTTACTGTTAATGTTCTAATAGTTGCTGTCATTTTTCAACCTTTAGGTCGGTAACAGTGCAGAGGATAAAAGTGCTTCGTCAGCTTCATCACCCATCAGCATTCAAGAATATTCTCCCACTGTCACAGGTAAACCTGCTCCCCTCTGACACCCATAGAAACACCGCTCAGATACATAAGATAGGGGCAACTGGTGGCTCACAGGTGGAGCCTCATACCGATTATCTGCAGCCTCCAAGCATATTTGCATTGTACTTTAGTCCCTTTATAGCGAGGCTTTTTTAACAGTTGGTCACGCGTGAGTCAACACTCTCATGATCAATTTTTTGATGGGTTTTTTCGTCAGTACTGGTGTAATTATTGTCTGTGCTGCTTCACAGAGGGACTGGAGGAGAGCAGTGTGAGCGTAAGTTTTCCTCCTAAACACCAACTTGTTCTCTCTGTTCTTCCTTCAGTCTTAAATTTGAGCCTGTCCTGATCCTTCGTCTCCAGTGGTCACTGTAGTCGCTGTAGTCAAACTTGTCCTCTCACCTTTCCTCTCTTTCTGTCCTTTTGGTCTGTCTACCTGCGTGTACGTGTATGTATGTGTGTGTGTGTGTGGGCGTGTGTGTACGTGTGTGTGCGTGGGATTGTGGGTTGGGTCTGGTTAGATTGAGACCCCCATGTTGAACTTGGCTAAACGTGTTAATCACTGGGTCTGGGACCCCAATGAGGAGCGTAAACGTTTGGAAAGGTGGCAGCAGGAGCAGGAGCGCCGCCTGCAGGTATGGTGATGTGACGCTGCGGACACCTGCATGGCTCCTTGAATGCATCGCACCTGTTGCACTGGACGAGTGTATTTCTGTTTGTGTGTGTTATACCTTTGTGCTGTGTGTATGTGTTTTTGTGCATTCGTTTTCTAATATTTATGTTTTTTCTGTTTCCAGGAACAATATGAGATGGAGCAGGAGAAGCTGAAGAAGGAGTGGGAGAAAGCTCAGCTGGAGGTCCAGGAGGAGGAGAGGAAACACAATGAGGAGGTAGAGCCACGCTTCATCGTGAAACAAGTTGCGTCCTCATTTTGTGTTTCTCACTCTGTCCTCTTCCTGTTGTGCTTCTCTTAAGGAGAGACGGATCCTGGAGGAGACCGTCACACCTCTTAATCCCACCGGGTTGGTGAACCAGCAGCCAGGACAGACTGTGAGGACGTTGCCGCCTCCAGACAGCAACACTGCAGGAGGGAAAGCTGGCCCCGCTTTGCACAATGGCCAGAAGATCTCCACGAACAGTGATGATCAACACGCATCAAAGCTCCATTTTTTTCAAGGTGAGCGTGAGACCGAAGGACTCATTCAGTCTTGTTTTCCTGAGAATTCATGAAGCAATCGTTGTTTCGTGTTGTGAAATTTTAGATTCTGCATCTGATGGTGAACTCTCAAAGAAGCAGGAACTGTGGAAAACAGCCTCTCTGGACCGCAACACTCAGCTGAACCAGGCGCAGAATGTTAAAAGGTACACGGTGATGAGAGTGTTTTCAGATTGTGAGGGGGAAAAAAACAAGGTTTTAATGGAGAGCAAATGTTCACGTGGCCGCCATGTGAATCGTTTTCTGCTGGCATCTGCTTTACAAATGGGAATAATTTGGTATCGGGCTTTGAGACAAACTTCAGATCAATGAGGATGCTCGACTTCTAACGAGCTCATCGTTCCCTTTTAGTCCACTTTAAAGGAAAACTTCAGGGTGCATTCACACCAGAGGCCTTTGGTCTGGTTTTAACAGATCAGATCTGAACTGTGGGTCGGAAATCAAACAAATGGGCCTTTGTTCTTTTGGAAAGGATCCTGTTGTGATTCATTCACTGTAAAACGCAAACTGACCATGGAATAGCAAAGTGTTTTCGTCACCTTCTCAAGTTTCCAATATTCAGTCATGAGTAATCACGGCGACCCAGGTTTTTCTCTTCTTCGTGTTGTTTCTGTTCTGCTCTTGTTGATTGTTTTCTGCGCTCTACAGATCTGGATCACACGATGCAGTCGCCACTAAACAGCAGTGCTCCCCCTCAACACCTCAGCCTCCCTCACCCAGCAGGTAACGATCCCAGCACAACGGAGTAGAAGACA
>JASSRZ010000074.1:10791457-10801457 GCA_032164315.1 Malacoctenus gilli | reverse complement strand
TCATTGACCGGATGCCAGTCTCAATTCCACACCTCTCAGGATCACATGTTTACTGCTCAGTGATATCTCAGGCTTTCAGACGCTCCCTGGAGGATCCAGATACAGGGCACAAAAATGACCACGAGCCAAAGCTAACCATAGCTGGCACTGTAGGGCTAACTTGAGCTGCTGCAGCAGCAGCAGCAGCAGCAGCAGCAGCAGCACACTAATCCATTATAGCTTTTTTTAATGCTGGGAAAAAATTAGGTCTGTTTTTTTCAGACTATGTGATTCATAACACGCCATGTGAATTTGGATTTGGTATCTTTCCTGTGTTTCTTCTCATCCTCAAAATACATTCCGAGTGCTTCATGTTTCCAAAAGCCCAAGAAACACTTTTATTCTCACGCTTAATATGAAAAGACTCAATACGAATTTTCTTATTTCAGTGCCTTACTAAAGGTCTTTGTCATCCACTCAGCAGCTCTAAGGTGAATTTTTTGATGATTTGTCACCTTTTCTCTCGCAGTACTAATTTATCTTTATTTGAAAATTACTGTACGGAACTACAGGATCAAGGTTGCTGTATGTGGGTCTAATAGTCAATACACTGAGCACCTCTCTGACAGAAACCGAGATGCAACATTACTTTTTGCTCCAATATTTTTAGATGTGTGCTGCTTTTTTCGCACATTCTGTCTCTAAAGAACATAGTATTTGAAAAGAATACCCCTTCATGACATTTATATTGGAACTTTTCATAATTCTTTTTTTTTTAAATTCAAATGTTTGTTTTGTTATTATAATTGTACGGCATATGTTCATTCGGGAGTTAAAAAAATAAATTGTTCATTTCGACTATTTTCCATTTTTCAAAAGTATAAAGTTTGAAAAAACAGCTTTTTTTCTACAGCAGTATCGATAGACCCCCCCCTCCCATATCCACACTTGAACGTAATCCAGGGAGCGTGTCTTTACATCATAATCAAGCGACCACAAGCGAACAAAACCGTGTCATCATCAAGTGGCGACAGCTATTCTCTCCAGTCGGTGGAGAGTCAGGAGACGAACAAACCTCGCGCTAGTTGAAGAGGCTGTGGACGGAGAATCCCTCACCACAGATGCTCTGCCGCCTCCAGCGGAATCGTTTTCCTGGTCGTTGTGAGCAGAAACCGTCGTGCGTCGCACGGTGAAAGGATCGAGTCCATGGCTCGACCAGTACTTGGCAGTTTGACAGAGCAGCTAACGCTAGCGGTGCTTTACTAGCCGCTAACATCACACCAACTCGGCTTGTGGAGGCTAGTTAGCCGGACGTGCTAAGGCGCTCGCTGCCGTGAGTCAGGTGCAGACTGGCTGCTGTTGCCGCTGCTGGGAGACCAAGACCAAAGCAGCCGTTATCACCACCTCCGTGGTGCCTCCAGCATTAGCTTCTCAAGGATCTCTGCCTTTGGATCCCGGAGCAGAAGGAGCTGCCGTGGAGGCCTGCTGTATTTACTCATCTCCACGTCTCAGAGGTTAGTGCAGTTTAAAAGCCACAAAGTGCAACAGTACAACTGTAATAATGCAGGGATGGATCTGTGGGAATGGGCCTAGCATTACCCTGCTAACGCAAAGCTCGTCAGTTAGCCGTTAGCACAGCTAACGGTGGTCAACTTGCCGCACTTGTGTAAATATATAGTAATTAGAATAAGTTAAACTCTTCGGGTTTAGGTCACCGCTGTATGCCGAAATGTATCGATCAAAGTTGGACCAGTTTGTGCTGTGTTACTGCCAGTAACGCCTCCTGGTAGCCCCAGAAATCTGAGAGCACAAACCGAGCCAAAAGCTGCAAAAGTTTAATGCTAACACTGGCAATGCTAAGCGCTTAAACTCTATAAGTGTGATTTTTAACGTTCATAGTTGTTGTAAAACGCTTTTTGATGTAAAAATAACTAGATCATACTTTTCGAAGTTGCCTCGAGGGACTTGACAATCTGTGCTGCCTTTTATTTTCGGAGGCTCGTTCTAGAAAAAGAAGAAAAAGTCGTGAAAAATCCTTTAACCATGAAACGTGGAAACAGCCTGAGAAAAAGCAGCAGAAGAGCGAGTGATCTGTCTGCTTGGACAGATTAGATACTAGATGCATATTAAACTTGTAGCGTGCCCGTCACAGCGTGTCGAGGCGGTCAGTGGCGTGTAAACAAGAATGAATAGCTGGATTCAGGTGCAGCCACACAACCTGAGCTCTGACTGGACAACTGATGGACTGTACGTTTTTTGTCTTCCTTCACATTGCATATGTTTAGGATTGTCCATGAGTTAGTATTCAGTCATATGATGCTCAAGATGTTTTAAATCAGCTGTAGAGTTTAACCCAAGGTCAATGTGCTATAACAGCTTTGTGTTGCTATTCTATTTCTATTGCTATTGAGCATTCTCTGTTACCTTTTAGGTACAGCAGCATTTATGTCAGTAACCTCACTCTCAAGGTGTTTTGTTCTTGATTTTGAAAGGCGCCGCTGTTGCATCACAGTTAGAGGACTCTCAGTTTTCGAGATTATGGTGTTGTGAGAAGTCTGACAATAACAAATGTGGACAAAAACTGGAGCAAACTTTTCCCTAAGAAGTTATGTCAGTGTACTTAATGGGTTCCACACTTGCTAAAAACATTGTGAGTTTCTTGGCTGAAGAAATGGTGTGGAGATCCTTGCCTTATTAGGTGAACTATAACAACAGGTGCTTTTATTTTGACACAGGAACACCCTTATTACATACAGAAAAGTGGCCGTAATTCATCACACCCCCCACCATTGTGACTCACGGCTCCTACAGCATGAACTTCTCTAATGCTAATAACCCCAATACCTAAATTCCGATGGTGCACTTCAGCTCGACAGTTCAGTGTCGGGAATTATGAGAAGTTGCTCTTTTTTCTTGTGTTCTCAATGGATCAACCATCTGTTGCCACATTCGTACTTTGCTATAAGTTCTTTTTTGAATTATCTTGTTTTGCTTTTTTTCTTTTAGCACTTGGACCTTTCCCCATGGTGGCTTAATTAGTGGTTGTGCTGAGTCAGGAACTTGTAGGCGCTCGATAGCCGGAAGTGAGAAGCCGAGTCACGCGGGAATCTTTATGACAACAGAAGAGATGTACAAGAACTGGGAAAACATTTAAACCAAAAAAAGCTGTCGAATCGTATAAAACCCAGGGCATAAGAAAACCGAGCTTTCACTGTCTGAAATCACACATGTACATCTTCCATACAAAGAAGGTCATGTGTTTGGTTCCTCATTAAGATGTTCAGGTCCTTCATGTTTAGAGCTATGGAAGGAAACTTTTAGCCCTCTGGAGTTGTTTTGATTTGACGTTTGCGATTTGTAGGGCATGTAAACTTGCACTGGACCAATGAAAGCTATTGTTGGTAAATAGGAGATTTCAAATTGAGATATGCATGACGCATACTTTAATACTTCAAGGCACAGTAGGAGCAAAGCTCTTCTCAGAGGTGACGACTTTAGATAAACGTTTCAGTCAGTAGGAGGACCCATATCCTCCAACATCTGGTCTCTGTTTTGGTCTTTTTTAGTTAAATGTTACAGATTCTAGCAGGACTACAAAGATAAACTTTTCTTTAAGAATACTGTAAGGGTCTTGTCTTGTTCCAGCCACTATAGAAAGCTGTTCCTGTAACTGCATGCTTGTTGAGTAATGTTTAGTCTATCTCCAGTGATATACTGTAAATGTAGTGGACGAGGTGTTTGCCTAGAGCTGGCCGGCCTTAGACAACCACCACATTTATTTTTGGGTTGTCTGAGTCACTTCAAAGGAACCACGGTGAAATGAGACAGTTTGTCTTCAGCCTTACTGGCCTTATGTGTTTACCTGCTCTTCCCACATATACTGCATAACTCCATCAAATTCTTTGTTTTGTAAACTCTATTTTGTTCTCAAGTACGACTGGACTCATGACGGAGAACAAGCTTTGAACAGCTGGACACAAGCTGCAGGCCTTGTTATCTGTCCGGTCACTCCAGGTGGCACATTCAGAGGGTTAAAAGCAGGGATTAGAGCATATCATGTTTCTGATATAATTATTGACATGGGGTGCACATAAGTGGGATGCTGTGCAAGTGGAGCCAGTTTTGAACCATGCATGACCCCATACTCTATCTGATAGTGGCTTACCTGCTACATCGGGTATGTTATTGAGCCGTGACTCCGAAACAGCAAAGACATTGTCAGGTTGCACTTCCCTGCTTACTTTAATTCTCGTTTATGTGAGCACTTGGTGGCTTTCTCTCGTGTCTTTTTATCGGTCTGGAAAAAATGGCTCCCTTGAATAAAAGACATTTCATAAAAGAGCGCAGTCCACATTACACTCGGTCTCAGACGAAATAGGTGAGGTCTGATCAAATGTCACATGGTGATCAAGATGCACGGCGGAGGCAGGAGAGAGCGGTGTCGTCTTATCCTTTTGAACGAGGTTGCAGTCGAGTGGCTCTGCTGGATTCACGCGAGCCCAGTTTGTCCTTGATTTCAGAAGAAAAACTAGATAGACAGTGTTGATAACCAGAAGCCTGTACTGAGCAAAGACATTCAGTTGTGATGGCACTGAAATCCATAAATTGTCCAGTGCAGTTACTTGTGAATCCGTTGCTGTAATCTTGAAATGTCTCTGTGGAGTCAGCCCAAACGTGGGTTGAAAAAGGAAGAGTTGTTTTTTGTTTTTAGGTTTAATTTTATTTAAAAGCACATTTCTACAGACTTGATTCATTCAGTTGGAATAACTTGTGATTTAGTTGATTGGTTGGTTTGCTCCTCAGATCTACCACAGTACAGGAATCTGCTGTCGTGGAAGTAAATCACTAAAATTAAGCGGAAGTTCGTCTCATGGGAAAATTTGTTTGCAGATTCTTTTCAGGCCCGCTGTGCCGTGCCGTGCTGTGATTAGGGCCTGCAGGTCTGAACCACATGTGGTTATTCCCGCAGATGCCAACAGAGTGGTAACCGGTTGTTTCTCCGTTTGTCACAAGTCGAGTTTTCACTCGTCAGCAGCTGTGGCTCCTAAACATTGATTGAGGTAATGTTTTACGAGTCACTTCCTCCATAAGACTGCTGTCATCAGGTTGAGCAGAGGATTAAGATAAATTGCCAATCCAAGAGAAACATTCGGATCTTTCCCCCCCTCATCTCTGAGGGAAGTGAAACTCCTTCATTGTTAACCCAGTACATCCATTTTTTTACTCGAAATAAGACGGGACCAGAAGCACATGGTTTATCTGAAATTGTGAAGGTAATCGAAATTGTGCTGTGAACTACAGATCTGATATGAAAGCAGTGAATCTGTGTCTTTTCAGGACTTGAGATTTATCTCTCTCACACAATGTTGTTTGTGGGGGCACGTTTGAAATCCATCTTATTATGCTCGAAGCTGAACTCCACTTGTGTGGACACACAGTCAAAAGAATCATTATTTGCTATTTCCATGTCACATCACACCCTTCAAGCTCACTGTAAATAGAATCGAACTCCGCTAAAATAGTGTCAACAGAGCGCAGCGAACTTCAGAAAGGATTTGTTTCAGTGCTGCTTGATCGATTTGCGTCAAGTTGTGCAGCGTGGGGGTTGTCTGATATTTTTGAACCACGCTGCCTGAAAACATGTTCTGTGTTACTGCGTAGTAATACCGTGGCAGATGGGTAAAACAAATGTACAGATTTGAAGTAAAGCTTGAAAAACAAACATACTGATGTTTGATTGTTTTCAAAAGTGATTATTTATATCCAAATGGTGTGTGTTGATATGTTTAGAGGTCACTCTTAAGGCTGGAAAATGTATGTGTGCCCCAGATTTTTGAGATTAGGGGACAATAACATGTTGTTCATGGTTACATTTTTTATGTTTATGTGATGTAAAACTGTTGGGGGGGGGGGGGGGGAGAGAAGGGATTCACCAATATATTGGCTCTAAATCGGATGGCTATCAGAGTTGGCTGTGGGAGTTGGGCGCTGATACAAGTTGCCGATTTCTGTGTTTGGCATTGAATGTGTATGACAGGAAAAAAGCAGCGGATGGAATCATGGGTTGACGGAATATCAGTGCAACCACAATTTGCTCGAACTTTCAGCTGTAAGAAATCCCATTGCGTGTGGAAAAAGAATGGGCTGGCACAGACTCCTTGTACTTCAGGGAATATAAGGCTGGTATCACACATTCTTGAAGTCGCCATGTTACAGAGCACACTTCTAATGGGCACACGTCACAGTGCTCACTTTTGGTAACTTGGCTTCCACTGGTGCTGCCACATAAACTGACAGTTTATTTGTTTAAAATATTCTTATTGACAGTCTTTGTTTTTAGACAATGGAAACTCAACATGTTGTGTTGATGAATGCATAAAACACACAGTGACATCAGCTATCAGTGGAAACATCATTACTGTTGCCTGGAGTTCAAATGAATCTGTTTCTCAGTCTTTTACAGTTTGCCGAGTCATTTGATTTTAATTAGGAATAATGTGGTAAATATTCGTCATTGTTGCGACTTGTTGAATACATGAATTCCCGTGTCAGAATAAAGTAAATGCAGTTTGTCTAAAGTGGCCTCTGCAAATGTCTTGTCAAAAGTCCTAAATCATTGAGATTTTATATGCTGAATTTGAAGCAAGGAAGATCCAAGAACAGTTGGCTATTTTTATAGCTGGAATAATCTGCTTGTTGACCTTGTTGAGTGCTGCAGCTTCAAATTGATTGTTTTTATACTCCTTTTGTCATATTTGTGTGTGTATGTCAGGTCAGGTCTCAGTACCACAGGAGTTGTCACCGTCCGGTGTTTGATGATGTTTCGTCGCGTTGTGATGAATGTTTGACAACAGCAATTTCCAGGAGGAGGCCCTGATGATTACAGATTGTGTTGCTGCAACACATGATGGTCCAGGCTCCCAAGAAGCCAGGCTGTGAAACAGATAGGACAACAGGACAAACAAAATTTATCCAGAGAAGAACATTTTTATAAAAGACAGTTTTTTTGTTTGGCCTTATACCCAACAGGCTGTTTCATAGCAGCTTTTTTTTCCTTTTACGCAGTGTTAGTGAAGCAGTTAACTTGCTGCTGCAAGGTTTGCTTGACTCTCAACAGCAATAATTTGGAAACAAAAGGCCCTTATACGCAACACTTTGAAAGGGCTCGCACAGTGAACAGTTGCTGAACCCTAACTTGAATGTGCGGCACTGAGTGGGATGTGTGTTTTCTTCCGCTCGTAAGGGTGGAGCCGTGTGAGTCGGTGAGGATTACAGATAGATGTCAAGAGAAGAATGCCGTATTTTCAGTTCACGAGGGTCACGATGAAGAAATGGCGTTTTCTGGCTGTGATTGTTGCTGCAAGGCCTGAAGGAGCAGGAGACGCGGGGTAACCCAGGCTTTGTTTGCAGAAAGTTTCACATTCCCACAGTCCTGACTGTTGCTGTGCTGCAGACCCCAGGGCTTTCCTCAAACTGCTCTCACATGGACGGTGTGATTTCACATCGTTGATGCCTGCGTCGGCAAAGCGTTGCAGTTTGTTGGCAGCGTTGGCATTAAATCTCTCTGAGGGAAAAGCTCGTCTCAGTGTTTTGAATTTTAATTATTGGATGGCACTGTTTAAAACTGATATATTTAAGTGGAAGTAATATTGATTTAAAAAAAAAAAAAAAAAAAGCAACACCCTGTTGACGATCCAGTTCTTGCTTCCAAAAACTTTTAGATGATGATTTGCTTTTGCAAGAAACAGAAAACTCTGTCTACATTTTAAAGGCTTTCTTTTTTTGGTCTGGATCCCTTCATGACTGACAGCTCTGCCCTTCAAGCTGAAAGATTTGTGCATGATAGAGAGAGAACTCTGTTCTCTATCGACCAGATAGAGAAAAGAGTTCCCCTCGTCAGTAACCAATTATCAGTGTCACATTTCTGTTGTTTATAGTTCAACTTCTCATGTTTCGGAGGCTTTAGATGTACTTATTTCTAACTTAATCATGCATGGTGAACTTTCATGTCAGTAAAATCGGGCCTCTGAGTATCACTTTGATAGCTTGGTTGCCAGGCAAACCCCTGTTGTCGCTATTCAAGTTGAGTACTTAGCAGTTGAGTATTAGTTTCCCTTGTAATGTCAGCTAATAAGCAAGTAAAATCATACGTGCATCAGCAACTCTGAGCTCAGTGGGAGTCTGAAGAGGAGACTTGAGCCACTGAGCTTTCTAAAAAAAATAGTCATTATCTTATGTGTCAACGTGAGAGAGAAAAAGGAAGTGCAGGCGATGGGATTTACTGCCTCACTTCAATAGGTGTGGCAGGGACCAACTGGCAGGAGATGGTAGTAATGACCACTGTCGTGAAGAGTGAAACGTTTCTGTGAAGTCCTGTAGTTTCTGAGGGCAGTCTGATGAGAATGGGAGGGTTTCCAGGCTTTATGGGGTGCCAGAGTGCTGCTCAACCACTGATACTGGAACATTTGGTCAGAAGTGGAACAGGAAGGTAATGAGTGATTCATGACATCAGCTCCACTGGGGGGTGGGGTGAAGAATTGATGATGATGGTGGTGTGATGAGTGTCCACAGTCCTGAGAGGAGGGATTCAAGTGAGTTTTAGGAGTTCTTCCAGGCTGAGAGAGAGTGTCAATATTACTCTTGTGGGGTGGGATTTTCAAGTGATGCTGTTGGAATTTTAAGAAGATGCTCAAACACGGAAGTGTTACTTCAGTTTCTCTGCTCCTACAATCATTTACATCTAATTTAGACAATCATGGAGTTGTTACGGACACGCAGGCAGGTCGATAGCAGAGATGGCACAGAGTTAAAAGAAGACTGGACGAGAAAGTGAAGAAATCTGTGCCGGGAGGATGTACTGTCCAGTCATTTTGGAAGCTGCAATCCAACTTTATTATTTCCAACAATGATATTGTAGCTCCAAAACTGATTTGATCTCAGTCCAATAGCAGGACAATATTGTAAATAACCGGCTATACTGTCAGTCAGAACAGATAAAATAAATACTGAGAAAGCAACAATATATCACTGATATTTAGTTTGTAGTGTGGGATAATGGAAAAGGCTTGATCACTTGTATAGATAAACATACTTCTCCAGATGAGTAGTCCTCAACAGTGTGTTGTATGAAAACCTGAGCCCTTTATCAGGACTGATCCTTTTTGTGTTTAAACAACATTAGGTATTAGGATTCAATACAAACAAAGAAACTAATGACCTTGTCCTTTTGTTCGACAAGAAATCCCAGACCTGTTTGTGCATCCCGGGGTTGATAACAGCTTGGCCTGGTGTTGCGCAGCGTCGGGGTGCTCGATCAATCGTCTGCCGCTGACATTACTCGGAACCGAAAGAGTTAGATCGGCCAGCATAATAAAGCTTTGCTATTGTCGCTGTGATTTCCTTGGCCGCCTTCCTTCTGTCTGTGGTCAGTTTTTCTTGCGCCTGAAGAGTTTCCAATCATGTTGGTTGCGCAAAGGAGCAGGAAGGGTGTTGTCATGTCTCCCCCCACCCCCTTTCTATCACCGATGTCTTCATAAACTCCACTTTGTGATGTGTTATCAACTGCTTCATTTGGTTGGTCAAACTGAGAAGACTCACATTCGCAACCACCATATTAAATCCATCATGTTTGCATGACTTCGGCTGTAAACACCTTCTCACCTTTTTATAGTGAAGGACTCCAAGATGACCAACATTTTCTCAGGTAGCAATGCTGCTTTCATTTCACTAGTTTGTTATGACCATATGGTCTCCACTTGCCTGTGCATGCCTCTTCTGCATGTTACACCAGAGTGCTGAATGTAACAAGTGGAGCAGATCAATGGAGAGTGCTACGATCTGATCTGAAACCGATCTGCGTGTAGGTAGTTGTCGTTTGGGTGGAAATGTATTGAGCAGTGTCTGTAAACTTGGATTTAGATGCAGACTGGAGGGAGTGGACTTTACATAAGTGTGTGTGTGTGTGTGTGTGTGTGTGTGTGTGTGTGTGTGTGTGTGTGTGTGTGTGTGTGTGTGTGTGTGT
>JASSRZ010000074.1:10756001-10790855 GCA_032164315.1 Malacoctenus gilli | reverse complement strand
TGTGTGTGTGTGTGTGTGTGTGTGTGTGTGTGTGTGTGTGTGTGTGTGTGTGTGTGTGTGTGTGTGTGTGTGACATGAACCTGACATGATCTGAGTTTACCTAATAATTTAAACCTCTTCTTGTTGTCAGTTTTGAACCAGTTCTATTAGGTGCCCTGATGTTGGTAATAATCAAACATCTGGTTGACTTGTGTTCTTGTTCCTCTCTCTGTGGTATTGTAAAGACTCTCTTGATATTCTTTCCAAATTGATGTTGCCGTTGGCATTAACGTTTTCAGACTTAGGGCAAACTTTGCGAAGACCGTTTGAGTGAGTTTCCAGCCCACAGAGCCATCCAGCCATGGTGTGATTTCCTATCAGGGGCTGCATTTAGGCTGCGAGCCTTTCAGCTCAGACCTTTTCCATCTCGCCTTAACACAATTGCATCTCTTCACCGCCACCCACAACTCATTCGCTCTCCAATGCCCACCAGTCCTTCTGTGAGACTGCAGCAGAGGTGCAGCATGGAAACCGTTTGAAAGGAGGCCTCTCCCAGCAGAGGTCCTGTTGGCATGGTAACCGCTGTCTTTCTGAATGGAAGCTTCTCTCGCGCGCCTGGTCTGAGGTCTCCCACTGTCTCATGGTCCAAGAGGACTCGTCAGATGTCTTTACAAGTTCACTAGGCCTGATTTTAGCCTGGTTATGGTCCTCATTCACGTAAATGTTGTAGTAACGTCATTGTTGATTGCTAAACAGCAGTGCTCTCTTTTTAACCTGCTGCGTTCATGACCGATTCCCAAACTCGAGATAAACTGCTATTTAAAGTTGCTGATTCCGACAGAGGCTCCTCTTGTCTGCACTGAATGAGTTTAAAAAGGCACACAACAAACCCTCGCAGAGTTCCTCTGAACTAGTTCCACGGCTTTTTGGGCCTGAATCGAGTTCCTGCCGAACTCCTTCTAATCAGTGGCCATCTTCCTGTATTTACAGAGTACGGCATGAAATAAGTCCTTTCAGCTTCCTGTTCTGAGAATGGAGAGCTCCCCTACAATTAGATCTGTGTCGTCTCGGTTCATTAGTCCACCAATCTGTGGTTTGTCAGCTCAAAGGGCTTTTGCACATTACTGAGAAAAAGGCTTGTATTGCTGGTGTCTGCAGCTGCTTCAACAAGTGTTTTAGTGTTTCACACTGTTCACACTCAGAAGTTAAGAGGATATTCTGTATGAATGATTTGTTTGTTGATTTAAAATGATACGAAACACTTTTCTGAACGGAGTAAGAAATGTTTGAACCCCCCCCCCCCCCAAAAAAAAATCACTGCTGTTGGAAAAAGTAACGCTTTGCTTTCGTAACCAATCTCTTTGTCAGCCAAACAAAAGCAGACTTCTACCCGTCTCCAAAACAACAGTTCATTGAATAGTCGCTCTTGAGTAGAATTAAAGAAGTCATGGACAGGGACAAAGTGTTTCAATCACCGCATTGGCAGATGTCTCAAAGGGAAATCAGATGGTCCCTCTGACCTGTGGAAAAAGACGGAGCGTCGCTGACCTGGTTTTTCATTTCCAAATTAAGTTCATTCAACAAAATGGCCAGCTGAGGTCACCGCGGCGTCCTATCAGTCACCCCACAGGACTCTCCATTCGCCACAGTCGGCTCTGTCAGACCTGTTTTCTTCTTCTTTTTTTTTTTTTAATACTGAAGTGGTTCAGCACACCACCGCACAGCTAAGTCGGTTTCAACACAACCGAGCAACTTAACTGTTCAAAAACCAAGTCCTAAGCTCCTTAATGAGTTTGTCTGAAGATTTGAGACATTTTTATTTAGTCAAAACCTCATTTTGTTTCCCCTTCATGATGCTCTGCAACTTCGAAATTGAGTCAGAAAATGTGCAATGCAGAGTTATGTAGATTGCTGTTCACTGGCCCAGTTTCTTCCTGCTTGTGGATGAATAATTCACTGTTTATCAAAATTAAAGTACGTGTGGATTGTAGATTCTCTCAGTTGGTTTTGCATTGGCTCTGGTCACAGTGGCACTAAAATAAGTCCCCGACTCCTCAGAGCTGACACATTTAAGCAGAGGTACAAAATGAGGCTGCAAATTACACTTTATCAGTTCTTCTTAAGTCTGTTCTTATTGATGAAATGCAAGCAGCAAATTTTGGGGAAAAAAAGTGTAGGCTTAAGTAACGATGGCAATTTTTCAGACCGTAACATGCAACTTTTAGGTGCCCAGTATTTTTACGGGTCCCGTCTGTTGGCTCCATCCTGAATTTATTCAGGTGTCTGCAACCAAAAAAAGGGATTCACATTTGGCAAGAGGGAATATATGAATACGTGCATCTTTTGTTTCAGTAACTAATAAATTATTCACACTCCTTTTCAACGTCTTTGTATTTTTGTCAATCGCGCTCTTTTGGAGTGGTGCAAGCTCAGACTTATTGTGTTGAGGAGTTGGTTTTTGGAACTGGATGGACACTCCATAGGAATGTGTTGCCATGCTCGCCTGTCCTCCCTCAGATCTGACCTGGGTGGCTTTCTGCTGTGGACGCCGGCAGCTGGCAGCTCAGTTAAAGTGCCTTTAAGTCTATTAGAGAGGATAATCCTTGAGGGAGAGTTTCAGTGAACACAAGCAGCCGGCGAAACAGTCTGTCAATTCACTTTCTTTGGCATCCGATTGTGTCCAGTGTACATCCCCCTTGCCTAACCTCGCAGTCAGTCGGCCTCCCAACACATGGTCACCATGTGCTTTCTTCATTACTTCTAAAGAGGGAAACAAATGGCAGCTCTAAAACAAGATGCGCAGAGTAGAAGAAATACATGAACGTGTAGCTGTGTCACCGCAAAGCTTTTCCTCTCTTCCAGAACAAATGGCCGTAAGTGGTTTATGAGGAGCATGACCAGATGAATGTGTACAAACACATTTGGCTCATTTCTCGGCTGTTTACTTTGCCTCACTTGTTTCCTCACCTTTGCTGCTTCCTCTAGGTTCTCGCCAGCCTCCCGCCTTCCACCTTCGCTGTCCCTGGCTCAGTCGGTGGCTCAGCAACACTTCAAAGGGGAAGGTCTGCAGCGCTGCAGATAACACTTTGTACCCCCTACCCTCAAGCGCAGGCAAGCCTTTCCGGAGCCCCTACGCAGTGCCCTGAGTGACAGGTTTGGCCCCTTCTCGCTTGTATTAAACCGCTTCTGCTGTTCCTGTTGACTTGCCTATTTTGCCCAGTGTGTGTATGTGTGTTTGTGTATGTGTGTATGTGAGCTTTTTTTTTTCTTCACCCACTTGTATTTTACCGACTTCCATTTTCATTGTTCTGCAGAGCCTCAGGCTTGAATATACTCCTCAATTTGATGTGCAGTGTCGCTCAGTAGTGTTTTATTGCTGCTGTGGAGCTCAGAGAAGATGAAAAGTATCAGTGATTTGTTGGTATTCTGTTGGATGGTGTTGCAGGAGAGAAAACACATTATTTCAAGGCCATGCTTTTTGTTCAGAGCCACAGACGTGCAGTGTGGATTTTTGAGTTTTCATATTCATGTTGCAAATTGCAACAGGAGTGTTTGGTATATGTTGAAGGAGCTGCTTGGCTCTTTGATGATGGAAATTTCGGTAGACATATATATTTCTCATATAAGGCCAAATGCAACCAAATGGTCAGAGATCTTGCTTGATTCATTGCACTGAAATAATGAAACTACTGGTAATTATGCTCTCTGAAATGCAAGGAACTGATGTGCTTCAGCTTTTGTGTTCAGTAGACTGTGCATGTAAACACTTTAAACTGACAGAGCATAATGTCGCATGCCTTTCCTTTGGCTTTGACATAAATTTAAACACCAAGTTTTGGACATTTATGTAGTTATCTTACTCACGTATCACACAGTCACTCGCTGATCTGTGCTGGAGTTTATATTTTTTGGCAGTAGTGAAACCAATCGCATCTGTTGGTTTGTTGGCGTTTCCATGGTAGCAGTAGTGTCAGGTCCATCTTGGATGGAACATCTCACTCTGCTCTCCAAGAACATCTCTGTCCACCTGTGGGGTTGCTGTGACACATGCACACAGTGTGTGCTGGTGCAGCCGTGCCCTCAAGGTAATCGGGAGCCAGATGGAGCTTTACCAAACGAACAAACCCAGTGTAGCATGACAGGACCGGACCGACTGGGAGAGATGACATGCAAAGTTGAATATAACCCCCTCGCTATACTTCAGCCTCACCACAAAATCTTTGCTGCACTGTTTTTTTCAGTGTCATTTGATCATTAAAACTTCAAATTGCAACGTGATCAGAAGCAAATTATTAAATGTTTAAAAACTCTTGCTGTACACTGTGAAATATTGCTGTAGATTTCAGCCGGTGGCATCAAACTCACATAGAGATATGACTGATATTATTGTGGCATTGTGCTCAGACAGAGAGGGGCAGCAAAGCCTTTGGATGGGTATATTCATAAAAATGTAATTTCACTGTGCATATGGATTCGAGGTTTTCTGTTCACCTATATGTTTTTTTTTTTTGTTGTCATGTGTTGTCACATTCAGTTTCAGTTGTGTAAAGAAGCAACCACTGGTATAACAGCACAATAGATGAGTGGATGAGTTTTTCCTTTCTTTTCCCAATTTCAGTTGAGACAAAGCTGAACTGTCAATGAAATTCATAAAGTCTTGCATGCCAGCTCAAATCAACTCTGAAATCAGAGAAGTTTGAATCTTGAGAGTTGCTCAGTTTCCTCTCTTCCCTCGCATATTGCAGCCATGCTGGACAAAGTTAGCACCGTGTGTGCACAGCTGCAGGCTACAGCTGATGATGAATGCACGGATGGCGCACGTCCAACACATCATCTCGCAGCCTGCGTTCTGATCACCGTTTCCATTGCGCACGACACCTTTCACAATAATGGCACCAGCGGTGGTACAACCAGACCTGCCAAACACACCTTTACAAATCTATTCTCGATTTGTACACGAGACAGACTGAGTGTATTGATGAAAAATTTAGAGTGATGACCACAATCAGCTGTTGTTTTTCTTTGTTGTCGTAACAGCAGTTAAATAGTCACCCCAAATATGTGATATTTTCTCTTTATTTTAGGCGCCTATCATTAGTTTTTGCACTGCTCTGCACGAATGCTTTAAGTGAGCCTTTTTGCAGCGAGTAAAAGCTGCAAGCATTGACGCCCCCTGTGACGGTCAGGTCTCAGCTGCAGGGTGCAGAAAGCTCCTGGACCTGAAGGAAGAAGCTGTGGAGAAGGTGGGGTCGTAGAGGAAATGAGGCTGCATTCCTGCCCTGATTTATGAAGTGTCTTTCATTCTCTTTGTACTGCTGGCTTGTTCGCAGCTGCTCCAGACAGTCCAGCACAGTCTGACTGACGTCGGCATGCTCGTGGATGGTAACAAGCTGCTGTGTTGATGCGGTGTGGCTTCGCGAATGTGAACACAATTAAAGGCTCTCCTGTGGTCTGCAGAATTGACACGATCATTCACCAGAGAATTATCCACAATGAAGATCTTGTAGACGAGAACTTCGGAGAGATGCTGAAAGCCGACACACTACATAATGACTCACATCCTTTACTCTGTTCCAGTGTGACTAGACAAGACCTGTTTTATTCATAATCTGCAGGAGAGTCACTCCAGCAGTGCTGCGAACGCACCTGCACAAGAAATCAAATAAGTAATCATTGTAACATCTGTCTGAGTGGCGTGGACGATATATAGTCTTCAAATTACACGTGTTTTGCGAATTAAGGCAGAATTTGAAGCAATTTTACTTCTATAGTCTGACCTCGGACATATTTAAAAGCTGTTGAACCTGGAACAGTGATCATTAGGGTTTTTTTTTTTTTTTAAATTCTCATTTCAAAGTATTTAAGGCAAAATGATCACAGCTGGTGCAGCCTGTGATTCTCGTTGTTCTCCTTGGTTTACAAACTTATCCAGTTTAAGTTAAATGTTGCATAAAATTAAGGGGAAACTATTCCGGAGTGACCTTTTGATGCAATTACATTATCAATCGCTATTATGTTTATGCAACCTCTGCGTTCCCGTTATGTAACTTCTGCTTTTTATTTGCTAATTCATTACATAATAGAAAACTGATTTGCTGTGTTTGATTAAATCTGATCTTTTTTTTGTGGTTTGACGCATTGTTCTGTAAATGAACACACACGATGAAAAAGTTCTAACTTGTGTTACGTTTGTTAATTAAAAGGCTTTTTTTTTCCTCCAAAGGGGGATGGGATTTTGTTAAAACTGTTGCATAACGCAGTGACTCTCTTGGACTTACTCAGACTGTGCCGGGGCCAGGAAACGCGGCAGATGCATTCCTCCATGTGGACTCATTTTATTTGGCAGATCCAGACACGGCTGACCCAGACTGGAGTCGCAGGCATCTCAAACCTCTGCGCTCGCTTCCCTCAGTCCTCTGAGGAACGTTCAGAGGTTTTCCTAGAAAGCTCCGCGTTGTCAACCAGGTGCAGGTGATAAAAACTGGCCAAGTTGACCAACTTGAAGAATAGAAAAAACTGCTCTTTGTTACCACATTTAAAAAATCGGGGGGAAAAAGGCTCTTTGTGAGCACATGCACTAAAGTTAGTTTTGTTCATGAACATGTTCATACAGACTGTCTTGAGTCAGGCTTGGTTTTTGTTTCCAAGCTGTTTTTTATTGAGATCATTCAAGTATTTTAAAGATCAGGCTGTGAAGGAAAACATAAGGCAACACCAGTATGAAAGCACAACATTTCCTGAGCCAGAGTTGAATGAGAGATGCTCCAGCCACATGGCACATGTCCCAACCACATGGCCTCTGCTGCATTTAGAAACGGCACCAAGATCTAGAGTTGCAGCAGCAGCAGTTGTTTTTTGTCCCATTTTAATATTTCTTTACACCACAAACTCTGCGAAGTATTCTCCCCTTTCCAAATTACTTCATTTTATTCAAGGTGTCTTTATTGTGGTTTCTTTAATTAGTGCTTTCTTCCACACTTAGAACACAAAAAAAATGTTCCTTGATCAGTTTGGTGCAATTTCATTACAAGTACGGTTGATTATTCGACTGAACTTTTAGTTAATTGCTCAATTTGACTCCATGTCTTGAGTGCATCATAACTTTCACACTCCGAACCACACATTAGTGCTGTTTAAAGGTTGCATCAGGTGGGCCATGAAAAGATGCTGATGCCCCACTCTTGTTAAACCAACTTTTAATCACCACATATGGCTATGCTGACTGTCCAAACTCTTGATGGGGCATCTGATAACAGAGGCAATTCTGGTCTACACAAATGTTTACAATGGGATCGTATTAAATATACAAGATGTCAAGATACACTTTATGGTCATACAGATCCAGGAAAGGTTCTGAAGTTGTGTTGTTTTTACCCAGTGTCAAAACAAAGTTTTTATTCATCATTCACGTGAAATCGCCAGTTATTTAACATCTCTGTTTAATGAGTTACTTTACTGCGAAAATGTCTTCTTTTCTCTCTACAAAGGTATTCATCCACTTCTTTGATCTCTGCTCATCTGTACTTGTGCAATGTATAATCATGTATATTTATATATACTTTATCTTCGGCTTCAAAAAGCTACGAGATTTTCTGTATTGTAAAGTTTTTCTGTGCACTGTGTTAGTGTCTCACAGTTATCAGATGTCAAACAGCTGGAAGGCCTGTCTGAGCATCTGCTCATTTCCCAGCACTCACTGTCCAGATCCACTTTTGTTTACGTCAACTATTCTTTTCTCGGTCTCTGCCGCCAAGCAGTCTCGTGGGCCTGATTATGTTCTTTTTTTATATTTATATATTTCTTTTAATGGACTGGTCATAAAGACATAATCCCCGTTTTCACATTAAAGCACCTTTGTGTTTTTTTTTTTGTGTCTAACTAATTTATTACCTCACTTTTGGATGAATGGTGTGGTGGTCATTTAAGTTTGAGCATTTTAGTTGAACATATGTGTTTGATAGAAAAGATCACAAAGACCCTGAGAAGGATTTAGGAGCCCATATTGCATAAACCTGATCATTCATAAGCTGGAAAAAGCCCCATTGGTTTACGTGAATACTCATGTACCCTCAAAGACTAAAATCTCTTTTTGATCACAAGTCAGCTTGAGGGCCAGTTTGGAGATGGTGTCTTATCTCAAACCAGATCTTCTCCTTTCAGCAGCGAGGGATCAAGTTTCCAGGCTAAAAGCAGTACCAAAAAGAACCGGTCACGAACTAAAAATACGACCCACACCAGAGTTAAGATAGATCTCTGACGCGCGAGCCATTTGCCTAACTTTACTTCCCTTCGCAAACTTCCGCCTCCATAAATTACAAGCCTTTTGTGTTGTTAGAAATTGCAATGTGTAAGCCTCTGCTGTGATGATAAATAACAGAGGACCATTGTTGTGATCATACATAGGCTGGGGGAGTGTTACCTCTTGTGGCTGATGCTCGAATCTGCCAACCAGTCTGCTCATTCAATATGTCTGGCTTTGCAATGAGATGTCGTTCTTCCTCTTTCCTCTTGCTAAGCAACATGAGCCTTTTGTGTGGCCTCGATACTGAGAAAAGTAACGACAGGATAAAGGAATGTATGAGGTGGGGCTGATGTGGCTTCATGCACTATGAGAGCAAACCAGTTTTTGGGTAGTGCACTCGAATCAGACTGATACTGAAACCTTGTATCACTCAGTACCATGTTTGTGCTGGTAAACAAGTGGCGGTCCTATGATTTATGCTTCTCTCACACCCCTGTCAGTGTTCGAATCGACACAGGACAACACTCATTGTGACTTTTATTGTTCAAAAACAAGACAGAACTTTGTATGATAAGTCCAGTGTACAGAAGTACGTCTGAGACAGTTGATCAACAGAAAGCTAAGTAGTTGTGTCACCAGTAGGTGGGCATAATTAACTTGTGGAGTAGAATACAAACTGCACCACTTATCTTGCCAGATGTTGAAAAATCCCATGTTTCTGTTGTGGGTGGGTGGCGGGGTGGTTGTCAGCATTGATGGAATACAAGGTGATGAATGGGTTCTGTCAGTCGCACGCTGTGCAAGTTGCCAGCGCTCGTCTTATAGCTGCACTCTGCAGGAGGTGTTTAAGCTGCTTTTTTCAAGTCCTCTGTCTCTGAAGGGTGTGACAGAGCAGACTTGATTAATCCACTGAATGAGCACATTCAAATATTGGCTGGCATTTTACTCTCATGCAGGACTTATTGCAAGTTGTCTTTCGATGTGTAGTAGTTTTACTTCAGCTTTGTTGCTCTTTTAGAATGATGGACACTCAATACAAAGCTTTCACTGTGAAGTTTGGACTGAGGCCACTGGGGCAGATGTGGCTTATTTGGTGGAGCGGGTCATCTTCCAATCCAGAGGCTGTCTTGCCCGGTCTTCATGTTGAAGTGTCATTTGGCGAGACAACGGACTGCTTTTGCTTCCATAGTGTGCGGGAACCTCCCACTGACAGCCGTCCCCATAGGTGTGCTTGTGTTTGTGACTGTGATTATTGAAGTGATTAGGTGAATTAGAACGATGGTCCAAAAAGGGTCCAGAAAATATTCAACCAGTTTTGTACAAATACGGCCAAATATGGAGTTGGCACAGCTGTGTAACGACGGCGTCATTGTAGTTCACATTTTTCTTTGACACTGATGTTGCAGAGCTGTAGCTTTGTACTTCAGTTGAGCTGTCAGCAGCTGCCCCCTGTTTGCTTCCTATCAACTGAGACAGAGGAAGAACTGACACATCTGTGACGGTGACTCACGGTTGCATGCTGATGCAGGTGTCGCTCGCTGTGCGAGCTTGTTGGATGGCTCTAGTTTTTTTGGCACCACTTTGAAGGGTTGGTGTTCTTCTGCCTAAAGTTTGGAGGGGAAAAAAGCTGTTAAATCCCATCATTTTCCTCTCACACCTCCTGCTCTCTCCTCTTGCAGAACGCCCTCTTGGCTCGTGAACTCTTTAATCACCTCTGTGATTGCCGCTTTGACAGCTTCTCTGTCTTTGTCCACAGAAAGAATCAAACTTCGGCGAGGGACTTAGTGTGGGGAAGACCAATTGTGGCCTGAACAAAGACAGACAGACAGACAGGACTGTGAGTATACGCCACTGTTTTTGTGAACTTCTCTGCAGTGATGAAGTTGTGTCCAGCTTAGGCTCAGTGTCTGTGTTTACACAAGGGATGTTTAGATGCTTTGAATGGACCAAGCTGTATGTATTGTTTAGCGATGACAAAAGAGTCGCTCTTCTGTGTATTACAGTCTATCTGAGGCAGGGAAGGGCCACAAACATTTCAGCCCCACATCCAGAGAGCTAAACTACTCTCCCCCACACGGAAATGAGATTCGTGGCTCCTTTTTTTTCAAAGGAAGTTTTGGTTCTGCTTATGTATTGAGGATCTTTCCGAAAATAGGGTAATTCTACAGTTATCTGAACTTAATGTGTTGGAGATGATCTTTCTTGTCATCATGGCAACAACACAAATACTCCTGTCGATTGCCCCACAGAGTACAGAGAAAAGGACAGACTACATATCTGATTTAGTCACCGGATTTAGGGCTCAATATGCAGACGGTTGTGGATGAACAAAGGCCATGTTCTCGGTTCCTTTTCTCTCTTCTGGCTGTTTGAGTGTTTTTCTTCAGACTGTGGTTTCTGTACTGTCGCTTCTGGCGTCTGTCTAACATCGTTGGGCGGTGTGAATGGTCCGAGCAAGCAACACAATTCTGAATGTTGTGAAATGCATTGAGGAGGTATTTGGAGATGAAGCAGACTTTTGCAGATGCATCCACGGTTTTGCAGGTTCACATGAACAGATATTATAAACGAACTAAAGTTTCTGCCACGTTGGTGTTTTGTTGTCTGGTGTTGCCAAAAGCTCCGAGGATGTAAGCATGAGCGCTGTTGTCTCCTAGCAACACATTTCCTCTGAAGTGTCTGCTATCATGCGAGTTCATTTGCTTTGCACTGCAGCATCAGGCACCATCTTTAGGTTGTGTATAGTGGACGAGATGTAGAGTGTTGATTTTCTGAATATTACAAGGGAAACAGAAGTGAAAGGAACAAGCATTGATCAAATCAGCAGGGTGCCAACTGCTGCTCTTTTACTTATTTTGTTGATATTGTGCCTATGCAGTGTTTTAAAATCCGAAAGCAGGATTAAAAGGTTGATGAACAAGTAGGAAAATGATTTAGTCTGCGTTATGCTCAGGATGTTTTTTTTTCTTTGGTGTTTTTCAGAAAAAAGAAAATTCATTTCCATGGTAACAAAAGAGCCTAAACTTTATCAACACCAGCCTTTGGAATCGGTATAAAGCAGTTTTCTTCTGAGGGATGTTTTTTTTTTCTTTGAAAACTTTACAGGAGGGGGGCAAGTAGGACCAGGAAAAGTCTGGGCATTGGGGCGATCAATTTTCCCAGTACGAATTTTTGTACTTGCAAAGAAATTGGTGGGCTTAAAATTCTTGTACTTAAAAGACACATTTAAAACTTCAGACTAGTTGGCGAACCACCAATCTTTGTTTTTGAGGATGACCTGCTGTTGTAGCCAAGCCACAGTTGATCCCTACGTCTCCAACAGTTTCAGACTATTTATAAAGAGTTTCATGATATTACAAATCAAGGGCATCAAACTAGACTGGAAAGAGTTTTTCTTTTTCCACTTTGTCTTACCTAATGCCCCAGGATCCTCATAGCCAGTTGCAGTTTATCTGCAAACCTGTGAGATTGTCAAGTGTTCATACTCAGCACAAAGGGTCAAATTCCTCTTTCAAAGTACTATTAAAAAACAAAAACCTGATCATTTTGTACATTTTGTGCCGACAAACACCAAGGGGGTAAAGGGGAAAAAACTGCAGCTGAGTGCACAGTTGTGTTTTCTGTGAAGTGTGCGACTCTTCCTCAAAGCCATGAGTGTGTGGTGCACGGCCTTAATTATTCATCCCGAGCACATGCTGGTGAACTGAAGGTAAAGTGATAGCACACATCGGTGCCTTGCTTGGCTCGCTGCTGCATTTTTAAAGTGTGAACTGGCACTCAAATGTCAAAATGTTAACATCGTCTTCCCCCTAAAACTGTTGGTCTGGTCTCCGGGACCGGATGAGGGACATCTGATAGGGAGTCTGAATTATTCAGCGTGACGGTTTGGGATTGGATTTTCATCCAAGTGCAAGTTTCCTACCTGCGTCCCAGTGCGATCCTCTATTGTTCCAGATTTGAGTGCCCTCTGCAACGACCTCTAAGGAAGTCTACAATATGCTCTGACAAGTATAGAAGAGATTGTTGTCAAGACAAAAGAGCAGCATGCATGTATTCTTTTATTTTCCACAGTGACCATGATCAAGAGTATTTTTTTAATGAACCCGGCTGCATGATTTAACAAAAAAAAACACATAAAAAAAAAAAGCCATCATAAAAAGTTGGGCTGGAAATCAAAAGACTTGTGTGTTTAACTTGAAAACATGTACAGTATTCTTTGATTCTCCCCCGAGTCATTTTGCCAGTGTGTGTTGCTGCTTGTCGCTCCCCGCAGAGGAGCCCCTGCCTCTGCGAGGAGCGGCAGAATATTTTTCGGTGGACGGATGACGGTGCACCTCAGAATTCCTGCAGAAAGAATTGCGCTGCTGTCACTTTCTGAAAAGGTCCTTTTAAATCTGAATTTGGAACTGCTTCCTAAGCAGACCGTTGAAAGGGACTGAGATTTAGCTATCCTCTGTGTCCCTCCCTAATCAGTCCCACACCTCTCACCCACTCATTCTCTGTAAATAATTCAGAGCAGCCTTTTGCCTGCTCCAGAGAAGAGTGCACACATACAGACACACACACACTCACACACACAATTGATAATAGAGAATAGCAGGGGACACCTAAAAAAAACTGCTGCTCAGGCACATTTTACCAGTCCAGAAAGTTTTAAACTGCTCCGATGACATTTTGAAGTCGGCCATGTTTTGCTACTAATTAGGTTGTTGTTTTGTCTGTGAGTGTCAGCGCGGGCTGATGTGATGCTAAGTAACAGAAACTGCTATGTGTTTGAGCCTTTTGAGTTAGTGGGCACAATGTTACCACTGTATCAAAGATAGTTTTGATGTGACGTAAATAGATCCGTATGAGAATAAGGTCAGACTGGCAGTTGGCCGGGAGTGTCAGCAGCTCCAGTCCTCCGTGGTTGTTGGTGGGACCTTTTGGACTCTGTTTTAGTACTTTAAAACACTTTAGGATGTGAGTAACTTCACTTTTTAGGGGTGTGTTTAGTGCCTTGTCACTGATTCATTTTTTGAAAGGACCTTGTTGAAAACAGGAAGTCCAACGTTGTCCCTGTGTTTGTGGAGGGAGGAAGTTGTTATTGGTGTTGGCTTTGGTCTGAAAAAAATAGAGAGCAGCTCTGTTGATGGCTACATGAGTCATTGTAAGTATTATTTACTATGCATGCTTCAGGCCATCCAGGTCTTTGTCGTTTTAAACTACAAGTTAGTTTTCCTTAGTTCATATTGGCAGAAATTGTTTTTCAGGAGGCCTTTTCTTTACATTGTAGCTGCTCGTACATGATTATGTAGTTTGCTGGATTCCTGCTTGAGTTTTCAGTCTTCCCCCACTAGAGTGCAGCCTTCCCAGAGAAAAAGGTCTGTCAGAGAGCTCAACAGTCTGTTGTACTCCTTGTCATACCTCAGTGACATACAGCGGCTGGATGCAAGCAAGATGCATGTTAAACATCAACACCAAGAAGGTACAAATGTCCCTGGCTTCATCCGAATAACAGTGAATATGTTTTTTTCCAAGCCCACCTAAAGGTTTGAACCAGTCCAGGAAGAAAGATTAATGCAAAGTGTTCATCAGCACACATTAGGAGCCTGATTATCCACTGAGTTAATTTGTTTAAATCTGATGGCTCTTTAAAATGATTACTTTCCTTCCAGAGACTTAAACCCAGGAGGTTTTACCTCAGTAATGTTTTGGTAGCATTAATATCGCTAATGAGTTCACTTGGGGTTGGAGAGTTTAAGTGGCTCCTCTTGACACCGGCTACAATAATCCACCTGTATTTAGTCGCTGCACCGGTATGTTATAGTGAAGTCCATGTTGCACAGTAAATGTGCAGACTGCAGTCAAGCAGTTTAGGTGTGATAGCAGGCAAGGTTACATAATATTAAAACGATAATGGTGAGCTGCTCCCAGTTCCCCTGAATGAAGGAAGAAAGCAATGATCTTGAAAAAGAGGCACTTTAAATGAACACGATGACTTGCAGTGTTTTGTTTTTGCTATTCTGTCTCTGTTTTTCAAATTGTTAAAGAGGCGCAACAATTGTCTTATCGCTGGTTATCATGTTGCCCTCAGAGATGAAAATTCGTGGGATTTGTTCATGCCAGGCTGTATGCCGGGAAATGGCTCTGGGGTCATTTTCCATGGTTGAAAAGCCATGTATGAAAACGATATCTCTCACTAATGAAGAGTAATAGCTTGATGTCTATGAGCCTAATTGTGAGCGATGAAGTTCTTCAGTCAGGTTCAGTGGAAGGCGTAATTGATGTACTTCTGGAAGCGACACGTTGTTTTTGCAAAAATACATAATTTCCTTCATAACATATCAATGGTCCGCATGCAAAAGAAAAATACAATCCTTGTGTTTTTTTTTTTAGGTCATAGTTGGAAATTTTTTAGACGGGGGGGGGGGGCTAAAAAAATCACAAAAACAGTTGAATAGAAAAATATCGATCCTGGATGGATGAGTGCTCAAATAAATCAAAGTGAGAGGAAAGTAAAACACTCTCAGTGAACACCCTGAATGATGTTTTGAAATTAAATGTTTTGAAATGAAAGCTTTTTTGAGACTGGAAGGAGGAAGCCCTTGAGCAGTCATTGATTTAGCTGACCCCTGTCTTGTGCTGCACTTTAGTATTTAGTCATCAATGGCAGCTTCATTCATACAGGCTCCATTTACTCGTCTGCTTTGACTGGAACCTCTCTTCTTAAATGTGTTTTCAGATTTAGGAAATTACAGCTACGATACAATATTACTCTGGTTTCAAACTGCCAAAGTGCAGCTGAAATCAGCAACACCACTGTTTCACAGAAATAGATTTAGTCAAGTGAGGAATACAGTTTTCGGATGTCAGGAGTGTTTCTCCTATAGTGAGTTTACAGTATTTCACTTGGACGTGAGTATTATGTTTGGCTCCCATGCCTAAATATGAGCTGGCTATTTCTGCATGTAGCTCATTTATGTCTGTGCCTGATGCTCCTTCATCATGTTATTGAGCACTGGTTGTCAGTCGTGTTGTTAAAACAGACCCCTGACTGACTGCTCATGTGCTAATCCCTGTGATTTTTTAGGTTTTTATTACCCAGGGATTAAACTGATTCATTCTTTGGCTCTATTTTAAGTACTCATGCCACAATCACCTTCAGGCTCTGGTTTTGTTTCACACCAACTACGATTAAATTCCTCCACAGATTTGGCCAATGTCTGATTTTTTTTTTTTTTTTTTTACTCGAGTGAAACAAAGAACAGATTGTGATCGAGCCGCGTTAATTAGCTGGGCATTTGCTCATTTATTGCGGCGCTTTATTTTGCCTGTGTGGGCACAGTGTGGAAGTTGTTTCGTAATTAATTCATAGGATGAATAGCTACAATAAAGTTGGAGTAGAAATCACACGATAAAAAGTGAGTGCAATTAGACTCTGCCCAACATGAAGGGGATGGCTGTTCATCCTCCTCCACTGGCTTCGTATTGTGCATTTTAGTTCGCTTGCAACTTTCGTTAGCTTGCAAGCATCACAATTTCTTAAAGCTACACTAAAGTCTCTCATGACTAATCAACTTTTTGCTTTAAAAGGACAAAAGTGGATAAGGTTCATTAAATTTGAGGCACTCTAATAATGCTGTAGTGCTGAGCCTGCCTGTGTTGTTTATTTTTAAGTTTTTATTGATTCATTTAATGGGTTTGTCTGTTCTCAGTTTGAACAGATAACCCACAAAGACTAAAACTTATTATGAGACTGGCCTTGCAAGACCTGCCACTGAACTTTGATATGAAAAAGATTTTACCCATCGAATCGATCTGGAATATTGAACTCCCTCCGCTGAATGACTTGGTTGTCTTAATCCCAAGGTTGGGAGTTCAAATCCCAGCCACAGACTGTCAAGGTATGCGTGGGTAGACACTGAGCATGAGGTCCAAACATGACAACCACCAATATTGGTTTGTGATTGTATGAGTGAACAGGTGATAAAGGGAACTAAAGAATTAGGATATATTAAAAGTATTATGTTGAGGCATACTGTAGGTGTTTCAGGCTTTGCTTCCGTACTATCTTTGTCCCGTCTGGTGGGCGGGGCTTTCAGAGTAGGCTGCACCACCTTCATACCTATCCCAAGCTCCTCGGCCTGCTGATGTTTAATGTAGATTGTTCCTGTAGCTGCAGCATGTAAACTTTGTATTGTTGTGTCTTCCTGGGAGACCTTGTGCTATGGTGCAGTGAGTCTCCACTTTATGGATCAATACTGAAGCAGTGAGCTGACACAGTGAAAAGCAATATTCATAAATAATGAAGAGGGCACCCTTTCACCCTGCCCTGTCTCTCAGTTCAAGGCAAGAAAAGAACCACAGCACGAACATGATGCTTATTTTTCCTCACATTCGATCTCATCCTGCCTTAACCTGAGCCACTGCGGGTACTGAGTGATGGGAGTACTTTTAGCAAAGCTATTTTGCCTTGTTGTTCCAGTACAGCAATGTTATGTTTTTGTCTATTGATAGTTTTTCTTTTGTTTGTGGATAAAAGTCTCTGTTTTTGCTGGGTTTATTTTTTCCCCCTGATGTGCTGTTTGTTCCGTAAAGATTGCGACGTGCTGTTTCAGGAAATCTCTGCTGTAGCTAAATCACAGCCGGCTCCCTTTCTTTGCTATCACTCCCATCAGCGGCTCGAAGATGTGCCGGCGAAGCAACGCGGCAAGTCGGGCTTCATCGTTACTCTTTAACACACCTTTTGTTGGGTGCAACCGGCAGTCGGTCACAGCTGTGTACCAAAGCACGATGTGCTTCACCCAAATCAGCAGGGTGGAGCAGTCACAGCCTGTGTCACTCCTGCTGCATCAGTCTGAAAAGAGTAATGGCTTTCGATTGTAGAGTGGAATCCATTTGTATCGAGCCACAATGGTGAATACTGAAGAGGTAGCTAGTCCAGGTGCAGAGACACTTTTGTGTTGGCAGTAGGTGCACACTGTTTAATTATTTTTTATTGCAGTATTGAAAGCAAATTATACGATCAGCGTGAGAACATAATAATGCAACATGCCTGTGTGAGAAGGTATGATACGACAAAAGTGGCTCTGGATTGACAAAGAATCTCTACAAAGTCAAAGATGGTCCACACAGTACACTCAGTTTGAAGGTCTTTACAATGGGGCTGACAGCTTGTTTGAGTGTATTAACTATTCATTTTTCTGCACAAAATATTCAAATATTAGAAACCATTTTAAACTGTTTTATTTGAGTCGTCCTCTGATCAACTGGACTGATTCACCTGTTGACTCTCACTGAGTTGAAGGACAAACAAGAACTACCAACAGATTTACCTTTGAACAGCACCAACATGGTTCAAGCATCTCTTGCGTTGTTTTTCATTGGTCTCTTCATTTGCCTGTTGTATACAAGCGAGACTACAATAACAGAAAACTTATGTGCTGCTTCAGCTGCTAACTTCTTGTAACTTGCCTTTTTTTTCCACTAAGTTTGGCAAAATTAAAAAAAAAAGTGAAAAGTGAACTGAAAAGTGTGTTGTAACGATGAAACCCTGATATTTCAGCGGTAAATTGCAGTGATCAGCACGTTTTTCATTCTTGCTCCTGCTTGGGATGTCCTAAAGTCCCTCAGTTTAAAAACTCCCAATTTTCTGTTTCAGTACTATTGGAAATATTGTTTCTGATCAGGATTCATTCTCAGAGAGTATGTAGCAATGTTCAGCACAGATTTTGTTTAGCTTTTTCCTCCCACACATACAGCTGAAAACTTGTTGGTGTCAACAGCAACAAGCCTGTTTATGTTCTCAGTGAAAATTAAAAACTGTGACTCTATTGTCCTACAAAAGGGGGCTACAATCCTTGTAAAGATGGTTTGTGGAGATTTATTACATTGTTCTGATTATAGTTGCTGCTGAGATCAGTTTGATATGTCTTCTGAATGCTTTCTGACGCTGCATGTAGGTTCAAAGTTGCCATTAAGTTGTCTGTGTCGATCTTACACCGAAGAAAAATCTCTTGGACATTTCTCTTTTTGAATCTCATGTGTCTCGTTGAGAAGCTGTGCTGTGTGTAACCACTGTGGGGAGACAGGGATTTTGAATGGTCTTTTTGCATTGTTGCGTGTCTGCTATTAACACCAAGCCGTTGCTGTTCCTTTAACTGAAGGCTCATTCTCAGTTTGTCAGCCTGGCCGTTTTTGCTGCCCCTCCTACTGACTGGCTTTCCTTCCAGTGGCCTCCTGGCCTTCTTGGCTGCCGTCTGTGCCGAGTACTTTGCTCGCCGTCCTCGTGCATGATTTTATCAGGTTAAACATCTGTAATGAGGTGAGCCGGGAGTGTGTCGGCTCCCTGATGCTGTTGACACCCAGAACATGGCAGATGTTTGAGAAAAGTGTTAATCGCAGACGTGCAGGCTGCCGTAATATCATGCCTCATGCTAATGCTCAGTTAAAACCTAATAACTGGAAATAACTGCTACAGAGTGCATTCATTAGCTGCGCTTACATGGGCACTTTTTGTCAATGTGATTGAATTCATCCTGATTGGAGGATCAGATTGTCTTGTTGACATGAACAACAGAGCAACCAGATTTATGTGGGGTTTTTTTATGTTTTGGAGCTAAGATGTCACCTGTTTTGGCCGTTTTCAGTCTGTACCGTTGTCATTTCCTAAAAAAAGACAACAGACTTACTTTACCTCCTCTGACCTGATCATCGTTTCAATTAGAATGGTCTGACCTAATCGGACAGACAGTTTTATTTGGCTTCATTTTGAAATGTTCGTTTGATCTGATTGTTCAGTCAGAATACTTTTGGTGCAGGCAAACGGGGACACTGTGAATTTTCAGAGGCGTTATTTTTCTTTTGCCCTTTTAGTTTCAAGAAAATGTCAAACTAAGAATTTTCAGCCTTCAAAATGCCCACATATTTCACAGTTTAAAACGGCACTCATCAGCCGAATCTTGACCGCAGAGCCAGATCATTACCATAATAATCTAATGCGCGCTGTTTTTGTCTCCAATATGATTATTTGAGACCCCTCCCCCCTACGCACCGTGTCTGCATGCTGCTTATCGGTCCTTCTGGTGCATGCAGAGTGGCTTGGATTTCTTCTAATATTCTCTCGACTGCTTCCTCAATTAATGGAGCTGCCAGGAGCTCGAATGTCATACGAGAAAAGCACTTTCATTGCCAAGTTGGAGCAGCTCAGTCTGAGTGGTTTACTGCTGGAGCTGGTGGTGGTGGTGGTGGTGGTGAGGTGTACAGTGGTGGCAGCAGCTCTGCCGGGGATAGCATCCTCAGCGCACATCTCTCAGAGGGAGTGGAGAGAAACGGCTGGGAGACAGACGGGAGTCGTGGCAGCCCGTGCGTCCTGTGTCATTTGCAGCCAAAAGGAGGTGTTTTGTGGATGGAAGTGAGTTTGACAAAAGCGAGGGGGGGGATGCTACAGCAGGAGGCGTGCGCCGCTCAGAGATAGCAGCGCGGTGAAGTAAGTGGGAAGCGATCAGGAGGGAAATGGACTGACAAACTGGAGTTGCCAAGTCAAGTACCCTCACCGTGGTTTAAGGTGTGCGACGGCATCTGTGTTACGCTTGCCCGAGACGAAAACCAGCGCGGTCTGTGACGGAGTACCTGTGGATCACAAACGCCATGTGGAATACGTTACAAACGAGGGATCAGTTGTGAGGACAACTGTGGGATTTCAGCGAGGACCAGGAAGTGGCTGTGGCTGGCAGCTTCAGTCTCTCTTTTTTCCCTTCTCTCGCACGTCTTCTCACCCCGGAGCAGCCAGGCTACTAATGAGCAAGTCGATGTGTGGCTGTGGCTGCAGCATCATCTCCTCTCTGATGAAGAGACTGGGCCGCACAGCTTGCTGCTCAGATCTCCTCTCCTGCAGCCATACCTCAGAGCAACTGCAGCGCCTGGCCACCGGCTGCCCGCCCCGACCTAAGGTAACGGCGCGTCGGCCACCTCGGTGTCCCCGGTGCCTCCCAGTGAGCGGGAGTCGCGCCGTTTGCGTGCGGCGCAACAAGCATGTGGAGCCTGACGGCGTGCAGCAGGAACGCACCGCTTGTGAGGTGTCTTAGTTTACATGTCTGAAATGATTGTTCGCCTCTGAGAACTGTACAAGCAGGGAGAAAAGCACAGTAATTGATTCTTTAATGGAACCAGGTGATTTAATGGCTGTCTCGCTGCCTTGACAACTGAGGACTCGTTTACCGCTCGCAGTCATTTAAATGGATGCCTTCAGTCTGCCTGTGGTTTACAGTGATTGCTGTTTCTCTCCAGTTGTAGAAAAAGCTTCCTCTAATGGAAGAAATAAAAGCCGATCAAGATTGTGTGTGACTGTGTGTGTGTATGTGTTGCATGGGCATTTTAGTGTTTGTGTGCACTGTGTGTGAATGAGAGTATGATTTTTCTCCCACACTGGCTGCTGTCGCATGGCTGTTGCTTCTCAGGTTGCCTCTGCTTCGCTGCTTGTTGTGCACACGACTGTTTTCAGTAGTAAGCTGGCACTGAATGGGACTTTCTGAGTCCCTTTCTGGGTCTGCCTGGCAGGGGGCCATGCACACCACATGGGAGAATGATTTCAGGAGCAATGATTTGCTCTCACCCGTGATGAGAAAAAGCCACCGAGAAAATGTGGTGTTATTGAGCAGTTGCATGGCAACAATTTAAATGGAGAAGACGAGCTGAGTGACAGTTTCAGAGGAGGCGTAGTGCTTATACATAAAACATTAATTCTGCTTTTATTTTGTAAGGAAGTGATTGTTTTTGCAAAGCAGGCATTGTCATAAATTGATCCACTTGGCCTTGTAAATCGACAAAATGTGGTCCCACTGTCGAGCAGCTCAACGATTTTAGTTTTGCTTTCTTCCTTCGAGACATCACAGGGCTCCAGCTCAAAATAGAGCCATCGATTAACAGCTCCTGCACTGAACTCAAAGCACGAATGTTTCAGCAAACAGTATTTATAGGGTTGCAAGTCTTTGAGACAAACCCAGAGAGTCATTCACAATATTGCATTTTCTCATTCAAACATTTGTTATGAGCTGAAATGGAAACTCCACTGAGCTTCTTTGTGTCAGATGCTGTATTCACTCAGGAGCCATAATGCTTCCTTTTAGCTTCTGAGCATAAATAATGGTTGAATCAGTCATTACTAATGTGCCTTCTGTACTCTGGAAGTTAAGTGAAGCCACTTTACATCAGCAGCTCGATCCGCAGCTTTGTCTACAATTACGTAAAGTCAATACTTTTTTCTCCACCTTCTCCAGCTGTTCTGTTAAGGTCACATTGGGGTTATTCCTTGGTGCCATTCTCATTTGCTTTCATCTTTCTTTGAGTTCAGTTTTAATGCAGATACAGGATTTTGGACATCAGTCATCTTTAAATTTTAGAAGAAAGGAGGTTGGATTCCGCAATAGTTCCTCAAACAAAAAATCTGCTCATTGGTACAAGATGAATCTATGCAGTGTTGTATATAAACAATGTTCATATTGCTGTTACAGCAGATCACTAATATAAATGATATATCAATATATATGACTCTCCAATAATCAACCTAAATACACATTGAAAAATACTCATATAAAATCTACTTTACTTCCAACATTGTTTCACTTTAGCTCAGGACTGATTCAGATGTTTAAAAAATGGAGGAATATCGATGATGAATGTCGACTGATAATAACAAAATTATGGGCGTTATATCATGCTTCACAAATCAGAATATTAATATAATTCTCCCTCACTCATTTCACTTTGGTGCAATGACTCAAGTGCATATTCCTGTTCTTCTGTGTGAGCGTTCAGGTTTGTCCAGATGATACTGAGATGCATAGAAACATTTTCCATCCAGAAAAATGAGCTCTGAGTGAAGTGCCCGTGTGATTTTGAAAGAATAACGCGACTAAATTTGGAAAAATGCAGCTGGTGCGACGCGGCATATTCAGCACACAAACATGACAGCTTCGAGCCGATAACATCTGAGGCCGTCGCTGGTCAGAGGCAAAATGATTGAGTGCTGCTCAGAACATTTAACACAGCGCACGTAGCAGGTTTCATTGATCTCTGTTTCTGGTTTTGCTCTGCCTCAACAGGAAATAGATTTTTATTGGCCAGCTGCATGATGGGGCATGAACAAGAGCAGAGTGTCCTAAAAGCTCTTTACAGGAAGTTTGATGCACTACAGTGACTTGGATAAGAATGCTCAATGTTAAGGCGGCTGGAGACGAGGTGCTCTAGTGTTTTTGGGTATCATCCAGCTTTTGCACCATGTTTGGCCTTGGAGTTCCTTTGTTATGCTGTCAAGCTGAGTAAAAGGGTTGTGTGCAGGTCATCTTTACTGGCATGTCAAACATTTATTGGTGTGGAGAAAAGGGATTTCCACACGGCGCAGAGAGGGGGATAGTTTTCTGCATCATGTCTCATCTTTTGTCATTGCAGCGATGGCTTTGTGAGAAGTGAGACGCTTCCAGGTAATTGGCTCCTTTTCAAAGTGCTGTTTCAGCAAACCAAGTGGCCTCTGCAACACCTTTTGTTAACAGAAGACCGCAGCTCTCTGAACAGAGCGTGCACTCAATGATCGCTGCATCAAGTCTTGCATTAGCTGCAAACACCATCACAGCGTGTAAAAACTGCTGTTCAATTCAATGCAGGAGAAGGCGGCAGACTCCAGCTCAAGTGATCTCTGTTGAGTCTGTGCGCACGCCTCAAGTGATGTCTGTGCATGGCACAGCTGTGGCTTTATGAGGGAGGTGCCAACTTGGCACCGCACACCGAAGAAATCTCTTCTCCTACCCATCAGCAGCTTTACCAGGGAGTGTCTGGATGTATGTTGCTGTGCCAAACGGCTGGGCCCACTCTGTACGTCTTAATAATCTAACAGCAGGAAAAATCTTTAGCTCAGTAAGCTGCACTGAAAGTAACATGCTTGAGGGCACAATTAAGGAGATGCTGTCTTACTATGCATGCTACAACCTGGCCTGCAATGACAGTGAACACATGAAGGATATGTTGCAGACTGGAAAACAAAAACCTTGTGCATAAACAAGCCTCACTCTCAAACATTACTCATACCTAATTTATCTGGAGCTAAAAAAAGTGAGTTTTTTGGGGGGGCTTTATTTAGGTTATAAACTTGCACCAGATAATTGGAGTGTACTTCAGGACGTTTATTTGACATTTATGTGAACAAGATTGCTTGTTTGAACAACCCACCGCTGGTGTTTTTCCAATCTATGATCTCCTGACTGTTGTATTGTTTTGTTTGCTCTCTGAGGCGTTTTATCTCCTGGGCACCTGAGTCACCTGTTAGCTGCAGGAGGCATTTATTCACACCTGCCCTCTCAAGTTTCCCTAAAGCTATTTTTGCCCGCACACAAGTTTTGCAAGTCTAATAATAGAGACAGATGAATGAAGCTTTTTTTCTATATGCAATGGGCTGTTTGCAGAGCCTTTAGTCTGTCGCACCGGAGCTAGAATTTCCCCATTGTGTGCCCTAGCCCCACCAAAAGACCACTTAAAACGCTCTGCTCAATATGAGATAGATAGGATTTAGCCGTTTGCACAGCTTCTAGGTGTCTATACAACAATAGGAATATTATATTGTGTTAAGAACACTAATTACAGAATCTCAGTTGTTCCGGTTAAAGGCAGGGACAACCTCAGCTATTCATAGCCTTCCTTTTCTGAGCTCCCTGCAATGAACTGGCAGTCCCGAGAGAGGCGGCTCTGCAATCTGAGATAGGTCTAATGCTTCCCACCACAGCACTGGGACTACACAGCAGAGAGGAAGAGAAGCCTTACAAAGGGACCAGTGACTTCTCGCTCAAGGTCAAAGCAATTGGTATGAACTGAAGAAGATAAAGTATGTGAGCCTCCTCAAAATATTTTCTCATCTCTTATGTGGTGCTCTGAGGAGATTTGAAGCTGCAGGCTGCGTAGCTGATTCCTAATTTGTCACAGTTAAGATTAGCTAAGAGACCTCATGTGGGCATTCTAACAGGCCTATCGGCACCTTTTAAGCTCCATTAATGAAGATTATGGGTAGTCGAATTGACAAAAAATAAACTCTTTTTTCAGACAGCATAACCATTAGGAAAGAAGTGACCTCATGCGCCAAACGGCAGAACTGGTAACTAAAGCTGAAAACCTGCAAAAGCTGTTGATAAATGAACACAGAGGACTCGGTTTGACTTTGTGTTGCTCCCAGTACAAGCTGTCAAGAACAAACCCTTCTTGTTTCACTTGTAGACTAGTGAAACGCTTGAAACAGCACTCTCATTGTATGAGTGTAAATCACAATATACAGTGTTGTGCTACAGGAACAAGAGCTTCCATGATTTTTACGAGACACTGGTGGGGATTCTTTTCTCCTTGTTTTGGTCAGCAGAAACTCTTTGATTTGTGTCGTCTGGCTCATCTTCCCGCCCACGGCTAATGACTGCACAGCTGGTGGCTGAACGTCTTCACATTCTATACACTGTCCTGCATTTGTTGGTAAATCTCAGAGATGCTTTAAAACAGAAAAGTCACAATAAAGACACTGCTTTGCTTGCTGCCAACGAAACACATTACCGCTGGTCTGGACGAATCCACCTATCACACCCCCCAACCCTTTCTTTTTTATTGAATCATTTCCAACCACACAGAGCTGAAATCATATTTCTTACCTAAGTTTACTTTTTTAGTGAAGCTGCTTCGAAGTTGCTCAACTCGATATACATCACATTGCTTGCAAGGAAGCAGTACCTGGGTTTGGAAAAGCATTGCAAGCTTCTGGTCGATGGTTAGTGCTTTGATTTGAATACACTCCCTGTTCAGTAATGAAATCATGACAAGATTTACATCCACTGTGGTGACATCTTCTATTGGGGCTTTATCCAACACATGGCTCGAAACTTTAGTGCCCCACTGGTCAAATAAATTCCAAGCAAACGTTGATACTTTGCGTTCCCAGTTCACTACAATTTTTAAAAAAAAAGTTGGCTGATGACGAAGGGGGAGACAATTAGTGAAACTGCACTCGCCCTCCCTTTCAGTAGATGGTGGCAGCGAGTGTAAAAAGGTAAAACTGGATGTTTGAGAACATAATGCCGAGCCTACCGGACACACTATGTATCGGTGCTATGAATAGCGTGAGTGTCTGAGTGGGCACACATCACATTGTCTGATGTTCTTCATTCTCAAATGTTGCACAATAGGTTTGTTCCAACAGGTGGTGCGTGTTGCTGTGTGAGGGCGAACAGTTATGTTCGGTTTGCGAGATAAGTGGAGGAAGAAGGATGGATCAAGTTGCTTCTGCTATCGCACTGCAGCACTGCGAGTCTGCAGCTGAGTGGCGCGCTGCTGAGTTAGATGTGATTTTACATGAGTCACAGCCACATTAAAACATAGACAGTGTTTTTATTTCTATACCTGTCGCACTTTGACCTGTATTTGTTTGTCAGTGTTTTGTTTGAAAGCTTCCTCTACTCTCCCTCAGCAGTGCAGAGTGTAACTGCTGAGGAAAGCACGACTGAGATGGCATTTTACGTCAGTCACAGTCACTTTGAATCAAATGTAATTTTGAACATAGACGGAGCTTTGAGTGCTGGCTTGAGTTTTCTCATGCAGGTGATCTATCCTGTCCACCAAGACCTCAGTTCTCAGTGTTGTCCTCTTGTTGCTTTAGAGCCCTTTGTCCTCTGCCTCTTCAGCCCATTTCAGAAGTGCCTCTCTCCTTCAGCTGGAAGCCGTTTGTGCTGACCTCACTCTGTCTGCCTTCGAGAGCTTTTACTTTCCTCTTCCAGTCAACCTCACTGTTGAGGAATCTGCCTCTACACCTTCGTGTACTTGGCCAGAGTGTCCATGTTCGACTCGTGTTGCCAGACAGTGACTTCTTTCTCTGTAGAGATGACGCTGCTCTGCTTCATCGTGATTACATTTATTTTCACTCCAAATAACTGTGATCAATTTGTTAGTCTTTGAAACAAATTTTCTGAGAGCTTAAACAGGTTACATCCTTAAACAGCCCAATGGCCCGTTCTGTTTCTTTGCAGATTATACAATATCATGTTTTCAGGATAAATATGTGTACTACGAATAAAAAGAGCCTTTGATGGGGTCAGAATTATCCTATCAAAGGTGGTTTTATAGGTCTGTGTGATAGTGTCAGAGCTGTATGAATATTCCACAGTCCTGATAAAAGCTGCAAACTGATATGAATCTAAATTCATATTGAACATCTCAGCTGCAAATGATACCACGGTGCAAATAAAGGGGGAAATGTTGTTCTCCGAAAATTTGACATCATTACCATGAAGAAGGTTTGATTTTGTGTGTTTGCATTTTGTGTATTTTGTTCATTAGGTTTATTTTTATGAATGAGTAAATATAGACAGATACCAAACAGTGTATCCATTATGCTTATGTTGACAGGGCAAACATTAAAGGCGTTCGGTGATCAACTTCTTGTACATTTAAGCCTTGTTTTGCTGCAGTGTTTAACAAATCAGGCTTTGTTTATTGCCATCGTTGGAAGATTGCATTCCAGTTGCTCTCAGGGTTGTTTTGTCCATCCGTCCACATTAAAGACGGAACATTTTGTGCTGTGTGATCTGAAGCCAAATACGATCAACCCCACTTTTTTCTCCCATCTACTCTTGTGCAGCATGAGTGTGTCTCAAAGAGCAAATGTCCATTCTTATACACATAACTGGTAGACAGCAGTAGAAATTGTACTGAGTTTATTAGAAGTTTGCCTTTGTCTCTCTCTTGAGCAACACAAGCGGGAAGCAGTGAAGAACAATCAACAGAGTGGAACAACTTGTGGTAACTGTGCTTTCATTCTGTGTGTCTGTTCGCAGCATGCCAAGCCGTTCTCCTCCTCAGACAGCCTAGCGAAGGTCCAGGAGGTAGCAAGCTGGCTTTTGGAAATGAACCAGGATCTGCTGTCGGGGGGCAGCAGCAGCAGGCGGAGTCGGGGGCCCGGGGGTCCAGCAGTGCGAGGTAACGCCTCCTCCACGGCCCGGGCACCCCAGCAGGCAGCAGAGGAGGGCGACGAGGATGAGCACATGAACCGGGTAGTCGAGGAGGAGGAGCAGCCGCAGCAGAGGGTGAGGACCTTTATGTGAAGCAGAGAGAGAGAGAGAGAAATAAATGTAAAAGTGGAATTTGAATTGAATGAAGTCAGTCAATGTCAAAGTTCACACTTTTGAATCCAAAGAGTAAGTTTTCTTCAATTTGATTTGCATCCCTTCTTCTAAACGCTGTATGTTTTGTCTGGTGCCTCATAGCCTGAGGCGTCGCAGGTTGATGGTGAGCGGGAACGACCATGGGCGCCCGGCGAGTCAGGAGCCAGCAACGGCCCTCGGGGAGATGAGGAAGGCGAGGAAGACGAGGAGGGCCTGCCAAGCGAAGTGAACGGCGGCGAGAAGGGAGCCCGATGGATGTGGGGGCAAGAGCAGAGACGGCTGCGAGGCCAGCCGCTGGGCGAAGAGGAGGACGAGGAAGAGGAGGAGGAGGAGAACAACAACAGCAGCAGCCACCAGGAGGAGGAGGAGACGGAGGAGAGGACAGAGGGAGGGGAGGAGCAGGGGCGGGAGGAGGAGGAGAGGGAAGAGGGCGAGGAAGAGGAGGAGGAGGACGAGGATGAGGAGGAGATGGACCAAGACAGTGATGAATTTGAACATTCAGCTGAAAGTGGGAGGGAGGAGGAAGAGGAGGAGGAAGGAGAAGGGGAGGGACGGCTCCGGTCTCCTTCTCTCAGGAACAATGTGTCTACCCCCAATAATAACGTGGACTCGGGATGTACACACCAAAGCTCTTCCAACAAGAAGGTAAGCCCAGATGTTTTACATTCTCCACACAAGCTGCTTCTTTTTTGTGTGCACCGTCTCTCCATGAGCTGTTCTGAGTGACACTGTTAAACACCACACTTCACTGTGCTGCAGTGTGTAACCTAATTTAGTTAAGCAGGCCCTGAGAGACTCCTCTGCAGCAGTTTCAGATGTTTAGGTTATTCATACATCATAGAAACTCCCACAGTGCACTGCACAGGCTCCGTGTGCAGTCAAGTGGCTCCCTCTAGTGGCACACACATTTTATTGCACTGCAAATAAAGGAGTCTACATGCACAGAGTCTGTGACATGAAAAAAAAAGGGATAAACTATTTTTTTAAAAATCTACAGACAATATCTGATGCTTAAGCTACTGACACACATTGAGAAATAGCTGGACGTAGGTTTGCAGTCTCTTTCTCCACCTGTGTATATGTTTTCTAAGCTGAGCTAAACGTTTTGTGTACTTATTTGATAGCCGTCACAATAGGCTAGAGTTCCAAGCAGAGACGATCTCGTTCTTCTGAAATTGCATGAAGCATACTATCAACCAACTCCTTTCTCTATGACAACACTAATAACTGAGGTCCAAAAGGCTCTATGACAGCACAGAACCAGTGTTGCAGCATTAATAGCGGTTTCCTGTTTCAGGGAGGACGAACAACACAACTGTTAAAGTGTGTTTCTGTGGCCTTCAGTTTCTATATTTAAAATCCAGAAGGGAAGCTTGCCAACAAGTTCTCCTTCAACTGGGGATGATAATCGGATCTGGAATGTGTCGACATGAGTTTTAACAAGGAAACCAATAAATCTGAGGGAGACGTCTCTTTGTGCTGGTGGTGTGAGGTCAAAGGTCACATGAGTACACTTTTAGACCAGAAAGGGATGTTTCAATTTGAGCTTCGCTGTTTGTGCCAGCCTGAGTTATTAGAGTACCAGGATCTGTTCTGCATATGTTGGTTCGTGTTGGGAGGAGAAAAACAGTTCTTGATGTTAGCAACAGGTTTTAACTTTTTTCTGATTTCCTCCTAATTAAGGAAAAGTCTTTCCTAAAATCTGTATCACATTGTTTGTTGTAGCATCAGGTTCTTCATTCCACATTTAGCTGTTTGGGATTTCGACCTGTTTATTATACTGTAAAGAAACACTTTGATAAAACCCAGTTGCAAGTACAAAACTACACCCTGGAGTGTAGCGGTGCCGTGCTTGGTCATGCTCCTCAGAGCCGGAGAGTTGGATGAAATATTTTACGGCATGATACGTTTGGCAAGACAATTTTCAAATGAACTCGGTATATCAAAAACTCTGCCTAATTGTATGCTCTTATAAATTCCCCTTAATAAACCAGTAGTATTCCAGAGGTGTATCCGAGATGATATGTTCATCTCCACAGATTGAAATGAACCCGCGATGATCTCTCATCACTGGTACATTGACCCCTGTCTTCCTTACCAAGTGCAAACAGCAGCAGCCCATACCTCAGAGGTTTTATTGTTGTACAAGTCAGTAGGTGCGCGTTTCTTTTTAACTGGCACAGCTGCTTCCTGTCCCTTGAGTCATACCTGCGGCAGTTTGGGCGCCGGAGCCTTTGATGCAGATATTTCCGCTCTGCCTATATTGTCCTAAATTTAGCCATTAGTCTGAATTCTCTCCTCTGTGCCTCTCACCATCTGACACAGCTGTCAGATAAGTTTGTCAGGATCTTAAGCACTGCAGTGGGCCAGCTGGCTCTGATAGTCGGTGTGCACGCTTTGTTCAGCTGTGGATGCTGAATGTCAGGAATCAGGAGGAGGTGCAGGGAAACCGCAGTGACATTTATTACCAGTTCATGTGACATATGTAAAACCTACATGTCTGTAAATCATCTTTCAATGGCAGCATTTCAATATGGTGTTTTTATCTCGATGTATTTTACATCTATTTTTTACTTAGTGGCCACACAAACTTCAAATGCAAACTGTGTGTGTGTGCACTGAATTAAGGATGAAAGTAGAAAGGCTGTGATCTGCTGTGATATCCAAACAACTTTATTCATCTGGAAAACACTCCTGTCTCACTGAAGGGCAGCTGCTGTACGTGATGTGGGTTCGATATGAAGTCACAGTCTGCGCCAATGTTAGACTTTACCACCATCTACTGGATTTCAAGATGAATTACTTCCAGGGGATGTAATAGTTTGTTTTGGTGTGTGCAGGAAAAGACGATAGGATGATGTGTGACAAACGCAACTACCACTAATCTGCCCCGGGTTGAACATTCTCCAGCATGTTGATGGCAGGTGTCAACATATTACCCAAAATACGCACCAACTCTCTGCGTTTGGAAAATTGCCACCACGTGCGTTGCTCGCAGAAGCGCCTCAAGTTCACTCACAAGTGATGTTTTGGTAGCTTGTGAGAAATGATGTCAGTATGTGTGATAATTGTACATTGCATGAAAGTTTTAACAGCTTTGCTACTGAATTTTAATGTATCTTGATGAGTCAGGATGAGTTACTCAACATCACAAGGAGTGAAACTGTGTCTCACTGAAATAATTCTTTTTGCGACACAACACATGCATCCTGGTTGCTCTGAGACATTTTCTCTACTTCCTGACATATAGAGTGTCCGCAGCAAATTAGAAACCTGCATTTGTCCGTTTTTTTCCTCATGTGTCAATCTCAGCTTTACAACCTATAGTAACAGACCTGGTGGGAGCAGATGGAAGAACGCGCAATCTTCGTGTGTGTGTGTCCACCAAACGTAGAGTACATGTGCAAGCGAGCAAAATTTGATCTGTCCATTTTCACAGCTTCGGTGTGACATGTGTCAACAACATTGCAGAGGAGTATCAGTGCTCTTCTCTGGACTAAGTACATGGGATTGGGTGTTCTTCACATGTATTGCATGTCCGGGCTGAAGTTCGCGACTCTGAAGCTGGAGATATTAGAAACTTAAACTTGGAGCATCCATGAGAAATCCTCCGATGTGGTGAGCTTGGTGTCCTGACATGTCCCCTGTGGGGACTCGCCGTGCTACGGAGCAGCATGTGGCTGCCGGCTGGATTCCTCTGAATAAAGTAATTCACCTCCTCTTCTTACTCGCCACTTGTTGCTTTTGATTCGGCGCCAGTGGGGTGATACAGAGTCGTGCTCGTCCGTTAATCTTCTAAATTCACCAAGAGGTTCGAGCATCTATATGTAGGCTGCGTATGAACGCCCCCCGGAGCTTTTCTGGAGTCGATTCAAAACTTCATTCAGATTTACATTTTGAGCACATGCCTTTCTATTCAAAGCTGCGCGTACGAAATGGCATTTATCACATGATATTTTCACGAGTTGCTCGACAGAATATAAGGTGTTGGGTTAACCCGAGGCCTGTATTCGCTGCACTGCAACGGGTGTTCCTATCTGTATAATGTGTCTATAGATTAGCTTGTGGGAAGACGGCTTATTTGACATTGGCAGGTGGAATATTTGAGACTGAATGTTAAAGGTTGTAAACACACATCAGTGGGACTCAGGTGAATGCAAAGAATTTTTAAATCTGCCACCTCTGCAATAAACTTTTTATATGATTGAAAGCGACTTTTTATAAATGGGCTTTTTATCAACATATGACTATTCAGAGCATATTCATTCAGGGCTACACAAAAAAATTATCAAAGTATATGAAAATATGAATCTAACACAGCAAGATAAACTTTTCAGGATGCTGCAGATCTTTGGCAAACAAGTGAATCTCTTTTTTATTTTCAAAAGAATCAAAGCAACAATGTTTTTTATTTTATGGTCACATTCAACAAACAAAAAGCACTAAAGTTTTACAGAATCCCTTCACTGATTGAAAACCATTCACATCTTTCAGCATTCCTGATAACAAGGCTAGCAAGTTAGATACTAACTCTCAAAGCTTGTTAGACTGACATTGGATCGGTGCTTTAAAAGGGAAGTTCATAGAACCAATAAACTCAGATCAAGATGAGATGATGAGATCTGAGTTTTCGGCATGATGCTCGTGGTATTTGTTAAAAGTTCTGATCAAAACACGCGAGATACCTTTAAAAATATGTTTTGCCACCCTGCGATAATAATAAACAGCAATATATTATTCCCTTTTTGGGCTCCCAACAGTCCATCGCTTCTGGTCCACCTCACAATTCATTTCAGCATATCACTGATGACTAACAGCTCGGGTATTAGGTGAACTTGGAGGATTATATGTCTCATAATGACTCATCAGAGACCTTTGGGTGCATGTGGATCTGCAGAGCCATGATAAGGTAAAGTGGGAGGACACGAGGAGGGCAGAGTGCTCTGACATCAAGAGTGGGAGCGTAACATTCCTGCAGCGAGAGAGTATTTAATATTGTGATGTTGGCGTCTCATATGGTAAATAGATTATGTCTTGACTAAACAAACTACTCTGCTTATTCAGCGCCACAGTTCAGCTGTCTGGATAATAGGCTGGGCTGAAATTAGCATGAATTTCCATCTGATCATCATGGCGCTCTCGTTTTTTGCTTCACTTTAATCTCCGCTCGCATCCGCCTTTGTTCCTCAGATGTGACGATTTCTCCTTTTGATCGAAACTTTCCAAACACGCCCACGTCAAGGATGTGATGGTGACGCGTTGAGAGCCCTTCAGTTGAACGCTGGCGAGTTAATGGCCTTGCAGACACGGCAGCCGCGTTTTTATTTTCTTAGATCCGGTGTTTCTGCTTTGTTGCGACAGCCATAGGGACAGATTTATTGAGCAATACGTCTTGAAACTGTCAGAAGATGAGCCGCACTTCTGCTGGCCGATTTATCGGAACAGGCCTTGCACCGCTGCCTCCTCTGCGTGTGCAGAGTGTCTCTGCAGGCTGAGATGGAATGAGCAATAACTTGTCAGCAAACTTAGATTATTCTAAAAGTTGCAACCCTACTTTTTTTGGTGCACACACGCATTACTTCTCAATGCACCAATTAAATATATTTTCAAAGAAAAGGCAGTCTGCTTGCAGTAGGTGGCATCTCCCACACTCTGGCCTGCCACACAAGCAGAGATGAGCCACAAAGGACCAGTGTTCTCATCCTCCCACATGGAGGCAACTACTCTCAGTCACAACCAATATATATTGATGACAATTTTATTCACTGAGGCTCTCATTATGTCCTAATACACCTCCACTGGCCAGTTGATTTGTTCATTGCTCGCCCCGTCTTTTGTTGATGTTCCAATTTGTTTATAGCAACAGAAATAACTCTTTTAAAGTCGGTCTGGTTCAGTGCGATTAATGAAGGCAATTTTAAGACACTGAATCGCAAAACAAACAAGTGCAAAGACACACAAGGCCAAATCCCGCCTATTAAAAACTGCATTGGTTTAAACAGCAGTGGGTTAGACAGACGCCAGTTCGCAGGAGCCCTCCATCAATTGGTGTGCACACCTGCAGCTCACTCACTCTCCTGACTTCCTTCTGTGTTAAACATGCTTTAATTGATGAGAGAATGGAGCTGCAAGCACGAACCAAACTTCCCACGCTCCACCTTTTGTGAAGCAAGTGTACTCCTGATATAAAAACTTTTCAAGACTTGGCACCAAAAGTCTGAATAGTTTGAGACCGAATTGTATTCTCAAACTGTTCATGTTCTGCTCTGCAATACAGTGTTGCTACGGAGACACATCGCTGGAGTATACGTCCTTCTTTTGAGTTATATAGAAAGTTCCAAGTACATGTTTGCAAATGTGTCCTGTTCAGTCATTTTGGTAAAGAGAAGATTTTGTGGTCCCTCATTTTGACACCAGAGGGAGGCAGCAGCCTAAAGGTCAATCCTCTTGTACATCTGTTCTGGAGCCCCCTCTCTGGTTTTTGTTCCACTCAGCACCACAAACTCTGCAATGTGACATCCTGTTTTCCTCTGAACATACACGTTTTACAGTTTCAAGTCAGACGCTTTACTTTGAAAAAGGTTAAAGAGCTAACCAGTACAGTTAAAGTGGCCTTGCTGGGATATTTCAGACACTCTTTTTTTCCCTGTGAGTTTCCTTTGTGAGTGTAATTATGTAATATGAAAAGGTTTCCAAGTGCTGATGTTGAAATGAAAAGTCTGGTAGCAACTCTGTCTAAATTTCATTTGAGAAGCCGTGATGTTGCTAAAATGAGTCCAAACAATCAGAAAACACTTGTTGACGTTACACAACGTTTGAAATGACATGTGCGAGGACTTTCACAGAACCGACATCTGCATTTGCACCCTGTCACCTCAGTGCCTATGAAAAGCTGGTTGTACTTTGAAAGTGCACTCAGAAGCCAAACATTCCTGAGCTTGAGCCTCCGGCAGTCTCGAGGTGTCTTATCATTGCAAACTCGGTGACCAACACTCACACGGAACAGAGTGAAAGCACAGACCCGTCTTAGCCTTACACATTGTTGTCAACGTGCTGTGTGGCTGTGCCATGAATTTGCGTAGTCGTACTTTTGCAGCCACACAGAAGGTTTGTTTATTTCATGTGGGTCATTGTAAGTATTACTAATCCTGCCTGTGACTGTTCTCCCTTGTCATGCTCTGAGTCTGGAGCTCGGCAGGTTTTCATCTTTCTGCTTACTTATGTATACATATACTTAAATTCCTTCAGATTTCCTTGTTGTGTGAGGGTGAAACTTTATCATCTTTTTCCACCATTAAGTCAGGAACTCAAAAGAAACCTGAATTTCCCCCCTTTTTATATAGTTGTTGATGTTGCTTGTATAAAAATGAAAGAACTGAAGTTCTTACACACACTGACGCAGACACACACACACACACACACACACACACACACACACACACACACACACACACACACACACACACACACACA
>JASSRZ010000074.1:10745146-10755697 GCA_032164315.1 Malacoctenus gilli | reverse complement strand
ACACACACACACACACACACACACACACACACACACACACACACACACACACACACACACACACACACACAATGCCTGGCTGTGTCACCCAGTGACTTTGCGAAACTGATCTCAATGTGTTGTGTAAGCTTGGGAGAACGTGCAGGACCCACTTCAAACACCTGGGAAGCTGTGAACTCTGTCTATTCAGTCTGACAACAGAGTGGTTGTTTCACCCCCATTGTAAGTCAGTGCACCATCAAGAATACACGAAACCCATCATTATAAGGTCCAATAATTGCTCAACGTCGTGATTATAAAATATGCATGCATGTGTGGGAGAGGAGCATTGCACAAAGATACTTATACGTGCACAGCTTGCAATCTAACAAGTGACTTTGAGGTGATCATGTTGTTGCGGACTGGAATAGTGTCTCTTTCACATAGCTTGATGGCCTAAGATTAGTCTGAAAGCTCAAGTAACCTCTACGAGGCCCGGGACACGTCAGAAACAAACAGCCGCTCACTGGCTCTTCATCACTTCTTTCATGCTGAATTTCATATTCACAAATTCATCACGCGAAAGGGTGGAAAAATGAGTTGCTTTTTTTAAAGCTCAGTTTAAGGTGGGAAACTCAAGGAACTTTTAAAAAAATGAAGTTGTTCAAATGACCAACAAAAACCCAATCTTTGGAAGTAAAAGTGTGGACCGGTTTATTTTTGTGCAAGAGAAATGGGAATAGTCGGCGAGTGCCCACAGCACTCATATGAGCGATTGTCTGTAGAACGTGGAGACGTTATACTTTTATCATGCAGCTGAACATAGCCGCCAAGGGACAATTTACAGATTGATAAGATGTCAGTAAGTTTCCAAAACAAACTACATCAACTTGTTGTTTCCTGATTTTTATTCGTCTTTGGCGCAGCTCAAGCCAATATATATATACAGTATATTTTTTTTCTTAAGTGTTGTTGGGCGGTGTGACCAAAAAAGTATCCATTACTTTTTGTTTTGGTCCTTCATTGTGTAACTGTAAGATTGCGTTCTTGCTGTCACACACTATCGTCATAGAAACTTGCACTGCCTAAAGAGTACAGTTTGTTGCATAGGAGACAAAAGTCAGCCTGAATGTAGGTCTTCTTCAGGGGGGTTTGGATCACATTAAAGGGCCCAGATCCCTAAACCAACCAAAACTGCACAGGTGGTTGCACTTTACAAGAAATCGTTCTGTTTGTAAATTAAGAGAATCTGTTCGTACATTCTTGAAGCCAAATGGTTTGTTGCAAGATTTTATGTTTTGTTAGCAGTGCTGATATTTTGTTTCTGTTGGTTCTTGTAGGTGGAGAAAAAGCAGGCAATTAAAAAAAAACCCCTAAAAACTAAGCCCAATCGACGGGAGCAAACATTCGATTGGACAGCTCCCTCCCTCTGGCGGTCCCTGCTGTTCATCCAATGTGCTCAATTGGCTGAGCAGCTGCCGTAAAGGCAGCAACTTGCTCCGATTGTGCTGAACATACTGTAAAAGCCGTGGGCGTTGGTCGGCCCGCGGCGCTCAATGGCGTCCAGCGGCTGACGGTCGGACCGGGGTGTCGGGGCCCTCGGTGTTCACTGATAGATGTTCAGGCGCTGTAATCCTCCTCAAACAATGGTGGATGTGAGAATAGAAGAGAGGTTAAGCCCTCTCAGTCTTTTGTTAGCATGTGTTCGGACATTTTAAATGCACACGGGAAAGTTGTCCTTCGCCTCCTGCTTGGTGTGCCGCTTCATCCATATTCAGAGCTGACTGTCGGCTGTTTTCTGCTGCATAATAACTTTTTTTCCCTTTTTTTTTTTTGCAATCACCATAAAAAGACATTAAAAAACATCTCAGCTGCCTGCTGCTGCTCATTCACCCTCTCTGACTTTTCCTGCTCCAGCTTTACTTTGTCGAGGAGTGTATTCATCAAACACAAACAATTTCCTGCTCAATATGCTTCTGCATCTTTCCCTTAAACACTCCAATTAGGTTTAAATCCTGCCCGTCTCGTCGTTTCGGAGAATCTGTGTCTGAGCGCATGTGTCGCACATGCGAGTGTTGAACAACTGTGCGGGAGTCTCCTGAAATATCCTCTTTGCTGACATAGACGGAATAATTTGCATTCCTTGACACCTTGGGAAGAGCCTGAGAAGGTTAGCGGACAACGAATCCTCGCTTCAACACTCATGTCGACGAATGTCGCCCGGCCGCTGATGTAGTGATCTGCTGCTTTCGCTTGACAGTTTTCATGGGTCCAACTCATCCGGGCGTAGTGATGAGGTGGGCGCCGCTATGTTGGGAGGAGCGGAGCTGGGGTCTGAGAATGACCACAATGAGGAAGTCCCCCACCCCCCCACCCCCACCCCCCTCCGGACACATGTGCTGCGTCGGACGACTCTCGGTACACATTCCACCATTCAGGGGTCATGGGAGCGGATTCCACTGTGCCTATCCGCACGGGAAGGGTGGGGGACTGAGCCGGTCCATGCTCTTTTCAGGCCTCAATGGCAGCTGCTCCGCCTGGCTTGGGCGCAACGGTGACCTCACACCCCAGAGATATTTTAAAGGGTGCCAGTCAGCAGGGGGGGGGATGAGTCCTGAGTAGGTAGGAGCCTGACAAGTGCACTTCTAGTACATCTGCACGATGGTTGGGAGGTCCCTGGAAGCTGCTGCAGTTGTTCAGGGAGAGCGTTTCATCTAGGACATGATCCGTTAGACACTCTGTGTTCAGCCTTTCTTTGCAATGCTGCGGCATTGCCCTATTCCCCGCTTCTCGTCGTCGGGTACTCGTAAAAAGATGCCAAATGTTGCCGCCGGGAAAGAGAAGACGATGCACGTCCCCCTGGAAAGCCCGGCGCGCAACCTGGCCGAGCCGAAGGACATCGCCGCAGAATCTCTACCTCCTCAGAAAGTACTCAAGATATTCAGCATTAACATCATCGCTCAGGGCTTACCCTTCTGCCGCAGACGGGTGAGTAACGGAAGCTCTCAGATCAGCCAGTCTTGGTTTCTGTCCCACTCACAACCGTCACTGGTCACTGAACATTCGCCTCCTCTCACCACAAGTTTTACGTTGTGCAAATACGATTAGAAAAACAACCTGCAGCTTTTACCTTTCTCCTCTGACACCTCGAGAAAACGATGACTTATTCTCATTTGCGTCTGGATCAAATCTTAGCTGCTGTGTTTTCAAGTCAGTCAGATTAGTTACACCTCCGCCAGACTTGTTTTTGGTAATTGCTGCCTTTTAAGTTTTAAGATAACTGACTGCAGATTAAGCAGTTTGTTTAGCTAAAGTTTTGTCTTGTACCGAAGATCCTTGAGTTTACAATTTGGTGCACAAAGGGGATGATAAGATGCGTCGATGCGAGGTTTGAATGCTACGGCTCCACCCATGACAGACAACAGACGCCAACATAAAACCTTAAAGAGAAGGCAAGCGATAAGTCTATTTTTAGTTTGAGTCGCAAATGATTTATTTTTTGGATGAAACGTAAACGGCACGAAAGCTCCTGTTTTGCTTGGGTTCGGTATGTTCATCAAATGAATAAATTTATTTAAGACTACAGAGTTTTGATTGTGAGAGCAGCTCCGCCGTCTGAACACTCAGACTGCAACGATAAAGACATTAGAATGCATGATAGCAGACGTAGCAGTAAAGGTGCCTCAATTAAAAGTAACTTTTGACATTCCCTCTGAATTAATTCAGCATAATGCACAACGTGACATGATGTTAATGAGACGCGGCTCCTGTGTCACGTAAGCTACTCCCGAAATGAATCCCGGGCCGCCGTTTGGAAAGGCGTAAGCTGCTTGTGCGTCACGTTGCCTATATGCACTCGCACCAGGAGATTATGGCTAATTATGGCCTTCACACATGCCAGGAACTATTGTACAGCTTTTAACTTTCAAGTAAAAATGGCATAAATCAGGTGTGTGGATAAGCGCCTCGCTGGTTGTCATTCGATCGTGCCACACATTCTCAAACTGTGTAAAAGTTCCATTGCCTTATCCATTTTACCTTCTACCTGGCATTTGGGTTTTTTTTTTTTGCTCTTGGACTCGTATCGATCAACTTATGACCCGAAGTTCTGGTATCCGTGAGACATATTTCACTTCAGCTGCCGCTTCCTTCTGAGAAACCCCGGCTTGTTTACTCCGTTCTGTTCACATCCAAGCTTTGCGTCTCCATTATTGTGTTTGTCTGCGTTTCAGCGCCGCAGCTCCGAGAATCGAGTTTGTTAAAAAAAAAAAAAGAAAAAAGGGGGGGGGGCTCGTCAAATAAAAAAACCGGCCTCTTCAGCGACATTCCAACGATTAAATGCAGGGGAAGAGATGGCAGCTGTTTTTGTGTATAGCTCCCTCTCACCTCTTAATTATAGCGTCGCTGACACTGTTTCCCCAATGTCAGAAAAATTTGGAGAAGAGGTGGTAATGAGGAGAACAGTGGGGAAACATCAGGCACACACCGAAATAGAGGAGAGCATAGATGTGACAAACCCTGAGCTGGCCTCCCTGTTCCCCCTTCTCGGCTCCTGAAAGAACTTCTGTGTTGATCAGCTTTTTAAAGTTTATTGTGTCGATTTAGTGTGAAACTCTGCTGCTGATGCACGAGGCAAACGAGGCAGGAGTTCAAAAGAGGATCTGAGGTCGATCGCAGCAGGAGTTTTCTTTCGTTTACTCAGCTACAGGCAGATAAATATTCTATCAAGCATTGACTGCAGCAGATAGGAGTTTTTCCCCACCTATAAATGTAGCCAAATATGATGAAATTCTATCACCAAGTCTGCTTGTCCATAACTTTCAGCTTAGTGGATTTTTAGCAAAAACTTTTTTCCAAATAAAATAACTATACCAACATTCAATTAATTAACTCCTTCTTTCATGGAATTACATTTGTGAAAAAATAGGAAATAATGTCAATATTTATTTGTCTGCTTTATTCTAGGGTGAAAACAAATCGACTTTTTTATTGAAGTTTCACTGTATTAAAGCTTGAATTATAAGCATATCATCAGTCATTAATTTTATTTTTTTAAAGTGTGAAAGCGATTACAAAGCAGGTTTCCAGGTCTACAAATGATCTTTGAATTACAAACTATTTTGCAATAACATTGTTTTTCTTACTAAACTGTTTAAAAGGCTTTAACATAAAACACAAAATAGAAAGAGAAATAAAAAAATCCCCGTTTTGTTAAACGTTTGATTTTTAGACCTGTCAAAGTTGGCACTCTATTTAAGGACAAAAAAAGTTTTTGTCAAAGGATCAAGAATCCAGGATGACAAAGATGAATCACCATGAAGCTCAAAAGCATGATGCCACCATGTGCTCCTGTGTGCTGTCAGAGCCATGCAAGTGTGGTTCTATGTTGGCTGATTCCCCTCTGTTTTTCTTTCTTGGAGGGCCTCTTTGGGGTTCCTTTGGAGATTGTTTTTTTTTATTCTTATTATTATTATTATTTTAAATGTATTCTTTGTCCTGACGGACTAGCTGGAGGAACCCAGCGGGCCGGTTCACGGGGTTCTCCGTCCCGCTGGTCTGCGCGGCGCTGGAGCCACGTGGGCTGCGCTGCTCATGTGGCAGCTGTCAATGAATGGCATAGCTGGCATTTTTTGGGTTCTCTGTGGTGTCGTTGAGTGTAAGTCTCCAGAAGCAGCGAGTGAAAAGGAAACAAAAATGCTTTTTACACCTCAACTTTCTGCTTTGGAAATAATGATACTTGTTTTTTATGTTTGTGTTTTTATCAGCCTCCTGTTCTTCTCACGTTATTTACAGTCAGTATCCAATTAAGCGGCCCAAGTGCACGAGGCTGCACTCTTTACAGGTTGATTCTTCCATCTTTAGGTCTTTTGAGATCCAATCGGGCTTTAAAAAACCCTCTCATATTGTCCTGATAAAAATAGTTCGGGCCTGAGTTGCCAATTAATACGTGACCAGGAGACTCCGTGCTGCATTTCCGGCAGCGAGAATAGACATCCAGCTGCTGCAGTAAATGGCGATCGAGACAGAGAGCACGAACAGCGGGACATTTGGGTTGCGGTATTGCTTTTCTCGCCCACCACGCCCTGCACGGCAGGCCTGTGGAGTAAGGCAATCCTGACTTGCCCACAGCAGCTATGTCCACATCAACAGCTATCAGCAAGATGCATTTGCTGTTTGAGCAGGTGCTGTGGTGTGTGTGTGTGTGGGGGGGGGGGGGGGGCAGTTGAGACTTTCTCGTGCGAGTTTGCCCTGGCCTCAGGGCTTCCTTGACTTTGTCCAGAAATGCATTAAAAACTGTATGTTTTTTGTTTTTTCCCTGTATATTAACCTCTCTGTTTGCTTTATGCATTTTTCTGAGATTTCTTTAGCATATAGGGTTTTTTTGGGGTCAGTGTTCTTGATACTGTGGTTTCTAACATTTCTGATGTTAGATTAATGTGCATTTTGTGTTTTTTCTGCTCTTTGTCGTGACTTTTTAAACTCACACAACTGACAAGGTTTCCTAAATTGAGGTTCTTATTTCTTTCCGGTGATTTTCTAAATTATTTTAGGATAATTTCCATCCTAACGATGGATCTGAAAGACCACCAAAAAGTCACAAACCACAGTTTGTAGGGACAAGTTTTTTTATTTCCATTTCTGATAGTGTACCTCTTGATACGCGAGCCTTTAGATTAGCTCTCTGTTCATGTTGCGTGTCCCTGACCACTACGTGACAACCAGGGTGACATGATACCGCGCCGGATCGCTGCCTGATCGAGGCTCAAGTGTTATTTGTCTTTACCCTTCCCTCACCAGAGCTGCTTTCCGTGACCAGGATCTTCACTTTGACCTTCAATAACGAAACATTTCCCATTTCGGGCAATAATTTTCACATTTCACTTCATCTTTAATCGAGTTTCTTTGCCAGAATTAGATTTTGTTGTGTTCTGCAGTCTCCTAACGTCACCCCGAGGAGAATTAGTTTTGACACTTTTATTACGCTGAACGAGATTCGATGCTTTCAAAGTTGTGCAAGATTTGTGGTTCACTTTGTGGTTCATGTGATGAAGGATGGTCACAGCAGGATCACACAGAAGAACTAAAGCTAAAAGTCTACAAAGCAACAAACAGCTGATGAAAAGACCGTCTGCAGTTATTGTTTCTTCCTAAATATAAAAAGATTTGTATCTTATGTAAAATGTTGAGGTGCACTTTTTGGCCTGCGTCTTTATTTTTTACTCTGTCTCAATCTTTCTAAAGTTATTCTACTAATAATATGAATAAAACCATAGACGTTCATCTGCTCAGACTTCTAACAGACAAATAATCACTCTTAGGATGAAGTCATCTGAATGAATCTTCTCTGTTTATTCAGCAACGTCTCTGCAGTGTTTTATTTTGAAACTTCAACGTTTAAAGTTGCTGCCTCGCGTCGCCGTCAGTGTCTCACCTCAGATAAGCCGGTCGCCCTGAAGGAGCAGCTGCCTTTACTAATGTTGCTCTCTGTAGATAAGGCTTGTAAAGGAACTAAAGCTCCCCTGACGGCATCACGCCGCTTCCCAAACACCATCAATCACTCCCAGTAACCACGTTTTCCTCCATTTGCGGATAGCCACATGCAGAATATTGTGTTTGACAGGATAGGAAACTAATTAATCTTTTGAAGTTTTCATTCCTGTTTTTTTTCCCCCCTTCTCCTTCTCCGTTCCATTACTGATGCAATGCATTGTAACACACTGGAGTGAACTTAAAAGGAGATTCCTCTCTGAGTTTGGTGTTGAAGTGCTCAGTAAAAAGGCAGTCAGGCCGTTTCTACCACTCGTAGATGTTTACTGTGTTTAAGGAACTTCTCGGGAGTTTCACAGCAGTGACCCTGAAAACTACGAAAGCTGGACAGAACTCATTTCGTAATCAGGAGTTCAAATATGACACAGGTGCACCAAGAGCAAAGTGAAAGACCATACTAACATTGAAACTTTTATATTTATTACAAATTTGTCATTCAAAACTTTTTGTCTTGCTCTTTAGTTTTTCTTGAAAATCAGTTACACTCTACAAATACAAAACTAATCCATTCGATTGGAAGCCATGATTATCATCATTGAAATCGAATTATTGTGCGTTTATTTCATCTTTTGATAGTAATGAAAAAAACTGACAAAACAAGTACATATTCAGCAATATTGTTTTTTTAAAAAAAAAACTTGCCTGGATTCTAAGAAGTTTTGTTGCCTTTGGGTTCAAGCCATTTTAAGTGACTGATTTTATGCGAACCAAACGAAATCCAGTTGAAGTTTAGTTCTTCTGTTAATTTAACAGTAAAGTAAATGTCTTGTAAGTAATAAAACACAATTTGGAAGTGTTCTCAAAATATTTTCTGTCATTTTTACAGACCATTAAAAAAGTGGACAGAATACATCAAAGTAAACACAGCTCTTGGTTGTAGACCACCAGACCTGTTTTGCTGCCTCCAAGCAGACACCGGATGCTGATGCCGTCGAGTAGCTTGGCTCTACGGTTGAAAAGCATCTGATTTTGGCCCCCCCCCTCCCCCGTTCCTGCCCTGGAGGAGAGGTCCGCACCGCAGGACCCTGCAGGAGGGTGGATTCCATTGCCCTTGGGCTCCAAATAACACAGAGGGAAGGCATCTGCCATTGGCTATTCTGAGCAGCAATCCCATTCCAGGGAGCATACAGATCCAGTCAGCGCAGCGCTCTGCACCCAGATCAGCCCAACGCGTCTGTTTACCCCGATTGAAAAGCAAACTATGCGGGATAAGCAGTGTCTGTGGTCCATTCTCTAGTGACCTCCCTTTAAGCACTTTAAAACTGTTTTGTCTGATTGAAGACAGCGATATTCAGAACATCTTCACTGTACACATGCTGCTCGCTCAGCCTTTCTGTTTACAGTGATCGTCAGTGTCAAAGGGTCTCTTTACTGGCGAGCATCACATGGCCAGTGAACTTCAGCCCGGTCTGAATACCCCGTGAGTTCATGCTGGTGGTGTTGAGTTTGATAAAGAGGGGGGGTCTTTTCATAGAGAGCATACCAGTCAGTGATGTCCACCCAGCTGCCTGAAGGAGCTGACATTTCCCACGCTGGAGGGATGCATCGCCTTTAGTTGTCACAAACGCTCAACATTGCCGTCGTAACTCGAGCGTGATCCAACCTCTCAAACGCAACTCTTCTTTCGGCTTAATGATTCCGCTCTGTTGTGCACCACGAGGCGCTTTTCCACAGTGGGGTCTGACTAAAGTACTCAGGTAAAAACTAAAGTTTCCCTGCGGTTTTGGCTGTTGTGATGATTCATATCGTTTTTTATTTGAACTCCTGCAAAACCACCTGTTGCAGCGAAGAGCTGAAATAATTCTACTATATTTGCCTTGTTAATGGGTCATTAAGCCACACTTTGCAACTCTGTTTGTGTTTTTATCCCTTCAAGCAAAATGTACTTATTTCGATATTCGTTTCCTCGTGCTGACTTTTCTGAAGAGTTACAAACTCTAAACTCTTGCAGGTGGGAAGCAGTTTTGCAGGGAGCCTACACGGTGACAAGATGACTTCATTAGTACAGTGACACATCATGTTGAAAGTAATTTTTGCTGAAAGATGATTTACTGCTCATCGTCTCTCAAGAAGTGATCAGCTTTAGAGTTTGAGTTTGAGTAGTTCAAGTCCTGCTTGAAGGTGCATCTGATTTTAGTTTTTTTCAGTGAATTCAGAGTGTTGCCACTTTAATCTTACCATCTAAAGCCCAAACACCAGATGGATTGATTGGAGGGAAAAAAAGATTTAGCCACAGCAAGACCAACGTTCATTGGTGTGTTATTGTAATTAATTTGTTTTTAGCAATTATTTGAAATGAAAAGCAAAGATGAAATCTACGCTGAGGTGTAAGTCTGTGAATCGATAAGAGATTAGGATATCAGCTGCCACCTTTGGTGCTTGGCCTCTAAACTTTAATCACTATTAGCTGGCTGAATTTAATGTGTGGGGGACAAAATGCAACATATAAAAAGTTAATTATTGTCTGTAGAGATTTTTCTGTTCGAAAGGAGAGAGTCCCTCCCAACTGTCACGTCCCAACAGCTCTGTCAGAGCGTGCTCAATAAAGGACGTTGTTTACCTTCACGGTAGTCTGTAATGAATCCTCCGTACATTCATCCGTGCTTCAGTCCTGATCAGCTGGTTTGGACTGTAACCATGGCGACAGTGTTTGTTGTGGCCCCGCCGGTGTTAACGCTGATGCTCTTCACAACGTGCCGCCCTCCCAGATTGGGCTGTGATTTGACTCCAGGAGTCTAAGCTGTCTGCTACCTCACTGCCGTCCGAGTATCAGCGTTTCTCATCACTGACCTTCAGCGCGGCGCTCCGGTGTCTTTCACAGTGTCCGGCTCGCTGCAATCTGGCCATCAGCGAAGACGGCCTCCGGACGGGATGGCCGGCCGGCTGTAACCGATGCCCCTGGCCGTCTGCATATTTTGTCTAATCTGTGTATGAACCTTGCTGTCTGACTCGGTGTGTGTGTGTGTGTGTGTGTGTGTGTGTGTGTGTGTGTGTGTGTGTGTGTGTGTGTGTGTGTGTGTGTGT
>JASSRZ010000074.1:10715185-10728964 GCA_032164315.1 Malacoctenus gilli | reverse complement strand
TGTGTGTGTGTGTGTGTGTGTGTGTGTGTGTGTGTGTGTGTGTGTGTGTGTGTGTGTGTGTGTGCGCGCGCGCGCACGTGCGTGCGTGTGTATGTGTGCGAGAGACAGAGAGAGATGGAGGGGGAACAAACAAGCTTGCAAGCCATCATGGGTTCACTGCACTTTTGCCCTTCCTGAAATGAAACATTTATGACCCTTGACCTTTAACATCCCATAAGGCCGTTTAAATCATGGGAGACACGTTGCTCTCAGCATCACTGTCTTCCTTCTAGCCTTGTTCTTTGGAAATGCATACCTCATCCATCAGTACAGTCTCTACAGTTATATACCACACAGTGCAATGAAACTGTAGGATATGAAGCAGCACAGTTTTTCAGTAGAAATGTGATCATGTTTTGTGTAGGTAGAAAGCACTTTTGTTGCTGTGAATGTACAAATACTCAAGTGTCCAACAGACCTGTTTTTCTATTGCTGAGTTGTTGGACACTATTTGTCTCTCATCTCTACCATGATGAATGTCTACACAGGTGGTAGGGTTGCACGGGGGGCTAAAGCATAAGTGGCTGAAAAATTGACATGCAGAGCATGACTGCAAAGTGCACGGCAACAGTTTCTTTCACTTCAGTGAGCCTTTTTGCTATATTCATGTTGTACATGCTGATGTCACACATTGAATTTCCAAATACATTCGTTTGGCAGCCCCACGTGAGAGAGTCAGACTAATAGCGGGCCATCGGTTCTTCCTGGGGAGTAAAACCTGTTGGTTTTTAAAGCACCTCTGGAACAGTGATCCAACGAGTTCCCGTTTTTGACCTTGATGTCGGCAAAACATTCTACCTGTGAAAATTCAGATCCTTTGAGGAGAGTTGCCGGCAAGTGCGTCGGGTGGAAAATATCTGAAAGTAATTCCACTGTCTCTGAATCTGCCCGACGCGTGATCTACTGTCTCTTTGTTCCCTTTTGAAATTTTTCTTGAATCAGTTCTTTGAGATTACGCCTCTTTGTTCTGCATGCCCGCAGATCGCATTCACTCCTCTTTCACACATGCTCCGATTGGTTCACTTTGGTCCACGCAGTGTTACGTTTCACATGTCGAAACAGCGTTCACATGTGTGCAACAAAGGTCTTTGCGTTTATTCAACATTCGCCTGGTGTAAAATCTTCACCATGTCCACTCGACACCCCGCAGGCAAGTTGCATTGCTGCGCCGTTGCATCATTCATCTTTAGCAGCGCACGAATCTGAAGATGTCTAAACTTTCATGTGGGGCCTTTTTGATCTCGCTTTGGAAATACAGCCATTATTTGAATCTCACTTTGTGCCATCAGACATGGCGGGCGATAGCAGTCAAGTCGCGCTCTCAAAAAGGCTGCTATCGCCCACTCTGCTGGTGGGCCATCGGAGATAACAATAATCCCAAACAGACACTTTAGACAAGAGCTTGTGCTCTCACAGCGTGGCCAGTGGACACATCTAAACAAGATCAAACGCGCCCTTCACTTTGATGAAATTGCATCGTGCATCAACATGAAAGTCACATATTTTACTCCCATCGGAGTTTGCTCTACTTTGGTGGCTGTCCAGTAGTGTCACCTCTGTGTTTAGCATGGTGGTCTAAAGTAGGACTGACAAGAGAGCGTGGTGTGTTTTTCTTCTGTCTGTCGGTTGAACAAACCTGGAAGATGTTCCACCTGCATGCTTTCCAGATTACCTCGTCGCTCAGACTCACCTGCCAGAGGGATTCGCCTGAGCCGGGATGTTCAGAAAGGGCCAAGGCAACAGCTACAGCGCCTCATCCTCGGGACAAAATTGCTTTCCAGGCTTTCCCTGATAATCTTCATCCTGTCTCCTTTTTTCTTGAACTTCATCCGTCTACAGGTTGTTAAACTCTCACGCCATTTATCTTGCCGGTGCAGGGGCACCGCTGTGCTCCGCTCTTCATCCGAGACTGGGAGACACGTTGCAGTTTGCACTGCGATGAACTTCATGGTTTTTCCATCACAGTGGCACTCATTTACTGTTCAAGGAAACTTCTTGGGGGAACATTACTAAGGCGGTGACACCATCCACTCCAAAGTCTCCTGCTCCTTTCGCTTTTGCAGTTATTTTTTCAAGGGGAAGTTCAAGTATTATTTATAGTGTTGCTGGCGCTTAACTTTGAACTGTGTTTGAACGTGGAGTTCCTATCGTGACACGGAGTAAATGCTGTTCTTTGGAAGACGTGCTCTTCCACTTTAAATGAGGTGAACAAAAAATGCTTGACACCACTTTTTTCTTTGAGGAGGAGGAAGAACCTGCAGCAGCCTTAGGAGCGTTGAGGCTCCTCCCACTTTCTTGAAAACGGTCTTGGCAGCCAGGAGATAATGCAGCTCACCAGTGTCTTCAGGGATCTTCGAAAAACAAACAAAAAAAGCCTGCCGATATGCTTTGTGTTGTCACGTCAACCTTCAGCTCGTTAGAAACAAGATGGCACCGGCTGAAGAGATGATGGTGATGTACTTTTTGATGGTGTAAACCAGACGTTGATCAGGCCGGTTAAGTGGAATGAGTAGGAAGACTTCCAAAAATTAAGGTTTATTTGCTTTCGTCATTACGTTTATGAGTCAGTGGCCACAGTGCCCCATCTGTTTCCTGCTGTTTGTGCTCCTTTTTGTCCATTTTTGTAATCTTCCAACAAAAAAGAATCAGGCAAAAAAAAAAACTTATTTGGTGAGGTGAACTCTTCACAGCACCTTCAAAGATTTGAATTAAACTCCACTGGAGTCGAGCCGTTTTAGAAGTCAAGGCTCATCTTTTGTGAACCGGAAATCCCTACCTCTAACACTCGTTTAGACCTTCGACATTTTGTTCATTTGAAAGGATGTTTGTTGCATTCAAGTTGTACTATTGTGACTTTGGTTCAGCCTATTTGTGTTGTGTCGTAATTATGTTGGCGTTCACAGACCCTTGGAAAAACGACAAAAACCGACACAAGGCTAATGGTTAAAAACTGTGAAAGATCAATATGTTTACTTTGACTATTCATACCACACAATGGCCAATTTTCCCTTTGCTTTCTGATCCACTCAGCAAAAGGTCAAATCTCAATTAAGACGTTTCTCCTGCATCCTTCCTGTTTAAACCTTCTCTTTGCAACAGCATACATGCAAATGACCACTTTGTTGAAAGGGTAAATGGTTCTACACTAGACTTGTGTTAGAGATGAGATCTGTGTTACTGGAAGGGGAAAACAACAGAAGTACCGGAATTAGCAAGATTCACCGTTGAGTCCAGGTCAGAGTGATTGCCAGCGCCGGTGTCCCGCTTAGCTTCTCGCCACTTTCTCATGCATATTTAGAGCGGTACAGATGACAGGCAACACCCAGCGGGCACAGGTTGGCACGTTGCTCTTCATCTGGGATGCGGGCTGGTAATTCCGGATGATTAAAGAGGTTTATTCCTTTCTGTGTAAATGTTGTTGCCAGACTGCGCCAAGTTTCACCTGGCTCATCGTGCGCATTTCCATAACCTCCTTTGGTTTTCGAATGAGATACGATGGCTCCGGCTGCATCCGAACCAGATATGCCTAATGTGGGGGAAAGGATTAGACGGGGAAGAAAACACAGCGGCGTCGACGCAAACCTTTCTCTCATACAGTGAGCCATCGGAGCGCATACGTATGTGACGCCATCTTCAGGGACTTGACGGTTATTGTGTCGGAAAGTTAGTTGGCGGAGCTCTCTCGACTTTCCCTCTTTGAGGGCCTGAACAGTTTCTTAACTCTTGGACTAAATGTTCACTTTTTGCCTGTTTGAAACTCTTTTTCATGGATTACAGTTCTGCTGCTGTGCCATCCATATTTCATACAGCGTGATTGTATGTCTGTACTTTGGATAAAAGAGATTCATCCAGGTTTTTCTCTGCCGGTACTGCGCTTCCCTTTTTTTTCCATTGTGCACAGCAAATATGGTGAACAGAAGGTGTCCTACATTATACAGATGTATGTAGAACTGTGTGACAAAGTTGTGATGTGATTCCAGTGTTGCCGCTGGCACTAAGCTGTTGTGTGTTCCTGGCACCACGGCGACGGCCGCGGGCTTTGGACACCAGGATTGTGGTCGGACAGCACGACGGCCGAGAGCAGAATCGAAACGGACAGCAAAACAATTTACGGTCATTGATCAGTCGGACCTCATCCCCACGAGCGGAGCAAAACCAACACCTAGCGAGAACTAATGACGCCCTGTCCATCTTTACCTTCCGTTCGCTGTGAGACGCTTTTCTACCCTCAGCAGGACAACAAGGACACCTGGATGATATCGTGGTGTCCTTGCAAACCTGCTGGGAACGACTGTAGTTTGCCAGGTTGCGCGTATTGCGCTCCTCTCTTGAGATCGTGGGGATAATTGCTAAAGAAGTGAAAAGAGTGGATGCCATCACAGCCTGGAGCTGCTGCTTTGTATGAACACTGGAAGGACACACAAAACTTCTGCTATAATACTGAATACTTTCCTGTGTGTGCAGCTCATGCTTGGTTTTCTTATGACTCCAGAGTCTGCACCATTCTACCCAGGATGGATTTTCACTTTCAAGAGTAAAAACATGGATTTAGAAGCTAATTAGAGGGCAGCGTAGACGTGTTGTAGCGCTGCTCATTGGAAATTATGTTTCCGATTCGCAGAGCACCGTCGCAGTATAATCAAGCTCCGCGCTGCATTGCTTTTTCGCTTCTCCTGATCGAACGTGAACCTAACTACCACCGAGGGGAAAACGTCCCATTTAGATTTTATTAAGTGATAAACAATAATAGCCAGCATGGTTCCCTTGTTTTCCCTGTCACAGCCTCTCCTGCTGCTGTTGTTTTTGAGCATTGGGTTTGTGGCTGTTTGGCTGCGCGGGGTGCCCATACTGGACACTGGCCCTTTCTCTCTTTTGTGTTAACAACGTCATACATTCTCCTCCTTTCCATTGTGCGGCGCTTCGTCCATTATCCCCCGAAGGCCGCTCTTCTTGTATACATTTGAAAATGCTGCATCTGCTGGTGACTCTGATTTCTAAATAATTGCTGATAATTGCAAATGCTGACCTCTGTCCTCCATTTATTTTCAGTGAACCCCATTGATGTCACGGGGGAGATACCTCTGCCTCATCCCTTAATTTCTTTTCTGACCCGACCCCTTCAAACTTGAATGTTTGTGTCGCGTGGGTGGCTGTAGGATATGTTAATTCAACACCAGATGATGCCGTTATTGTCCCCCGCAGAATGCCACGATCCATGCTTTCCTTATTCATCAAACCTCACCCCCACGCGCATTGCATCTGTCCAGCCTGGGACGGGGATCTCACTTCACCGTATCAGAAGAATCTATTGAGCGGACCCCCCCTGAGCGCTCTCTCCCTTTTTTTTTCCTCCTTTTTTTTTGGTAACCCCTCAGAAAGGACAATTGCACAATGATGCGGCCCCGTTTAGTGATGCATCGCTGCCCAGGAAGTATTTGCCTCCTTCAAGTTCAGCTCCTCAAATCAAACGTTTGCTGAAGAAAGACCCCCTTTTTCTCTGAGAGGAGCATTTTTTTTTTCTTTTTTCCCCCCACCAGCATCTGTTGATTAGAAATCGTTCCGGTCTCATCCCTCCAACAGCTGTTAGACCTATAATTCTCTCATTATTTCTCCTATTACTTAATGCTGAATGGATTACTCAGTTAGTAGTTTCACAGAAATCAATGTGACAAATTTGATAATCAGTTAAGGATTAGAATATTTTTTTCTATAAATCTGCAGATTTTCTGCTCTTAATTAATTCATAGGTCTCAAAAGTGTAATTTACTGTTTCACTAAGCCCCAGTTGGCCTTTTTTTTGGGTCGCATATTTGGTGCAGCCTTAAACCCAAAATGTATTCAGTTACCACCAGAGTGAAGAATAATTGATATTTGAGACGCAAAAGATTTTTCTTTTTTTTCCTTTTTAAAAGAGTAATTGATTTTTTTTTTTGAATGACTATTAATTTGTCCGTGTCGGCTGACTTTAATCTAAATCTTAATTGCATCCCCGAATGGAGTGTCCGGGGGATTTTCTGGTGAACGCTCTGCAGACCGCAATTCTCCACTGATCATTTTGATATTTCACGTGCACATTGTCACTGGTCCGAGGACAAATCTTAGCATTTTTGGTTCAGTATAAACATATGACCACTGCCAGTTTTACTGTGTGCCCAATTGGTGAACTCAGAAGAAAACAGGAGCCTCCGAGCTGATTGATCACCTGCTGTATCTAGCATATGACATTTGAGTGGCGTTGAGCTGAAAGCTCGGCACAATCCAAAGACTCTGTGATCGGTTCGCTTTAGTCGTGCGCCGTGGGGTCAGGTCGAGCCGGGTCATCGGTCCGGGGGTCCGTCTATGCTGCGTGGCTGAGTGCTCTTTCCAGTCGAGCACTAATATTTGAGTCAATACGAGGGCCTCCCCTTCTCAAAATGGGACTTTGTTCTTGTTTTAAAAATATCATTGCATGATAATAGTCTTAGGTTTGCTGCTTTTTGATGTTGTCACAATTTTTTGACATGTCTGCAGCTGAGAGGAAGGATTAACAGGATCTGGCGCCAAATTGTCCTCGCGCCTCAAACCTTCGCGAAAGCTCGACTTATCTGCAGGCTCGGCCGCTATCTGTTGAGTCAGACCGCTGAAACCTTGGCGTTGATATCTATTATTTGTGCACAGTCAAATGAGACGGCATTTGCATTTTTCCCCCACAAGCCGTCTACTGCACTGTGTTGTAATGAGTGTATTTTTGTACATCCTGCACTGTTTAAATATTGCAGCAAAAAAAAAAACAGATGCCAGCATCGTGTGTCTGTGTGTGTGTGTGTGTGTGTGTGTGTGTGTGTGTGGGTGGGTGGGGGGGGGGATTACCTTAGAGCTTGTTGATTATAGTAAACAAGATGCTAAAAAGTGAGTTTGTTTGGAGAAAGAAAAGCACCTGCTGTGAGCTGAACGACGCTGGAAAGGAATGTTGTTCTTTGGTTTTGATAGGCAGGAGGTCAGTATTTGGGAGAGGCGAAGGGGGGGGGGGGTGCTGTTAATGCTTTACCACTGGCAGAAGGAGAGCGACAAAGGAGGCCACGGCCCATTCAAAGGCCACAGTGCAACTCCTCTCGCATGCCAGGCATTCCAATGTGCTGTGTAAAGGTTGGGCTGGCGGAGAGCATCAAGAGGGCCTTTCTCCCGAGAGCCACCTTAAACACACACACAAAGCTCCAACTGCTCCGTCCCCTTGCACCCGGGCGGCCGCTGATTTGTGAGCTTTTGTCCGCGCGTTGCTGTGCAGAGAAAGTGTGACCACATCGCGAACATGCGCCACGACACCTTCATCGGCCAATGGAATGATCAAAAAGTAGACTTTCAACAGATTCCTGTATCTCACGGTTAAAGATTAGCTGCGTTTTTACAGCCTGTAGATAAAAGACTCTTGGGAGGGAAAAAAGCCTGTCGCTGCGATTTCTCGCATTGATTTTGTGGATGTCTTGTTCAGAAGACGAACAATACCCCTTCCAATTGTGATCATTTTTACCAGACACCCCCCTTTTTTTTTCTTCTTCTTCTTTTTTTTTTTTTTAAACCTGCCAGCTTTGAAATTCCCTCCCGTGCTCGGTCACTCAGTAATTACAGGTGTGAGCCAGGAGGATCTGAACGGCTGCCAGATCTGAGCCGCCCCGTCTCCTGTGAACAGAGCCCTTCCCATGACCCCTCCATTGTGTCCCCTGTTTCGATGGGCTAATGACAATGTCCTGTGAGGTCAAGAGTGACAAATGCCAAATATCTTGCTGAGCAAATGGCGCAGTGGAAGAGCTGCAATACAGCGGGGTTTTTTTTAACATTGCATGAAAAAAATGGTCATATTGCTCCAGATTAGGAAGGCAGCCGACCAGGTGAATCGGACAAGTGTTTGGGTCTGATCGGTCGATCGTATCAAAGATCATATCGTGTGATTACGTTGTTTCTTTCAGTTCCATTTGATGTGTTTTCTCTAAGAACACATATTGAGGTTCGACTTTCTTTTTCACTGTAGCTCCTTATTGTGAAGCTATCGATGGCGCTGTACTCTGGTTAAATGAGCATGTGCGGTCATCCATTACCCCCCCCATGCTGAAATGCAAATAATGGTCTGCAAATAAACAGGTGCAGTAGGCGTGGATCCATTCACATGTCGCCTGAGAGCTTGTAATGACAGACTGTTTGTTTGCTGTCATGTGAGCTGTTTGCGGGGATGTGGACTGTAATGCGGCAGACGAGTGCAGCGTTTTCATTATGAATGAAAGCTGTGAGGGAGCAAGTGTTTAAGTAGTTTGAGTGCATGTGAATAGATGTAGAAGTACCGCATCATTAGAATGCTCATGGACATGTTTAACCCTTGGATTCAATGTGAAAAAAAAGAAAAAAAAATGTGTGCAATGAAATGTACTGCATATCAGGCATCTCTACTATATGTATAACGGAGTTATTATTCACTTTGGCTGGCCAAGGTTAGGCTGCAGTACAGCAGTCTGGTCAAAAATATGAGACTTAACAGAAAGCTTGCTTGTTCCAGCAAAAAATTTCAAGGAATTTGGAGGAAATCCAACGGCTCATCCAACCCTTGACGGGCTGACAGTCCGTTACAGGACAATCAGATGGACACACATTCACACCTTTAGACATTATTCACCAATTGGCCTCGTATGTATGTATTTATGTACCCAGGCTGAGGGAGGAAACCCTCACTTCATAGAAAAGCCCCCACCCAGTGTCAAATCAAATCCTGGACCCTCACGTTTTGAAGCGAGGGTGCTAAACACTATGCTACTGGAATTGTACATGTTCCTCATGATAGAGATCACGTAATATATGCATAGTACAAAAGCGAATTCTTTCTTTTGAGAGTATAAATGATCAAGTATTCCAGCCAATCACCTAGAAGAGTTTGTAGCACCTCAGTTCATTGCATCTAATGACTATTTTATTTTGATTTGTTTGATATATTACAAAACGCATTAAATTGTGTACATGATTGGAATATCTTATAGTTGTTTATAGTATTATTCTTTTAATTTGAAACGACAATGAAATGTAGCCAGTGAATTGACTATAGACCTGAATATGTCCTCGTACAATGCAGAGAGAGGTTACAGTCGTGAGTTACTTTGCTCCACTGCAGACCAAAGCGCAGTCTTCACTGTGATGTACATGATGCAGAGCGATCGAGGAGCGACTGTGCTTCCGATGTGAACCGAGTCAAACCGAGTCCGGTAGTTCCTGGACGGTGTGCTTGGGTCAGGCAACAAGTGCGGCTCCACCTTTTTGATGCGAGAGACGTGACGGGCGCGCACCCCGCCCGGTCCCCGCGCGCCCGCCTCGCCCGCTCCGCATATGTCCCCGCGGCGCTCGGCTCGCAGAGGATGCGCAGCGCAGCGCGGCTCGGCGCGGCGCACCGTGTTGAATGCTGGACTGCACCATTCCTGCCGTCTCCACCGGGGAGGCTGTAATCCGATCCTTTCTCCGTGGAGCCGTCGTGCAGCCTGTAAGGAGGAAGAGGGCACTGCTCCGCGCTGCTGACGCGCTCCGCTTGCACTCCTCCCCCTTTTCCAAGCGAGTGTCATCCTCCTTCCTCCCTCATCTGTTCACTCCCTGCTCGCTGAGGCTGGTCGGCGGCGCACAAGCCTCCGGGATCGTCGCATTCGCATTGTTCACCCCATCGACCTAGCCCCCCTGTTTTTCTCCGAGTCGACGTGATACGGCGGAGCCCGTCTGTTTCGTCTCTCTTTTCCCCCCCTCCTTGCGCCCCCTCCCCTCCTTTCCCAATGCCTTCACCGGGGGAATCTACTGCATGCACGCCAGTCCGGTGACGTGCCCGAGCATGTTCACAGCAGAGTCGGATTTACCTGAGAGTACACAGCGCTCACACTGTCACTGCGATCTGCCCCGCGCGCACGCCGACCGGGACTCCACCGTTTATTGCCAGTGAAGGGGGAGAAGGAAACCACACCGGATTACAAGGATGGGGTTCTACGGCACTTTAAAGATGATTTTCTACAAAGTGAGTAGGGTTTTTTTTTCCCGCTCGTCTGGAGCCGCCGTGTCACCTCCGGCACATCCCCATCTCCTGTTATTTAATGCTTGACTCGCTCTGTCGCCCACATTATCTTTGACGCGCCTCTCACGGCACATCGTGCGGCCACTGCGGAGGATGAACAGCGAGAGGAGCAGACCCCCAGAGACGCCGCTCTAATTGCCCGGGCCTTAATGTTGTGTTAGCGCTGCGTTTAACGTTGTAATACCACGACGCGATTTGGCATCCCCCCCCTCTCCCACCCCCTCCTCCCCTCCATATTACCCTTCATAGTAACTTCAGCTGTGTAAATAAACGCCGCTGTCGCGATTCAGGGACGCTCGTTGTGCGCGCGCCCAGCTCACTGCTTTCGATGCTCGTGCTGCCATTTAATTCTGCAGTGCTGAGACGGAAAAGCCCGATCATGTACTTTAGTCATATGTCTGTCTCCTACACCACGGAAATTCATGGATGCATAGGAGCCCATTTTGCCCCTCTGTCGGTCGGGTGCGCTCTGCACCTGTACATCCACCACGGACCTCCCTTTTCCCAGCAGATGCTTCAGCTACATATATTATCTCTGTCTGGGGTAGTGAGAGAGAGATCGCCTCATTCGAAGCTAAAGTGGATTCTGCCTCTCGAAGCGCACCACATATCAGTTTTTTTTAAACACAGACTTCCTCCCCAGTTCGCAGGGTTATTATGGTCCGACGCGGTGCAGCGGCGGTCGTCTCCCGCTGCCCAGAGTGACTGCTGGAGATGCATGCATGTGATCAGTCTGCCTTCGCCTGTTGGAGTGGCCCATTCCCTGACATTGTACGCTCTGCCTCAGGCTCCAGCCACAGATAATGGGTCACTGTGTCAGACTGCGTGAGGTAGAATATCCTCAAGGATGCCGGGCGTATTATGCTGGATGGCTGCCATACAACGATGTTCTCCTAAAGAGCACAAACAAAAGGTTCATTTTAAGGAAAAAAAAACCCAGGAAGAAAAGAAGAATTCAAATTGCAGACAGTAATGTAAACAAATCTGTTGGTTGCTTACATTATGGTGTAAAATCTGATTCCGAAGCTCTCTTACGTTGGGGGATTTAACTGGTTAATCCTCATAATTAGATGGGACTGTCACTCTCAATCAGTGGGTAGCAGTTTGTAGATGTTTGCTCATTTGTATTCTCCATCCATTTTGTGCTCGTTCTCAGATATCAGGTTTTGAAGTCAGCCTGAATATTTCATTGCCTCTCCTTGCCTGGAGTTGCAGAAACTGAAACAAAAAAGATTCCAATTTTTTTTCCTTTTTTTTCAAAGCAGGGATTCAAACCCATCTCCCTGGTTTGATTGGCGAAGAACTGCCAGTTCTTTTTTTTTCTTTCTTTCCAAAATGGCCAGCTCCGAGACTGCGAGCGTGTCTCCTAACAATGCTGATTGACGCGGGGGAAACTCTTTGATGACCGCTTGGAAAAAAGACCATTTGAAAAATGAGAAAAGGATTTTCAAGTGACTGATGCTGCGGGACGTCGTCCCCGTTGAAATGAATCAACACATTATGTAAGAGTGATTGCTATCTTTAAAATATCATTAACTCTCCGCGCATCCATCTGTCGTGCTTTTGGCCAGATAGGGAAGGAGAAGCCGGGGGAAGGAGCGGGGACGGCAGATTGGTAGCGATTTACGCTGCGTTCTTTGGTTACCTTTTCCCAGGCTGAAGCATGGGAAGGGGGGGGCGGCTGGTTACCGTGATGTCGCCCCTCTTCTACTCATGCTCGGGTTTTAGTTTGAGGGTTTTCCCTGACATGTACACACTGAGGAGGCACACATGCACTCCGAGCCGGGCTGCCACCCCCCCCCCCCCCTTCCCTCTGACTCTCGGAAACACACGCGCGCTCACACCCACTGCATGCATACACACACCCAGGCTCTCCTTGGCTACTGAACTGCCATTGCAGTGAGATCACCACTTCAAGAACAAGGCAGTTGGCTTCGAGAGCCAACGACTGAACATCACACAGCCACTCCTTCAGGTTATTTACCATAGAAATCTCCTTTGAAGACGAAGCAGTCCACCCTAACAGCCACACTCCCATCTTTTCTCCACATTTTTTTGGGTCTTCATTTGCACAGTTTTGGCCAAGTTTCTGCCTCCCTTCCTTTCCTTTCCTTTCCTTTCCTTGATATTTCCCTCACGTGTTGCTCTTGGTATTTGCGGCTCTTCCTTTCAACCCTTCGGCATCTTCACATATGAAGCGGATTGAGAGGATAAGATCACGAATCACAGGTCAGATCACAGTTGGACGTCCACAAGGCACCGAACCCGCACCGCATATTGGTGTGCTAATCGTGTCCACATGCTCGTATAAGCTCAGGCTTTGGCTGTCCGTCAGTTGTTGCGGTGCGCCGAATGTGTAATCCTTATCAAACCCCGAGGTAGAAGTCGAGCATCGATTACTAATTCATGAATGCAGTTAGGCGCCGTTGTTTAGCTTTTCCAAACTCGTAAAGGGGAGAGAGAGAGACAGAAAAGGAGCTTCCCTCTCCTGGTCGATCACTCGTTACTGTCATGCTCACTCCTGAGACGAACACCACTCACCAAATTACAGTGACAAACAACAAAACACACATCTTGAGCAGAGACGTGTAATCATGCAACTGTGGAGCCAGACTGCATGGAGTCGAACATCCAGTGCTGTTTTTGCCTGCGTAGAATACAATAGTACAATAACAAGACAGGGTGGGCATGCACAGAGTATTGTTTGTGTCAGCGGGAGCCAGAAGCTGAATATAACTTTAGTTACTGGTTACTTCAAGCCATCTTCAGATTATACATCAGCAGAGGGAGCTGTTTTTTCCCCACTACATGTTGAGTCTTGCAGCAGTTGGACTGAAACTGAGAACAAAGTCTTACATAAAACAGCTCTACACATTCTTAGTGATGTTTGCTTCCAGGTGTTTGTGAAAGAAATTAAGATAGTTGACAGCAGATCAAATAAGGGCGGCAGGTTATGCAATCAGTTTGGCACCTTCATGAAAAAATTCATCAGACTGTGAGAAAGCATGTTGTAATAATACTGTAGTATTGTAGATTATAAACATTGATAAAATTCAACTATGATTAATGTACATTTTTATTTCAGTTTTATCTCTAATAGTTTTCAATGTTCAGAGACAAATATTAGATTGTTGTCTTATCCTTTTCGAGCCATTTTATTAAAACCCCAACTGTGCACAAGCACTATATACTGATACAAGCAGTCCTGTCTTTAGCCACATATTTACAAATGCCATTTTTATCGTAGGAAATTAGAGAATGCAACAAAATCGTGCCTGGGAACGCACCGGGAAATACAAAGTTACGCAACTTTACGAATGGAAGCAACTCTCACACTCACCTGACCATGAACAGATTAAATTTCTGGCAGAACAAGACTGGACTGTCACATTGTATATCTTATTTTGGCCAGAGCCTAAGAGCCAGGCCTCCTGCATTCGGCTGGCTTGTTTATTCATGAGGGACTGGCGATGCGATGGTGATCACTTGCATGTGTGTTGAGAAGTCTTGCCAGGGAGAGTGGCAGGCATGGGCTGCAGAAAATTGGCTTGCCCAAACCTTTACACAGCCTCCTTTGTTTGCACAGTAGGGTAGGTGGTAAGAGTGTGTGTGTGTGTGTGTGTGTGTGTGTGTGTGTGTGTGTGTGTGTGTGTGTGTGTGTGTGTGTGTGTGTG